>OX377620.1:77255763-77711438 GCA_947397865.1 Polietes domitor
AAATTTTTTAATAGATTATAGATTTAGTATAAGTGACATGTATGTATAACTACAACATATAAACGTTACAATATATAGTACTAGAAAAATTCTTTAAGTATGCTAGCTCTAATCTAAGAATGACTAATGTTAGCTCATAAGCACATTTAAATATTGTATTAAGGACATCGAATTCAAAAAGGCGTAGCATATCATTAGTCCTCGCAATAAAGTCATAGCGTGCAGTCGCCCATGCGCAAGAAAAATCTTCCTTTTTTTTTTATAGTAACGGATCGAAGGAGTGGTGTACTCGATAACTCTCAAAAGGAGTTAAGGAATCAATTCAAACTTTGGGAATGGGAATATTATTCTCAAACTTAATTTATGTTCGAAGACGGGTGAAATTGCCACACCCCTTCTGGTACCTCCAACACAAATATATTCCAATGATAATTTAAAACCCACATAACTTCCAAACGGATGTTCGGAATCAGCTACATTTTGGTGTTTATTAAATTTTGTATAATTACTTGCAGTGTACAAAATGCGCCGGGTTTTTGTACGCCCCTCCTAACACCTTCCACACAAATCATCTTAACCCACGTAAAATTAGATCGAATGGTCGAAATACTCCAAAATTTGATATTTGACAATGTTTTTTTCTCACTTAGAATGTGGGCGATATTGCCACACCCCTTATGGTATCTCCCACACAAATTGGCATAAGCTATGTTTAATATAAATAGCTGGCATATTTTAATTTCGGATAGTCAAAATCAGTTGCAATGTTATATTTAAAAATGTTTTTATAAACACATTAAACCAGTAAAATATACATGCTTTTGCCACGCCCCTTCTACACCTTTTTCAATTGTAATTCAAAGACACCAGTTGAAATTCAAAAATTCCATTTGCAATTCAAAAAATATCACTTGAAACTCAAAAATTCCATTTGAAATTCAAAAAATGTCAATTGAAATTCAAAACTCGTCATTTGTAATTCAAAAGACAACATTTGGAATTCAAAAGTCGTCATTTGTAATTCAAAAGACATCATTTGAAATTCAAAACTCTTCATTTGTAATTCAAAAGACATAATTTGCAATTCAAAACTCGTCATAAGTAATTCAAAAGACACCATTTGAAATTCAAAGGTTTTCATTTGAAATTCAAAAATTATTCCATTTGTAATTCAAAAATTATACCATATGAAATTCAAAAGGGTTGGGTAGCATTTATTTCTGTCTGTAAACTTTAATATTCTGCTGTTAAAGAAACAGATTTACGTATCTCTCACGCAAATCACTCTAACCTATTTAAATTTAAAGACATTTTATAACTTCTATACGGACGATCGGAATACTCAGAAATTTGGTCATTGGTAATGTTATATACATTATTATTACATTACATTATTATAGACGTTATATACACCTGCAATATGAGTGATATTGTAAGACCTCCCACACAAATTGGCATAAGCTTTGGTTAAAATAAAACTGATCAGTAACAATTTAATATTGGAAATGGTTTTACATTCACTTTATACCTGTAAAATAGTTATGATTTGTTGTACCTCCCACACAAATAATCCTACCCTAAGTAAAATGCAAGTCATTATAAATTATATGCAGATGCTCTCTGAGCTGGTGAAGGTTATAAACTATATATGAAATTATCGACATTTTACATCATTATAAATATTAGTTGCTTATAATTTTATTAAATCTGTCTCCAAAACGGCAGAATATCTAAATTTGCAGTAAAAATAAATGCTACCCCACCTAATGTATATTTTTCTTAAATAAGTTTGTTTACATTTTTGAATTTCAAATGGTATCTTTTGAATTTCAAATGAAAAGTTTTGAATTTCAAATGAAAACTTTTGAATTACATGTGACGAGTTTTGAATTTCAAATGACGAGTTTTGAATTTCAAATGGTGTCTTTTGAATTACAAATGACGAGTTTTGAATTACAAATGACGACTTTTGAATTTCATATGACGACTTTTGAATTTCAAATGACGAGTTTTGAATTTCAAATGGTGTTTTTTGAATTACAAATGACGAGTTTTGAATTACAAATGACGAGTTTTGAATTTCATATGACGACTTTTGAATTTCAAATGGTGTCTTTTGAATTACAAATGATGAGTTTTAAATTTCAAATGATATTTTTTGAATTTCAATTGATATTTTTTGAATTTTAAATAGAATTTTTGAAATTCAATAGGTATTTTTTGAATTTCAAGTGGAATTTTTGAATTACAAATGGTGTCTTTCGAATTACACTTGAAAATGGTGTATAACTCCCACACAATTTTCCTTATCCTATGTAAACTTAAATACTTCTATTCCGATATCCGAAATCCATTTCTGGCACAAGTAGTTCGGTCCTAAATAATATAAGAATTTTTAAAAATTCCAGACAAATATTGGGAATTTTGATTATGAGAGTGAGGTGAGTTCAATCGACTGAAACTTATTTATTTGCTTTTCATAATTTTTGTGGGTGATTTTTCCGTCACATACAGGGCGTCAAACAATCATCTTATGGAGAACGAAAAGGACGCCTCTGGATTATTTGCTCTGGGGTTACGTGAAGTCATTGGTTTGTGTGAACAAACCTGTAACGTTCGACGCCTTGAACGACAACATTGTGGCATCCGAAAATTAAACTTCCAGAATGACCCATATCCGAGGAAATCGTCCGAAATACATTCAAACACTAATAATATATAGTTTTCAGTGTAACAAATCCATGCTAAATTCGAAATTATGTAATATCCTTATTTTATTTGAATGTTATATTTTATCTCGCCGTTCCATTGTGGAATATAAGGCCATTTCAATGTATGGTAATATCACAAAATGTAGGTCATAATTACAGGTTTCACTTAATGATAACACCGTCCGACAGTCAATATTATAGTTATAGTTAAAGGGATTTTAAAGGATAACATTTATTTTAGATAATTATTCTCACGCTGCTATACCGAGACAATTGTCAAATTTCATGGTTCTATCTGTATTCGTTTAGCATTAACCAGGCCCGTGCGCAGGATTTTCCTCTGGGGGGGGGGGTTGTTTTCATCTACACTCATAAAAAAGTTAACCCTATAATGAGTTAAAATTAATTAAAATTTAGGAAACCAAGTACATTTTTACTAAATATAAGTAGAATTTTGTTGAAATTTTCCTATATCTAAATAAATTTTTCCTAAAACCAAGTAATTTTTTACTAAATTTAAGCAAAATTTTCCTAAAACTAAGTAAATTTTTACTAAATTTTAGTAAAATTTTGCTGAAAATTGTCTAAAACTAAGTAAATGTTTACTCAAATCAAGTAAATATTTACTCAAACTGGGGACAATTTTGCCGATCTTTTTCCTCAAAACGAGTAAATTTGTACTTAAACTGAGGAAAATTTTATTTTATACAAGGAAAGAGGGTGAAATTAATTTAACTAAAAAAATCAAACAAATAGTTTTGCGTCAGAGTATGCAAAACTGATACAAACCATGACAACTTGAAATATTTCTTAAAATTTTCATGATACCTCTGCCATAAGGAGTTGAGCTATTACTCCATGAATGTTGCGAAGGCAAGATAGACGCCTTCGCAGTGGTTGTTTAGAATAATTCATAAAGTATTTTAGAAATAAGTCTCTGCAAACGAACGAGAATTGCTCCGTTGTAGCGAATTATACCCCTCGGTTTTATGCTGCTCCATTGTTGAACTATATTATTTCCGTTATTTTTATGTTCATAGCCACTTATGCAGTCACAAACTAACGTGCGAGGGGATAGCCAAATCAGAAAATTAAAGAAATGGCTTTAGAAAAAAATCTTTTCCAAATTTATATGACAGATGACATCCAAATCTGAGAATAGTTTGGCATCAAAAACTCATTTTCGAGAAAATGGTTCATAGCCACTTTTGAACATAAGACCTCGATATATATTTTGAAGAAATATTACACAAAAAACGATGAAATTCCTCGGCGATAAACCCCTCAGTCCCACATTTTTTCTGTGATAAATGCAGAAAATTGGATATGCTTTTTGACAAAGTATGGGTCTAAATAGGATGTCTAAAGAGTTTTGGGGTTTTTAATTTATACAGGACATGAGTAACAGGATGTTTACTCAAAATCTTTATACGCATATTCCGATTAAATAAAAAAAATTGGAAATGTTTCTTAATTTTTATAATCTTAAATATGTATAAATTCAAATAACAAATACAGTTTTTTGTATTCGATGAAATGCAAGAAGAAACAACTAGAAATTTTATTTCCAAAAACCAAATAATTGGTATTTTAGAGTTTCGTTTTCCTACGTAGATCCAAGTTGCTGAATTTGTTGTTTCTCTTTTGAATAATACTGGTTACATATACAAAAAATACTAACTCTGAAAAATATTTGACATAAGTGATAAATATAACAAACAGTTTAGTAAGTTAAAACTCATTTCTTATTGTTTCGCAACTTTAAAGTAGATTTTAAAATAGAGAACTACACGCAGAGAAAAAATGCATTTCGTAGAAACGAAATTTTAAACACGTAAACATCGTTTTTGAGTTTCTTTTGTGGGAAAAATTAGTTTGTTTGCGGTAAACATGTCATCAGTTGTTGTAAATGAACAAAGTTTATGCAATTTGGTGTCCATTAGCGAAATTAGCACTACACAATTTTTAAATTGGCACAATTCGCTTAGTTTGTTTGTATTTTTCATAACCTTTGTCCGAAATTCAAGAAAGTGTCCACGATTTTTTATGTAATTTTCGTGTTTTCATGATTTTACTGCAAAATTACCATTTCAGACGAGTTATTTTAAAAAGACTTTAAAAATGCGCACGGTCCTGGCATTAACAACCATTTCAAGTTTTCTCCCATTTATTCATATTTTATTTTACTTCTTATGAGATTGGTTTGTGCTAAATTAATACTCTCCTTTAAAAAATAAAAAAAAATCTGTTTTTTATTGTGTCTAACGTTTCTGCAGCAGATGCCCTGCAATTGGCAAACTTGGTCTAGCCATTTTATATCAGCACCTGTTACACTTATTCAGAAATCGATTTGCGTTAAATATCAGACTATTATTGGCCTCTACATATTTAGTGCCTAAACATATCTATGTTGGTGTGTTTTTAGTTCTCATATGATGACTAAACTTAATCTTACATATAATAATATTGTCAGATGCGCTTATGGAATACCAAATCGTGACACTTCATTCGCCGCAAAAATTATTCCTTTAATTGCGAAGACTTGTAAAAATGGATATTTCTTTACGGGATAAAATGGGTAAAGAGGGATAAAAATGGTACCATCAAATCGTCTAAGGTTTAAATAACGAAATTTGGTTTATACATTATTCTGAATGTGTAGACGCGCAACATACAGTTATTTTTCGAAATTTACAAATTTAGGGGGATAAAATTCGTCCCTCTGACTGCGTAAACGCACAAAACAAAGTTTGAAAATAGTCTCATCTTCAAATCCCGGCCGCGGAATAAATATGCCATTATTGCAGCACAGTAATTGCTCGAATTCGAGACACTATCAGCGCTTATTCTGTTGGTTAGTTAGTAGTAGCGAGGTACTGCATCTCTTCCTTTCTAACGAAGTAGGGATTTTTTTTGTGTAGTTAGGGTACTTAAGCACAATTTTTGAATACACTTGATGTATTATTTTGGTATGCATTCACTGCCTAATCATTTTAGCATCCCCCTACAAAAGGGAGTGATCTTTAAATTTATCATAAAACAAGTAAGGAAAGGCTAAAGTCGGGCACTTGATACACTCCACTTTCTATCGGAATACAATTCAATTCAGTAAAAAAGTGAAAACGGGAAAAATTTTTGTATGTTTCCTAATCACAGGCTAATATGACTTGGTAGAATTTGTCAAATCGAGAATAATGTTTGTATCGGGGCTATATCCAAACATGGAATGAAGTGACTAACTTTCCCAATAAGTTCTTCAAGTTCAAGTATAACGTGTTATGCTCAATTTTAAGAAATTCTCTGAAAATACGTGGTTTCTGGGACGGAAAAAGTCTATCCGGGAGCGTAATTTGTATGGGAGCTATATGTAAATCCGAACCGATCTGACCCATTTTTACCACAAGTGTTTTCAGTTGAAAAATAAGGTGTTTTGCGAATTTAGAGGAAAATCTGTTAAAATATGTGGATTCTAGAGCGGAAAAATTCAAATTTGTATGGGAGCTATATATAAATCTGAACCGATCTAGCACATTTTTACCACAGGCGTTTCTAGTTGAATTATAAGATGTTTTGCGAATTTTTAATGAGATCTGTTAAAATATGTGGATTCTAGAGCGGAAAAATTCAAATTGGGGGTGAAATTCGTATGGGGGCTATATCTAAATCAGAACCGATTTTCTTCAAATTAAATAGCGTTCGTCCTTGTCCCGAAAAACTTCGTTGCGCAAAGTTTCGTAATGGTTCTGCCTACAATTGCGACCTGTATCGTGATTACAACAATAAATGGACAGACGGACATTGCTAAATCGACTCAAAAAGTGATTCACTCAACCATACACACATTGGCATTATACGTATTTCCTTGTCTCGATTTTTTCTCCATTATTTCATTTTATATTCTCCTATTTAATATTATGAAACCTGTAATCCACCTGTGCTTTATAAAAGAAGTCATAACTTCTTTTGTCGAACCAATAAATAAAATAACTAAAATATATTCACAGATAATATTTTGGCCGCATATACTCTGTTATATTATAAATAAATGATGATGGGTGATTTTTTAAGAGCTTGATAACTTTTTTAAAAAAAAAAACGCATAAAATTTGCAAAATCTCATCGGTTCTTTATTTGAAACGTTAGATTGGTCCATGACATTTACTTTTTGAAGATAATTTCATTTAAATGTTGACCGCGGCTGCGTCTTAGGTGGTCCATTCGGAAAGTCCAATTTTGGGCAACTTTTTCGAGCATTTCGGCCGGAATAGCCCGAATTTCTTCGGAAATGTTGTCTTCCAAAGCTGGAATAGTTGCTGGCTTATTTCTGTAGACTTTAGACTTGACGTAGCCCCACAAAAAATAGTCTAAAGGCGTCAAATCGCATGATCTTGGTGGCCAACTTACCGGTCCATTTCTTGAGATGAATTGTTCTCCGAAGTTTTCCCTCAAAATGGCCATAGAATCGCGAGCTGTGTGGCATGTAGCGCCATCTTGTTGAAACCACATGTCAACCAAGTTCAGTTCTTCCATTTTTGGCAACAAAAAGTTTGTTAGCATCGAACGATAGCGATCGCCATTCACCGTAACGTTGCGTCCAACAGCATCTTTGAAAAAATACGGTCCAATGATTCCACCAGCGTACAAACCACACCAAACAGTGCATTTTTCGGGATGCATGGGCAGTTCTTGAACGGCTTCTGGTTGCTCTTCACTCCAAATGCGGCAATTTTGTTTATTTACGTAGCCATTCAACCAGAAATGAGCCTCATCGCTGAACAAAATTTGTCGATAAAAAAGCGGATTTTCTGCCAACTTTTCTAGGGCCCATTCACTGAAAATTCGACGTTGTGGCAGATCGTTTGGCTTCAGTTCTTGCACGAGCTGTATTTTATACGATTTTACACCAAGATCTTTGCGTAAAATCTTCCATGTGGTCGAATAACACAAACCCAATTGCTGCGAACGGCGACGAATCGACATTTCACGGTCTTCAGCAACACTCTCAGAAACAGACGCAATATTCTCTTCTGTACGCACTGTACGCATTCGTGTGGTTGGTTTAATGTCCAATAAAGTAAACTGAGTGCGAAACTTGGTCACAATCGCATTAATTGTTTGCTCACTTGGTCGATTATGTAGACCATAAATCGGACGTAAAGCGCGAAACACATTTCGAACCGAACACTGATTTTGGTAATAAAATTCAATGATTTGCAAGCGTTGCTCGTTAGTAAGTCTATTCACGATGAAATGTCAAAGCATACTGAGCATCTTTCTCTTTGACACCATGTCTGAAATACCACGTGATCTGTCAAATACTAATGCATGAAAATCCTAACCTCAAAAAAATCACTCTTTATAATAGAAAATATGCCTCTGAAATAAAGATTGGATTTTTTAACGAAAAACATTCGTGGCTTTGTCAAGCCGTTGGTCATGTAAGTAAGTCTTTTTTCCAATTTTTATTGAAAACTCTTTAATTATAATTTTGTATTATTGTCTTATATTATGTTGAGAAATAAAAGCGTTCCCTTTGTTCTGAAAATGCATATATATTCCCAATTTTTTCTATTAATTATTTCCTTTATATTATTCTCTATAATTATTTCCATTTTGTGCCCTATAGCAACTACTGTGCGCCGCCGTTTGCATGTTAGATATTAAAGCATGTTCCACGAATGTTGTTTTCAACATTAAGCAACACACTTCCGCAAATCTGCATATGAACACTCCGTCCCCCCCAAAAAAATGAAAAGAAAAAGTGAATGTGGAACAATGTTGTTCATATTTCCTCCGATGTAACAGTTTAAAAATTTCCTGTTGTTGATGTTGTCGTTCTGTTCTGTTCTATTTTTCTTCTCCCGTTTGAGCGTGCGAGCGTATGTGTTGGTGGCGAACAACAGCACGAGCAACACTTTCGCATATTGCTCCCATATGAGTTGTTTCGTAGTTGTTCGTTGAGTAATCATTAGCATTTACCACTAAATATGTATGTTATCGAGAAAATGTGCACCGAACAACAACATCTTGAGGAATGTCATGTCGCATTTTACAATCTAATATTGTGTAGGTTCATCGTAGTACATGTACGTATGAGTGATTTTGTAGATGACAAAATGTTCATCATACGTTGATTTAATTATTAATAAGTATACGCCACGGCAGCCCAATCAGCTGCTCATCTTAAACACTATGATTACTGAAACCACGTGGCCGACTTTACTTTTCATTTAAGATAAAATTATTTTTTTTTTTTGTCTACCATACAAACATATGTATTTTTTAGGAGCTTGTGTAAAAAATCCCAAGTTTTAATTGTTAGTTTTTGTGTTGATTGATTTGATTGTTTGGAAACCCTTTTTCCCCACTTTGGGAAGTTTTGACAAAAATGTTAATCTAATCTAATATCGTGTAGGTTCGTCGTAGTACATGTACGTATGAGTGATTTTGTAGATGACAAAATGTTCATCATACGTTGATTTAATTATTAATAAGTATACGCCACATAGTGCTTTTTTATTGTTTTTATATTTTTATCAACAATAAAATTAAATATTTGCTGCGACTTTGCGACAAGTGATTTGTTAGAATATTTTCACTGAAAAACGCTTATGTCGCTAACAGTTAAAAAAAAACTTAATCACCAAATCGCTTGTTAACCATGCAATATGCTTGAAGGATAAACTCATTAAAGTTTTTTGTTGGTGCGAATTAAATATATTCGACACTTTTAATCAGACCATTTAATTCGAAGTGCTTTCAATTAAAAACATTTGTATATTTCCACGTTTTCCCTCCTCTCACTCTCTGTCTGTCTTCCTCGTACCCTTGTACACTGTTATGTTAATCCGATCCAATTTGCTGCCGACCGGTATTATGTTTTTCATAAATATTTGTTTTTGTCATTTATGGGATTTTGTACACAAACATTATACAACGCGAACACAGATACCACCGGTGTATATACATACGCGAGTGTATGTGTGTTTGTATAGGTGAGTGTGAATGTAATTAATTGAATTAATGAACTTAAATCAATCGATGCCACTACTCGTATCACTGTGAATAATTTAGAGTCCTGGATTTTTTTATTCGTCCTCAACGGGTTTGCTTTGTTTCTCCTGTTGCAATCTGAACTTCAGTTGTAACGAAAACAAATGTGGAGATTATGTGAAGTGGACAACGGCTATATACGTAGCTACATTAAGTAGTTATACAGCCTTATCTCTGGATTTTTATGAAGGTATGCAATTTAAGGTAGAGGAAATCTAAGAATGTTCAAAAGCAAAAGAAAGGATAGTATATTGTCGTAGGAATAAACAGAATTTGGCAAATAAAGTTGGATATAAAGATTCCCTAAATGTTTAAGTTAAATCTTCGGTGTAATCAACAAAAACTTGTGTATTTTTATGGTTGTAAATTAAAAAATAAGCATATAGCGCAAGAGGCACCCTCGACATTACTGTAAAATATTAATTTCACTTTTAATCGAAATATTATTTTACTTTCGAAAATAAATTATAGATTAAATTTCTTTAAAGATAATGAATCATATTTTATTTTAAATTTTTATTTAGTATTAAACTATTTTTATTATTTGAAATTTTGAAAATTGATAGTTTTTGGTGTAATTAGTAATCTGTAATTTGCAAACAAAAAACTTTTAAAATTCAGCAATTTGTCGATCAATACATTTAGGCTAGAGTTTGCATTTGCCCGTATTTTTTACTTCCCGGGAAACGGGAATTACTTTTTCGATTTCCCGGCATCCCGGGACAGGACGGGAAATAGTCATCATATTGTTTTCTATATAAAAACCTATTTTTCCCCAATAAAACATTCGAACTTTAATATTTTAAATTACAATATTTCGCATAAAAATCAAGTTTTACAGGATATAATGAAAAATGAAATCAGCTTCTTCCAATGAAAAAATAATTATCTTTTAAATTTATAGGTTTTTTGAAATATAAAAACTTTTTAAAACAGACAACTTATTTATAGACTCATTAGATAATCTATTTCCAATTTTATTGCAGAATGTGAGTGCGATTGTTAAAAAAATCCTTAATTTCCAGTTCCTTCTCTGTAGCTTCGAAATCATAAATTTATATTTCGACACAACGATATTGTCATATTTTCAATACATAGTTGTTACCTTAGGTTATATGGATATATATTTTTTAATTTCTCCACATTTATTTTTTATCGGACTTTTTATAAAATCGGATAAATATTCTGAAAAAATAATAAATTTCAATCTATATATATAAAAGAGTTGCGTTACTGACTGACTGACTGACTGACTGACTTACCATTGACCAGCCCCCAGACCAAGCGGCTGAAGCCAGGGTCATGAAATTTGCAGGGTAGTTCCCAAATATGACGTAGTTGTCGACTAAGAAAGGGTTTTACGAAATTCGTACGTTTAGGGGGTAAAATGGGACAAAAAGGGATAAACATCGAACCTTCGTCCTAACTAAACGGCAGTAGCTAGAAACATGAAATTCGGGATTTTTCGAAATTTGTACTTTTAAGGGAGGAAAGAGACAAAAAGGGATAAAAATGGTACCAATTTAAGTATTGCAGCTAGAATCGTGAAAATCGGTATCAACATTTATCTGACGATGTAAACTTGAGCCATAAATTGATTTTTCGAAATTTGTACTTATAAGTGGTGAGGGGGACAAAAAGGGATAAAAATGGTACCAACTAAAGTATTGTAGCTAGAATCGTGAAATTTGGTATGTAAATTCCTCTCACCACATAGAAGCGCAATATAAATGCATTTTGTACTTTTAAATGTTGCGCGGGACAAAAGGGGATAAAAATGTTACCAACTAAAGTATAGTCGTGAAATTTGGTATGTAAATTCCTCTCACCACATAGAATCACAATATAAGTGCATTTTGTACTTTTAAGGGTTGCGCGGGACAAAAATTGGCTCTTTCGAAATTTGTACTTATAAGAGGTACCAACTTATAAAAATGGTACCAACTAAAGTATTACAGCTAGAATTGTTAAATTTGGTATGTAAATTCCTCTGACCATGTATAGGCGCATTAAAATTGTATTTCTCGAAATTTGTACCTTTAAGGAATACGCAGGACAAAAAGGGATAAAAATGGTACCAATTTAAGTATTGCAGCTATAGTTGTGAAATTTGGTGTGTAAATTCCTTTGACAACATTGAAGCGTATATCTAAATTGATTTTGCGAAATTTGTGCTTATAGGGGGTGAGAGGGACAAAAAGGGATAAAAATAGTACCAACTAAAGTATTGGAGCTAGAATCGTGAAATTCGGCGTGTACATTCCTCCGACCATGTAGGCGTGCACCATAAATGGATTTTTCGAAATTTGTATAAAAAGGGATAAAAATGGTACCAACTACAGTATTAAAGCTAGAATCGTGAAATTTGGTATGTAAATTCCTTTGACAACGTAGACAGTATTAATGCTAGAATCGTGAAATTTGTTATATAAATTCCTCTGACAACGTAGACTTGCAACATAAATGAATTTTTTGAAATTTGTTTTTTTTAAGGGGCAAGCGGGACAAAAAGGGATAATAACGGTACCAACTTAATTATTACAGCTATAATCGAGAAATTTGGTGTGTAAATTCTCTGACAACGTAGACTTGCAAAATAAATGGATTTTTCGAAATGTTTTCTTATTAGGGGTAACGGGCCAAAAAGGGATGAAAACGGTACCAACTAACTTGCAACATAAATGAATTTTTTGAAATTTGTACTTTTAAGGGGCAAGCGGGACAAAAAGGGATAATAACGGTACCAACTTAATTATTACAGCTATAATCGTGAAATTTGGTGTGTAAATTCTCTGACAACGTAGACTTGCAAAATAAACGGATTTTTAGAAATTTTTTCTTATTATGGGTAAACGGGCCAAAAAGGGATGAAAATGGTATCAACTAAATTATTATAGCTAGAATCGTTTAATTTGGTATGTAAATTCCTCTCGCCATATGGAAGCGCAATATAAATGCATTTTTGTACTTTTAAGGACTGAACGGCAAAAAAAGGGATAACAAATGGTGCCAACTAAAGTATTGCAAATAGAATCGTGAAATTTGATATGTAAATTCATCTGACCATGTAGAAGCGCAGTCAAATTGGATTTGTCGAAATTTGTACTTTTAAGGTGCGCGCGGGACAAAAAGGGACAAAAATGGTGTACAACCCTTTATAAAATGCTCTGCGGTTGAAATTTGTTGTTCAAAATCGGTTAGAAAATTATATAAATTATATATACGAAGGGAGTTCAGCTGAAATAGTGCACATCGACAAGCACAGTCGTTTGGCTGTGTATGAGTGCTGTCTAAAAGGATGTTTTCAAATTACTATTTAAGATTTATCTAAATCCACTAAAAGAAAATCAAATAAATACTATCGAAAAACAGAGGCGTATAAAACTAATAACAAATAAATGTTTCGCGTGCGAAATAATTAAAAAATATTTTTAAGTACAAAATTGCAAATGATTTTAACTGCCCGTATGGATGTTAGTCGATTTTAGTGTAACCGAAGTTTATGCCACTTTGTGTGGGATGTACCAGGCAATATCGCCCATATTCCACACGAATCTAACCACTATAAAAGTATTGCTAAATATCAAATTTCACAGTATTCCGATCATCAGTATAGAAGTTATAACATCTTTAATTTTAAGTAGTGATTTGTGTGGGAGATACTGGAAGGGGAGTGGCAAAACCCGTCATATTTTGCACACTTAAAGTGATTATAAAAACTTTATCAAATACCTAAATATAACTGATTGCGAATATCCTTGTAGAACTTATGTGGGTTTTAATTTAAAATTGGAATATGGACTATTTGTGTGGGAGGTACCAGAAGGGGCGTGGAAATTTCGCCCATCTTCGACCTTAAACTAAGTTTGGGAAAAATATTACCATGTGCAAAGTTTGAATTGATTGCTTGGGTCCCTTCGAGAGTTATCGTGTACACCAGCCAGCCAGACGGACGGACATTTCTTAAACACCTTAAAAAGTCGTCAAACGGATTTGGTCCAAACAGACTTAGGGTCTTAAGTCACTCCTTCAATGCGTTACACTTTTTTCTTTCCCAAATGATATATACCCTCCTATACTGTAGAGTGAGGGTATAAAAATAATGAAATAGATTTGAACAGTAATTTGATTTAATGTGATTTTTTTTCTTCAATTATGCGAAAATTCGACAATAGAAATGTTTAATTTAGTTGCAATATTTTTCGTAACTTCCCTAATTTTGCGCTCATATGTTTTTTTTTTACAGAATCCATTGTAGTTCCGGTCCTGCAATGTCTTTGTACATCGAAGCTAAGAAAAGAGTAAGTATTATCTTTTATAACTGAACAAATTCCCTGTGGGACTCCATATTCTAGTGCGGCATTATTTCGTGCATCGTTAATATGAACATATTAGAAGTTCTTTTCCCTGAATACCGTAATATTCCCACTTTTGAATTAATATTTTATGTTGTACAACGCAGTTTTTCGAGATAAGAACGAACGCTATTTAATTTGAAGAAAATCGGTTCAGATTTAGATATAGCCCCCATACGAATTTCACTCCCGATTTGACACTTTTCACTCTGGATACCACATATTACAACAGATTTTCTTCAAAATTGAAAAAAAAATTATATTCCAACTAGAAACACCTGTGGTAAAAATGGGGCAGATCGGTTCATATTTATATATAGCTCACATACAAATTTCGCTCCCGATTTGACGTTTTCCGCTCTAGAAACCATATATTTTAACAGATCCCCATCAAATTAGGCGAAATATTATATTTGTCCTAGAAACACCCATAGTGAAAATGGGTCAGATCGGTTCAGATTTACATATAGCTCCCATACGAATTTCACTCCCGATTTTAATCTTTTCACTCTAGATACCATATATTACATGAGATCTTCTTCAAAATTGGTAAAACATCTTATATTCCAACTAGAAACACCTGTGGTAAAAATGGGGCAGATCGGTTCATATTTATATATAGCTCCCATACAAATTTCGCTCCCGATTTGACGTTTTCCGCTCTAGAAACCATATATTTTAACAGATCCCCATCAAATTAGGCGAAATATATTATATTTGTCCTAGAAACACCCATAGTGAAAATGGGTCAGATCGGTTCAGATTTACATATAGCTCCCATACGAATTTCACTCCCGATTTTAATCTTTTCACTCTAGATACCATATTACAAGAGATTTTCTTAAAAATTGGCAAAACATCTTATATTTGAACTAGAAACACCTGTGGTAAAAATGTGTTAGATCGGTTCAGATTTAAATATAGCTCCCATACAAATTTCGCTCCCGATTTAACTTTTTCCGCCCCAGAAACCACGAATTTTCACAAAATTTCTTCAAAGTGAGCTTAACACCTTATATTTGAACTAGAAGAACTTATTGTCAAAGTTAGTCACATTTTTCCATGTTTGGATATAGCCCCGATACAAATATTCTTATCGATATGACAAATCGAACCAGGTCGTATTAGCCTATGATTAGGAAACATACAAAAATTCTTCCCGTTTTCACTTCTTTACCGAGTTGGACTGTATTCGGTTGGAAAGTGGAGAGTATCATATAGTCGGTCCCGCCCGACTTTAGCCTTTCCTTACTTGTTTAGTTCTGTAAAAAATTAAATTAGACACGGATCTAAGGAATATTTTGAGATATTAACATTGAAAATCGAGCAATTTTATAATATACCCAAAGTTGACTACTTTTCTTATTTTTCGATTTAAGATAAAATATTTTTTTATTTATTGTCTAACATACAAACATATATACATTTTAAGAGCTTGTGTAAAAAATCCCAAATTTTAATTATTAGTTTTTGTGTTGATTTGATTGTTTGGAAAACCTTTTTCCCCACATTGGGATTTTTTGACAAAAATGTTATTCTAATATTTTTTACATCATTTTTAACTGTTTTGCTGCATTTTAGGAATTTTGGAATTGTTGTAAAATAATGTCGTAAAATATTTGCTAGACATACACACATATTTCTCCAGCAAAACACGTCTTACTGATATGCCTCTCAGAAACAAACTAAACTAAACATAAACATGTAAAAACGGTGCCCGGCGAGCTTGCTTGTGGAATGCAATCCTCCACCATGGATTGCATTCCACGAAGGCTGTCGATTTTCAATTAGAGGAAAATGTCTATTTTTTAATGGAGACAAACAAAACAAATAAAAATATTAAAAAAATAATATTATAAATAAATATAATCTTTTAATTATTTTAAACTATGCTTATAAGGCAAGGCTACCAAAATGGTTATACTATATATATCGAAATAATACTTCAAGTCAATTCAAAAAGTAAAGCAATCTTCAAAAAAAAAAAAACTAAAATACTATAAAGATTGGGGGATAGTGGGTGGGTGGGTGCTACAGCCGTTTGACTGTTTGCATTTCCATCCTATTTTAATTCCAAAAGCACAAATTTTGATAATCCATTATCTTTCAAGTACATAATGGAAGATAACATTAATTCATGATTCTATCCATTTTTGCGGAAAAAGTAAAAAAGTGCGAATTTGGTAATTTTTTATATTGCGAGTCTATGCAGTCATAGGAATGTCAACTCCAAATTTCATTACTCTAATTGCCGCCATTTGGTTGTACTATTTTTATCCCCTTTTTCCATTTTACCCCCCCCCAAAAAGTACAAATTTCGAAAAATCACACAGAGGAATGTATACACCGAATTTCAATATTTATGTGCAGCCGTTTGGTTGGTACCATTTTTATCCCTTTTTGCCCATTACACCTCCTAGAGTAAGAATCACTTCACGCTATAAGTGGAATAGGCATACCAAAACAAATGTATTCTATTGATTTATTATTATTGCTCTAATAAAACGAACATGTTTGGCAACCTAACCTAATTCTGGACCGACCTTCGTTCTCCGCGACTGTCACAAACACACAGTGGCATTTATTTTCCCCTATGCACTACAAATATGATATAACAGCCTATAATTAAATAAAAGCAGACATCCAAACTTTAGTGCAGCGATGTTTGTTGCCGTCCATCCGTTGTCAGCTGGTATTGAATTCAACCATTTTTCATAGCTGCACTTCATTTGTTGTCACTGTGGTTGTTGCTGTTGTTGTTGGCGTTACAAACATGCAATCACACACATTTTAATAAAATAATTTATAAATTTGTGGTCGAGTGAATGAATGAAATGAAAAGGATTTAATGATGAAACAATTTCAAGTGATTTCGTTATTCTGTCGGGGCTTTTGTTCCGTTTCATTTGCTGCTGCAGAATGTTTTTGTGCAATAATTAATAATTGTTTTTTTATTCATGTAAGTAGTTATGGAATTTGACTCATGTAAAAAAGATACTTATTTCCAAACAACAACAAAAAACAATTTAAATATAAACAGTTGCAAATTATGTAGCAATATAATAGTAATAATAATAATGCATCGCATATATGCAAATTGTTAATTTCTCATTCCAGCTGATAGGCAGACAGGTGCTGAGGGGCTTAATGATAAATTGCGAAAACAAAAATCTGGCGAAAGCCTAAGGGTTTTATGTTTCAAAGGGTCAACCATTTTATTCGGTCATAATATATAGAGTGGGCCATTTTAAATTTTAAATTAGAATCGGCTATAAAAAAGTACTCATTATTTTTTAATTTTCTCTTTTTATTGGAAAGGTTGAATGATATATGGCTACCACGACTGACTAGGCAGTACCTCAACTGATCAACCCAATTTTTCAGTACGGCCCAAAATCCACACCAAACAGTGACTCGTTGTGGAGGCATTGGTTTCTCAATTGTCACGTGTGGATTCTCTGAAACCAATTTTGATCAATGACATAACCACCGAGACGAAAATGAGCTGCATGAAGGCCGATCTCTTCTCGAAAATTGACCACTTCAATTTCTTACAGTTTGCGTTAAAAACTCAGTACTTTGGAAGTAAGTTTTTAATATTTCCCAATTTTGTTCCAGCGTATAGCGTCACATTATGAAAATGTCATATATAAACCTGAAAATAAAACTAAAAATAAAAATAAAAATAAAAATAAAAATAAAAATAAAAATAAAAATAAAAATAAAACTAAAAATAAAAATAAAATTAAAAATAAAAATAAAAATAAAAATAAAAATAAAAATAAAAATAAAAATAAAAATAAAAATAAAAATAAAAATAAAAATAAAAATAAAAATAAAAATAAAAATAAAAATAAAAATAAAAATAAAAATAAAAATAAAAATAAAAATAAAAATAAAAATAAAAATAAAAATAAAAATAAAAATAAAAATAAAAATAAAAATAAAAATAAAAATAAAAATAAAAATAAAAATAAAAATAAAAATAAAAATAAAAATAAAAATAAAAATAAAAATAAAAATAAAAATAAAAATAAAAATAAAAATAAAAATAAAAATAAAAATAAAAATAAAAATAAAAATAAAAATAAAAATAAAAATAAAAATAAAAATAAAAATAAAAATAAAAATAAAAATAAAAATAAAAATAAAAATAAAAATAAAAATAAAAATAAAAATAAAAATAAAAATAAAAATAAAAATAAAAATAAAAATAAAAATAAAAATAAAAATAAAAATAAAAATAAAAATAAAAATAAAAATAAAAATAAAAATAAAAATAAAAATAAAAATAAAAATAAAAATAAAAATAAAAATAAAAATAAAAATAAAAATAAAAATAAAAATAAAAATAAAAATAAAAATAAAAATAAAAATAAAAATAAAAATAAAAATAAAAATAAAAATAAAAATAAAAATAAAAATAAAAATAAAAATAAAAATAAAAATAAAAATAAAAATAAAAATAAAAATAAAAATAAAAATAAAAATAAAAATAAAAATAAAAATAAAAATAAAAATAAAAATAAAAATAAAAATAAAAATAAAAATAAAAATAAAAATAAAAATAAAAATAAAAATAAAAATAAAAATAAAAATAAAAATAAAAATAAAAATAAAAATAAAAATAAAAAATGAATGTTACTTCCCAGCAAAAACTTGGTAATAATACCTCATTATTGTTAGCATTACCTAGTAATGACAGCTCGTTACGTCCTGCATTATTTTGAATTACGAAATAATTACTTCTTTATAATAGTTTAAATAAGTAGTTATTGGTAAGTTAAATTTCATAGAACTTCAGATTTTAAAACTTAATTTTCTACATTTTTGTGGAGAGTCAGATAATAACAGTGCTGTTTTTATCGCAGCTTAGTTATACAGGCTTAAAGAAAAATAGTCCTAAATTCTGTAATTTAATAAAAATTTTGTTTTCATCACTTATTAAACCCATTATTGATTATTATTTGGCTAATTATCAATAATGACTTCGATTGCACCTTCCTGAGGCCACTTATTTTACAACTCCTTTAGAACTACTTATTTATTAACTTCTCGTAAGCGTGCGTTGAAGTACTTATTTGTTACCATCCCTTTATAAAAATAATTAGAAACGGATCCGAAAAATAAGTAGTGAAGGTTTTTGGTTTTGCCTTATTCCCCACATTACTTGGTAATGAGAGTTTTCAATGTAAAAGTAATCAGTAGTCCAAATTTAAAATTATAAATGTCTCACCCTATAGATAATGCTCACTGGACTCACGTACTCACTGGACTGCAATAAAGTCTGGCAACATTTATCAATAAAAAGCCTTTTAAAAGCGGCTCACATGTAAGTTATACATGATCATCTTAGACCAGAGTATACACAAAGCCTTAAAGCTCTGTATAATGTTACAATAGATTCATAAATTTATAAACCATCACGCATTCACATATGTCACATAAGCGAGTGTATGATTTCACATCCCTTTTTCCAAATGAATGACTATGAACGAAGGACATTTATTCTAATTGTTTTTGCACCCCGATTCAAATGATTACAATCGTGATAATGTTTTTATGCGATATTTACACATTATGGCGATAACATCGCTAAAAGGATTATGGCATGTTTTTCATTCGCTTCCAACACCAGAAACATTGCTCCACGTACACAAATAGACCCTTGCAGGGGTGGGGAGGTGGTGAACATAAATCCGAAGGGGCTATAAAAAGGTGTGTTTGTTTGTGGTTGTTTAATTAAGTGTTGGTTGTAGTAACAACAATTGTTTTCGTTTTTGTTGATGTTAATATGTTTTTTTTTTTTCATTTTAATATTTGTTTGATCCTGTCGTGTCTCGTTGTCATTATTAAAACTTAACCGCAGACACACAAACACACAGATAACACTGACTACTTATTCACTCACACATAAAGGGCAATGAAGTTAGGAAGTTAAATATTAATACACTTTAATATATTGTATAAAACATTTGTGAGATATGCTATTGGAAAACTACAAAAAACGTTGACCCATAGACCATCATGAGACCCGTCTATTTCAGCGAAAGCGATTTCAGTGAAATCTGCTTTAAAACTTAATCTCCAGTGGTTCGTGTATGTAGTGAATTCCACCGGGTTTACATCTAGCTTACAATCTTTTTGGCAGCATTGAATTTTAAAATCAACTAGCAGTGCCCGCTACTTCGTAAGCGGAAAGCCATTCATTTGTTATCACTTGTATCCATCTCTGTTTCTGGATAATATTTATTGAATTTTCTTTTGGTGGATATAGATAAATCTAAAATAGTAATTTGGAAACCTCTTATTAGATAGCACTCATACACAGTCAAAGTAATGTACATGTCGCATTTCACTATTTTAGCTGAACTCCCTTCATATGCATCATTTTTATCAGTTTCTACCCGGTTTCGAACAAAAAATTAATTACAACCGCAGAGCCTTTTATATCCTCGACCTCATGTTTCATGATGCAACCGGCCATTTTAAAAGTTTTCCCAAAAAGTACAAATTTTGAAAAATCACACATGTGTGTTCTCGCTTATACCCTAAAATCGTGTACTTTATTTTGTATCACGTTTATTCCTTTTCGTCCCGCATCCTCCTTATAAGTACAAATTTTTAAACAGCCACTTATGTCCTGCTTTTATGTAATTAAAGGTCTGTGCACCATTGTTATCCCTTTGTCCCTCGCATCCCTTAAAAGTACAAATTGGATGTCGAAAAATCTTCTACATGGTCAGAGGTATTTAGATATCAAATTTCTCGATTCCAGCTGCAATACTTTAGTTAGTAGCATTTTTATCCCTTTTTGTGCCGCTCATCCGTTAAAAGTACAAAAATGCATGTGTATTAAACTTCTATATGGTGAGATTATTTACATACCAAATTTCACGATTGTACTTGTAATACTTTAGTTGGTACCATTTTTATCCCTTTTTGTCCCGCTCGTCCCTTAGTAAAAATTCCAAAAAATCCATTTGTTATGCGTGTCTACGTGTTCGTCTTTTAAGTTCAAAGTTCGGAAAATCCATTTAGATTGCGCATCTATATTGTTAGCAGAATTTATACACCAAATTTCACGAATTTAGCTACAATACTTAAATTAGAACTATTTTATAATTTTTTGTTCCGCGCGCCCATTAAAAGTAAAAATTTCGAAAAATCTAATTTTACTACGCATCTACATTGTCAGACGAATTTACATATAAAATTTCACGATTCTAGCTGTAATACTTTAGTTGGTACCATTTTAATCCGTTTTTGTACCACTCGTCCCTTAAAAGTACAAATTTCGAAAAATCCATTTATGTTGCAAGTCTTAGTTGTCAGAAAAATATAAATATCGGTTTTCACGAATATAGCTGCAATACTTAAATTTGTACTATTTTTATCCCTTTTTGTCTATTTCCAACCTTAAAAGTACAAATTTCAAAAAATCCCTTTTTGTAGCTCGTCTGCATGGTAAGTGGAAGGCACACGCCGAATTTCATATTTATCATATTTGTGTTTATCCCTTTTTTATCATATTTCATAGTCCGCTTCTCCGTCATATTTTGGAGCAATCCTGAAAATATCATGACCCTGGCTTCAGCCGTTTGGCCTGGGCTCTGATCAATCATAAGTCAGTCAGTCAGTAACGCAACTTTTATATATATACTAGCTGAACCCCGCCCGCTTCGCCAGGAAAAAAAAGGCACTTCCCTGAGATACTGAAGAAATGGATATGTTACATGGAGAACGTTAGTTTACGGCGAATAATGGAAGAAATGTCAAAAATCAAATTGATTTTTTGTTAAGTGCGATTCTCCTCCTTTCCATTACCTAAACAAAACACTTCATTCGTAAGAAGAAATTACATAACATTCAAAACACATAGAAAATCAATCAAATTTTTCACTAATCAAACAACGCAAAAACTAACTAGTAAATCAAAAAAAATTTTTTTTCAAATCCATGCTTTATGCAAGCAGAATTCTATTGGGCCTAGAAATTCTTTTTTAGTTATCTTTTGTAGAAGGAAAAATTACTGCAAAATTTCAGTTTTTTATCTGCCATAGAACGGCATATATTCGATAATATGTTTTAACTTCGTATGGGAGGTGGTACGCCCACTATTCCAATACCGCCCATTTTTGGCAGAACTACGCACATTGATGGTAGATGCACTTACACAAAATTTCAGCACTCTAGGTGTCATAGAACTGACAATATTCAATAATAGGTTTTAACTTCGTATGGGAGGTGCCACGCCCCTTTGTCCAATTGGTCAAATTTTTCCATTTCCTTGTATTGTCATCGAAAATGATTAAGTGTGCAAAATTTGAGCAAAATTGGTTGTGGCACACATATATAGAAAGTAACCTTATATAAAGCATGGAAAAAAATAATATAATTTCCGATTTCTTGAAAAAAAAAGAAAATCCAAAGAAAAAGTGTAATTTTACAAAATTCAAATCAAAAATGCCCCAACTTTCAAATCCCGCCCATTTGTCTATATTGTCTAAGAAGGTTACAACTGAATTAACTCACACAACAATATAGGAATATCGGTGTCGAATACACTCAAAACAGGTTTTAATTTCGTATGGGAAGGGTCACTGCCACTTTCCGTCCATATCTGTGTCGAATATACTCTAAAGCCGGTTTTAATTTCATATGGGAAGGGTCACGACCACTTTCCGCCCATCTTTGTACAACTATTTACACTGGATGAACTCACACAAAATTTCAGCACTCTAGGTGTCGTAAACTGAATATATTCGATAATAGGTTTTAACTTCGTGTGGGAGGTGCCACGCCCACTTTTCCAATACCGTCCATTTTTGGCACAACTATGCTAGATGCACTCGGACAAAATGTCAGTATTGTATCTGTCATAGAACGGAATATATTCGAAAATGGATTTTAACTTCGTGTGAGAGGTGCCACGCCCAATTTTCCAATACCGCCCATTTTTGGCACAACTGTGCAGACTAATAATTAGTGAACTTTCTCAAAAATTCAAGACTATAGCTGCAACAGCCTATTTTCACCACCGGTTCACTATGAACATACTGTGAAAATTTCAAGAATTTCCAGATCGGTTCAATAGTTTAGGCTGCTATAAAGAACAAACAAGTAAGGAAAGGCTAAAGTCGGACGGGGCCGACTATATAATACCCTACACCACTCCCTGCGTATGTACCTCGCTTTGATTACTAAACCCAGGTATTTCATGGGGGGAATTTTATGTAGTTCATATAAATTATACAGTTACTATAAATTCATCTTTAGTCATATTTAACGAATATGGTTAATAATATGGTAATTGATCCAATTATCCGACAGACAAATACAAATTATACAGTAGTAATAGGATGAATCGGACCGGCATTTCAAAACGCGGCCTATAACAACATTTTGGGCCTTGTCCAAAACATGGACCTATACATTCACGGTAGGTATTCCTAGTTGAAAAATATCATGATCTGCAAAATTTGATGAAGATACGATGTAAGCTGTAATAGATCAGAATGGGGCCCATTTGGCTTATACCATAGTATGGACATCTCACAAACAAGTAAGGAAAGGCTATAGACGGACGGACTTTCTATCTCATTACAATTCAATTCAGTAAAAAAGTGAAATCGGGAAGGATTTTTGCATCCTGTAAATGTATGTGTTTGACAAAAAATTTTAAATCGGAAAGGACATTTGTATGGGGGTATATTGAAATCTGGAACGATGTGACCCGCTTTCACCATGTATCTTTATTGGTGAAATATAATAAGTAAAGTTTAGCCAAAATCGGATAAACATTCGGGAGCAACATTTGTATGAGGGCTATATCTAAATCTGAACCGATCTTACCCACTTTCACCATAGGTGTTTCTAGTTGATTATAAAATGTTGTGCCAATTTTAAAGAAAATCAGGTACAATATGTGGTTTCTAAAGCGGAAAAAGTCAAATCTGGAGCGACATTTGTACGGGGGCTATATCTAAATCTGAACCGATCTTACCCAAATTCGGCATAGGTGTTTCTAGTTGGATTATAAGATGTTGTACCAAATTTAAAGAAAATCGGGTAAAATATGTGGTTTTTAAAGCAGAAAAATTCAAATCGGGAGCGACATATGTATGAGGGCTATATCTAAATCTGAACCGATCTTACCCACTTTCAGCATAGGTGTTTCTAGTTGGATTATAAGATGTTGTACCAATTTTAAAGAAAATCGGGCAAAATATGTGGTTTCTAAAGCGGAAAAAGTCAAATCGGGAGCGACATTTGTATGGGGGCTATATCTAAATCTGAACCGATCTTACCCAAATTCGACATAGGTGTTTCTAGATGGATTATAAGATGTTGAACCAATTTAAAGAAAATCGGGGAAAATATGTGGTTTCTAAGGCGGAAAAAGTCAAATCGGGAGCGACATTTGTATGGGGGCTATATCTAAATCTGAACCGATCTTACCCAAATTCGACATAGGTGTTTCGAGATGGATTATAAGATGTTGTGGAAAATTTAAAGAAAATCGGGTACAATATGTGGATTTTAAAGCGGAAATAGTCAAATCGGGAGCGACATTTGTATGGGGGCTATATCTAAATCTGGACCGATCTTACCCACTTTCAGCATAGGTGTTTCTAGTTCGATTAAAAGATGTTAAGCCAAATTTGAAGAAAATCGGGTACTATATGTGCTTGATAGGGCGGAAAAAGTCAAATCGGGAGCGACATTTGTATGGGGGCTATATCTAAATCTGAACCGATTTTCTCCAAATTCAATACCAATGGTCCTTGGCCAAAAAAAGTAACTTCTGCCAAATTTCATGACAATCGGACCACAATTGCGACCTGTAGAGTGCGAACAAGCTTAGATGGACAGCAGACGGACAGACGGACAGACGGACAGACGGACAGACGGACGGACAGACAGACATCGTTAAACCGACTCAGCTGGTGATTCTAAGCCTATCGGTATACTTAAAGGTGGGTCTAGCTCGATTATTTCTTGGTGTTACAAACATTTGGCGCGAAACTAACTTATAATACCCTAGTCCACGAAGTGGTGTAGGGTATAACAAACATACAAACTTACAAACATGGATTCATTATACCCTACACAACTTCGTGGGCTAGGGTATTATAAGTTAGTTTCGCGCCAAATGTTTGTAACACCAAGAAATAATCGAGCTAGACCCACCTTTAAGTATACCGATCGGTTTAGAATCACCAGCTGAGTCGATTTAACGATGTCTGTCTGTCTGTCCGTCCGTCCGTCTGCTGTCCATCTAAGCTTGTTCGCACTCTACAGGTCGCAATTGTTGTCCGATTGTCATGAAACTTGGCAGAAGTTATTTTTTCTGGCCAATGACCATCGGTATTGAATTTGGAGGAAATCGGTTCAGATTTAGATATAGCCCCCATACAAATGTCGCTCCCGATTTCACTTTTTCCGCTTCAGAAACCACATATTGTACCCGATTTTCTTTAAAATTGGCACAACATTTTATAATCGAACTAGAAACACCTATGTTGAAAGTGGGTAAGATCGGTTCAGATTTATATATAGCCCCCATACAAATGTCGCTCCCGATTTCACTTTTTCCGCTTTAGAAACCACATATTGTACCCCATTTTCTTTAAAATTGACACAACATTTTATAATCGAACTAGTAACACCTATGCTGAAAGTGGGTAAGATCGGTTCAGATTTAGATATAGTCCCCATACAAATGTCGCTCGCGATTTCACTTTTTCCGCTTTAGAAACCACATATTGTACCCGATTTTCTTTAAAATTGGCACAACATCTTAAAATCAAACTAAAAAAACCTGTGGATCTTGGTCAATTTGTCCATATCATATTATATTTACTTTACTCGGAATATCTGCTGGAAAATTGGATCAATTACTTTATTATTTACCATATTCATTAAATTTGACTAAAGATGAGTTGATAGAAACTGTATAATTTATATGAATTACATAAAATTGCTCCCATGGAATACCTGGGTTTAGTAATCAAAGCGAGGTATATACGCAGGGAGTGGTGTAGGGTATTATATAGTCGCTCCCGCCCGACTTTAGCCTTTCCTTTCTTGTTTTTATATATATAGATAGATTTAACTATTTGAATAGATTAACTATTTGCTTCACAAAAATATCTCTTGCCCTAATCTGATAACCCTCTACACACCTCTACACATACGATTAAATGTTATTGTTTCAGGGATGTGACCGTGGTGCAGAGTGGCTTTATAACATTTTCATTTCATGTTGTTAATGAATATAAATGCGTCTGAATTAAAGCTACAGCGCAAAACTTATGTTAACACTTAAATGAACCCGGGCCAAGTCTCAGCGACTTCGGTGTTCTCATATGGTTGGCTGTTGGCTCACTCACAATATAAATAATTTTTTATTTGTTGTGTTGTACGAAGTGTTTGACTTGTTTCTTGTTCGTTCAAATGCAAAGAGTTGTATGTAGCCTCGTTGGCACATCTACAACGCCAACGTTGGTGCAACAAGTGTTGCTGCCGCTGCTTTTCCTTGCCGTGTTGGGATTGCTGTTGCTGGCAAATGAGTCTGAACAGGTCGGCGGAGCAGCCAAGTGAGTTTCGTTTAATTTATTCATTTATCACAAGTGTCCGCTTGACGAGTGCTCATTTCAGTTTTGAATGAATATAAAGTGTTGTTTTTAGTTTCTCACTTGAATGGAGGGAAACATGTTGCTCTAGAGCAGGAGTTCTACACAGACGTCGTAGTATATTCATGCACCAGTAGTCGCTTAATAAAAAGAGGATGTATAAATATAAATAAACCATATGCTACTATATGGGGAAGGGAGCTTGGAGTCCTGTATGATTGTAACACCATATAATTTAGCTATACAAGATATTTTCACAATAATCACTTGCTTCTAATTATCAATTAACGCCGATTAAACTGTCTCTCCAATAAAATATTTTTAATGAAAGACCTCAAAATATGTATATCTCTTCTACTATTAATCGATTGCGGGATAAATAATAAATAAATAAATAATACATTTCTAATTCCACTAACAAAAACAATCATGCTCATGCATTATAGGCATGACTTAAGGGTAGATGTATGTCAACATAATGCCCTTATATATTTTTTTAATTACAGAACAATTTCCATTCCACCATTCCACAGAGGCTGTCGAAGTAGAAGTGCAGTAATATTAGAGGAAAATATATTTTTTTTTAATATAGCCAAACCGGAACAAATACAACTATTGAAAAAAATAATTTTGTAAATAAATATATTATTTTTATTATTACAATCCATGTTACCCCTTAAAAGTACGAATTTGGAATTGGAAATTTTATATTGTGTATCTACACAATTAGAGGAATGTACACACCGAATTTCGTGTTTCTAGTGGTTGTCGTTTGATAGGCACCATTGTTATCCCTTTTTGCCCCATTTCACCCCTTACAAAAAAGAATCACTTTAATGTGCAAATTTTTGTTATAGGGGAATGCGCATACACAATATCAACTAAGACAAGCAGGCATATTAAAAAATAGATGATTAATAACTCTTAAATATTAGCGGTTATTATGGGTATGTTCAGTCCTTGTGAGGGAAAAAATTTTCCCTATAAACCGATTTCGCCCAATTGCAAATTCCAACCGGTCTGCGACTATAACACGCATTTATGGAAAATTTTGACGTCCTAGCTACTTTCGTTTAGATGGACGGACGGACGAACGGATTTGACTAGATCGTCTTAGAATTGTATGACGATCAAGAATATATATACTTTATAGGACCCCAGGTCGATATTTCATGGTGTTACAGACGGAATGACAAATTTAGGTGGAGGGTATAAAAATTCTTCCCGTAGAGAAATATATTCATAGCATCTGGCGATCAATATATATATAATATGGAGTTGTCGTGAGTGAATTTCCGATGGCCCAACGTGGGAAGTTTCCCAAAGTTATTAGAGAAATTTTTAAGAATGATCTAAACAAATTAGTAAATTGAGCTGCGAGTAAATCTGGTCAAAAGCTCTTGTTAGTATTCACCATATATATAAACTTTCGAACAATAAACAGGTCAGATGAGATTTGAGCAGTTGAAAATTCTGTTAATTATTTTAGTCAATTTTCAATCAATGTTTAATTTTACCCGTGAATTCTAGACAGTCTATGGCGCAACGATAAATGATTTGATTATGTGTGATTACGTGAGCGTTACCAGGATCTTCGAGAAATATTTTGATACATTCATCGGCAAAATTGCATTTGTCCGTAAAAGAAAGCAGAAAGTGTACTGAAAGAGCAGATTTTCTGCTGAAAAAGAGACATCAGATTTGCAGATCTGCTGATATGGTAAACAGTTGTTTGTTGTTTTTAGCAATATAGAAAAAATTTAAGCATATGGGCAAGGTCTACCAAAAAATGAAATCAGACCACACTAATAGCTTTTAGCTTTATTTTTTCCTTATTTCGACAACTTTTTGATTATTAAAAATGAAGTTAACTTTTTCTTATAATTTTGTACTAATTTGTACTAAATCCTGACGATATATTTTTAAAATGTAGTACTCTTTAAGCGCTTTAGAACACTAAAAAGGCTGATAGACTTTTTCAGTTTCTTTCCTGTTTTGGCGTAGATTAAGGCGTGCGAATGTCGCGTCCGGGCCACTGGGAGATGCCCATATGTACAGAACAGTATGACCACTTAACTATACATGTTAACAACACTTTTTTGAATAGAAGTTATTATTAAAGCAATTTTTACCACGGAAAGATATTGCGATTGTGTTCCTAATTATACGCATATTGTACCAAGCTAATATAAAAGGAACGCTTATCTATTTTTATATTTTATTTACCAGCAGTAAATTTTTTGCAAACTCTTTAGCAGTGTGAATGGTGATGTAAAATTGCAGAAAAGCTGCTGTTATGCCAAAAAACTGTTGCAATAGCAGAAAAGTGTCTGCTGATAGGCAGCAGACAATCGCTGCTTTTTTATTAACCGACTTGTTCTCTAAGTGTAGAACTTCTTTTTTTTTCAAATAGTTGCTTGAAATTAAATACATACATATATATTTTGAAGAAATATTACACAAAAAACGATCGAATTTCTCTGCCCTCTTCAGGCCCCGCATTTTTTCTATGATAAATGCAGAAAATTGGATATGCTTGTTGACAAAGTATGGGCCCAAATATGGTGTCTAATAGGTTTTGGGGTTTTTAATTTGTACAGGAGTTACATGAGTAACAGGATGTTTACTCAAAATCTTTATGCGTATATTCCGATTAAATAAAGATATTTGGAAATGTTTCTTCATTTTTATAATCTTTAATATTTATAAATTCGAATAACAAATACAGATTTTTTGTACTCGATGAAATGCAAGACGAAAAACATTACAAACCAATTCAGTAAGTTAAAACTCATTCCTTATTGTTTGCCACCTTTAAAGTAGATTTTAAAATAGAGACCTACACGCAGAGAAAAAATGCATTACGTAGAAACGCAATTTTAGACACGTGAACATCGTTTTTGAGTTTCTTTTGTGGGAAAATTAGTTTGTTTGCAGAAAACATGTCATCAGTTGTTGTAAATGAACAAAGAGAAATATGTTTACATATCGAGGGATTATATTCGTAAGTGGCTATGGACCATTTTCTCGAAAATGAGGTTTTGATGCCAAACTATTCTCAGATTTGGATGTCATCTCTCATACAAATTAGGAGAAGAAATTTTTCTTTTTATCATATTGAGAATAACAAAATATTTTTATGACTTCTGATTGCTCACTTCATTCGGAATATTTGTGTCAGAAAGGTTTCAGCATCCTGGATAGAGAAAGTTAAAATAAAAGCAATTCCAACAGCGAATTTTGGATTTTTCAACAATTGCAGCGATTTTCGCGACTGGCTACATATATGTTACCAGCGACATTGGTTCTTTACACACAAACAAAAATTCAGTCGGTCCCTCGGATAGATCGCGAGAAAATCGTAAAATAAAAATGTCATGTGTGAAAATCATTTTAGTCATATTTGTACATCCCAGAAAATGCGTTTTCTACACAACATTTCATAAAAAAACGTTATCGAGTTTATAATAATCGTCCTGACTAAACGGCAGTATCTATAAACATGAAATTCGGTGAGTTCCTTGCAATGACCATGCAGACGAGCTACAAATAGGGATTTTTCGAAATTTGTACTTTTAATGGACGAGCGGGACAAAAAGGGATAAAAGTGGTTCCAACTAAAGTATTACAGCTAGAAACGTGAAATTTGGCATGTAAATTCCTATGACCATATAGAAACGAAGTAAAATTGGATTTTTCGAAATTTGTACTTTTAAGGGACGAGCGGGACAAAAAGGGATAAACATGGCACGAACTAAAGTATTGTAGCTAGAATCGTGAAATTTGGTCCTCTGACCATATAGAAACGAAGTAAAATTGGATTTTTTGAAATTTGTACGAAAAATCGGGACAAAAGGGGATAAAAATGGTACCAACTAAAGTATTACAGCTAGAAACGTGAAATTTGGTATGTAAATTCCTCAGACAATATAGAAGGAAGTAAAATTGGATTTTTCGAAATTTGTACTTTTAAGGGACGAGCGGGACAAAAAGGGATAAAAATGGTAACAACTAAAGTATTACAGCTAGAAACGTGAAATTTGGTATGTAAATTCCTCTGACCATATAGAAAGGAAGTAAAATTGGATTTTTCGAAATTTGTACTTTTAAGGGACGAGCGGGACAAAATGGGATAAAAATGGTACCAACTAAAGTATTACAGCTAGAAACGTGAAATTTGGTATGTAAATTCCTCTGACCATATAGAAACGAAGTAAATTGGATTTTTCGAAATTTGTACTTTTAAGGGACGAGCGGGACAAAAAGGGATAAAAATGGTACCAACTAAAGTATTACAGCTAGAAACGGGAAATTTGGTATGTAAATTCCTCCGACCATATAGAAACGAAGTAAAATTGGATTTTTCGAAATTTGTACTTTTAAGGGACGAGCGGGACAAAAAGGGATAAAAATGGTACCAACTAAAGTATTACAGCTAGAAACGTGAAATTTGGTATGTAAATTCCTCTGACCATATAGAAACGAAGTAAATTGGATTTTTCGAAATTTGTACTTTTAAGGGACGAGCGGGACAAAAAGGGATAAAAATGGTACCATCTATAGTATTACAGCTAGAAACGTGAAATATGGTATGTAAATTCCTCTGACCATATAGAAACGAAGTAAAATTGGATTTTTCGAAATTTGTACTTTTAAGGGACGAGCGGGACAAAAAGGCATAAAAATGGTACCAACTAAAGTATTACAGCTAGAAACGTGAAATTTGGTATGTAAATTCCTCTGACCATATAGAAAGGAAGTAAAATTGGATTTTTCGAAATTTGTACTTTTAAGGGACGAGCGGGACAAAAAGGGATAAAAATGGTACCAACTAAAGTATTACAGCTAGAAACGTGAAATTTGGTATGTAAATTCCTCTGACCATATAGAAACGAAGTAAAATTGGATTTTTCGAAATTTGTACTTTTAAGGGACGAGCGGGACAAAAAGGGATAAAAATGGTACCAACTAAAGTATTACAGCTAGAAACGTGAAATTTGGTATGTAAATTCCTCTGACCATATAGAATCGAAGTAAACTTGTATTTTTCGCATTTTGTCCCGCTCGTCCCTTAAAAGGAGCGGGACAAAGTGGGATAAATCTGGTACCAATTTTAGTATTACAGCTAGAATCGTGAAATTTAGTGTGTAAATTCCTCTGATCATACAGCAGCGCAGTAGTTTGATTTTTCGAAATTTGTACTTCTAAGGGGTGCGCGGGACGAAAAGGGATAAAAATGCTGTACAATCCTGTGTTACCAAATAAAGTACATATTTTTAGGGGAGCAAAAAAACATGTTACCTATAGTGATTTTTCAAAATGTGTACTTTTTGGGAAAGAGGTGCAAAAAGTTATAAACTGGCTGGCTGAATCTAGAAACATTAGATCGAGGATATAAATGGTTGTAATTTTTTGTTCAAAACTTGGTAGAAAACTACACATACGAAGTAGTTCAGCTAAAATAGTGCATATCGACAAGCACATTCCTTTGACTGTGTGTGAGTGGTAGCTAATAGGAGCTTTCCAAATTACTATTTAAGATTTATCTATATCCACCAAAAGAAAATTAAATAAATACTATCCAAAAACAGAGATGGATAAAATTAACGAATAACTTGCTTTTTCGCGTGCGAAGCAGCGGGTACTGCTAGTATTTATATATTTGGGCATAAATGGCTATGAGCTTAATTCAACATTCATAGTGCTCAATTTTAAACGTGCAAAAGTGGCTATGAAGCATAAAACCGCTAATAATAGAAAATTTCGAAAACTTTTTCTACATAAAAAATTCTTAGGCTACTCCAATACTTTTTCGCAGAAACGAAGAATTTCATCTCGGATTTTTACATAATTATTAATTTAGAGGTGAATTGCTTTTCAATGACTTCATTCCAATTAGATATACTACAAATTTGTCCAAAGTTTGGCACTCATATTTAAGCTACGGGTTAGCATCAAGCAAATTATTAATGATTTTATTAAGAGTGTTTTTAGATTCTTATCTACACTTTTATAAAATTACTAAAAAAAGTTTATTAAATCTCCAAACATTTATTGTAGTACACAATTAAAACTTCATAAGATTTTGCTCTAGTCAAATGTCGAGAAGTGGCGAAATTAGCATTACGCAATCTTGAAGTTGGCACAATTCGTGTAGTTTGTTTGTATTTTTCATAACCTTTGTCCTAAATTCAAGAAAGTGTCCACGATTTTTATGTTATTTTACCATTTCAAACGAGTTATTTTAAAAAGAACTTAAAAATTTTATATTTTATTGCTTCAGAAAGTCTAGAAGGTTTTAAAAAAGTATATGTTCGAAACCTCAATAATAATCAATAATAATCTTCTCCGAAGATTCTGTATTCTTAAACCCCCAACTATCATTTATATCCTGATCAGACTATCAGCTATTGTTTAATTGCATATGCAAAACAATATATTTAATATGCACTAAAGCAATAATAATAATGTTAGTTATATAGACAATATAGAAAGCAATTTATTCCTTCATCGATTAACTTCATAATGAAAAGAGTACGCAGGCAACATATCCAACATAGATTAAAACATGTTCTTCTCCATAACGCTAGAATGAACCTACTACATTCCTTCGCTTCCTGCTGACATTGCTTCATTTCATATTTTTATCGGCGTCGTATCAGACAACGATACAGAATGTCATCAAAATGCATACATACACATGCATATATGCGAGCGTAGCATAAACGTTTATCTTTGTCCTTTATTGCGTTACAATTTGAAAGTTAATTTTCTGTTATAAATTTCATAGACACACACACACCCACTCAAATACACTCATCTTGGATATCAAAAAAAAGGGAGGATGATGGGGAGAATGGGGAATGTGGATGAAGACGAAGACATTGTCGACGATTCATAAAACTATTATTATCTGATACATTTACTCGCACTCTAAACAACGACAACAAATAATGGCAACAACAACAGCAACGAGGACAAAGATGACACTCTCATAAATGATTGTGTCTTGGTATTATTCAATAGCGTCGTCGTCGCACAGTGGTTCAGAATCAAAATACATCGGCCAAAATTCTATAACTTTTTGAATTCTGTACAAAACCAAAATTAGACACGGACCAATGGATTATTTTTAGATATCAACATTTAAAATCGGAAAATCGGATATATTTTAGAAATCGGCCCAAAGTTGACTACTGTTCGTATTTTTCGATTTAAAAGAAAATTAAAATTTTTATTTTTTTGTTTTTATGTTTTACCATATTTTTACGTATTTGCTCATAATGCGACGAAAAAAATTTATTTTATTTAATTTTTATACACTCCACGAGAGTATTATGTCTTCGTGCATTTGTTTGTAACACCCAGAAGGAAGGGAGATAGACCCATTGTTAATTATACCGATCGACTTAGAATCACTTTTTGAATCGATTTAGAAATGTCCGTCTGTCCGTCCATCTATTCTTGTAATCACGATACAGGTCGCAATTGTATACAGAACCAAATGAAACCTTGCACAACGAAGTTTTTCGGGATAAGGACGAACGCTATTTAATATGAAGAAAATCGGTTCAGATTTAGATATAGCCCCCATACAAATTTCACTCCCGATTTGACTCTTTTCACTCTAGATAACACATATTAGAACAGATTTTCTTCAAAATTAGCCAAACATCTTATATTTCAACTAGAAACACCTGTGGTCAAAATGTGTTGGATCGATTCAGATTTATATATAGCTCCCATACAAATTTCGCTCCCGATTTGATTTTTTCCGCTTTAGAAACCACAAATTGTATCAGATTATCTTCAGATTTGGCAAAACATCTTATGTTTCAACTAGAAACACCTTCGGCAAAAATGTGTTAGATCGGTTCAGATTTATATATAGCTCCCATACAAATTTTGCTCCAAATTTAATTTTTTTCGCTCTAGAAACCACAAAGTGTATCAGATTGTCTTCACCTGCACCTGTGGTAAAAATTTGTTAGATCGGTTCAGATTTATATATAGCTCCCATACAATTTCCGCTTCAGAAATCACAAATTGTGTCAGATTATCTTCAGATTTGGCAAAACATCTTATGTTTCAACTAGGATCACCTGCGGTAAAAATGTGTTAGATCGGTTCAGATTTATATATAGCTCCCATAAAAATTTCGCTCCCGATTTGATTTTTTCCGCTCTATAAACCACAAATTGATTACAAACAGATTATCTTCAGATTTTGCAAAACATCTTATGTTTCAACTAGAAACACCTGTAATAAAAATGTGTTAGATCGGTTCAGATTTATATATAGCTCCCATACAAATTTCGCTCCCGATTTGATTTTTTTTTCCGCTCTATAAACCACATATTGTATCAGATTGTCTTCAGATTTGGCAAAACATCTTATATTTAAACTAGGAACACCTATGGTGAAAGTTGGTCAGATCGGTTCAGATTTACATATAGCTCCCATACAAATTTCGCTCCCGGATAGACTTTTTCCGCCCCAGAAACCACCAATTTTCACCGAATTTCTTCAAAGTTAGAATAACACGTTATATTTGAACTGGAAGAACTTACTGTGGAAGTTAGTCTCTTTATTCCATGTTTGAATATAGCACCGATACAAATATTCTTATCGATTTGGCAAATCGGACCAGGTCATATTTGCCTATGATTAGGAAACATACATAAATTCTTCCCGTTTTCACTTTTTTTATCGAGTTGGATTATATTCGGATAGAAAGTGGAGTGTATCATATAGTCGGCCCCGCCCGACTTTAGCCTTTCCTTACTTGTGTGTATTACAGATTTCCACGTTTTTTCTGATTTTGAAAATAGAAAAAACGTAATTTCTTTTTTTTACTTTGTCATAAATATTGTAAAAATATCCTTTTTGAACAAATGTCTGACTTTGGACTTTGGAGTTCCCCGTTTTTGTAGGGTAACTTTTGCCTGCACGAAATTGCGCTCTTGGAAGATGGGATACATTTAGTGCTAAAATTCAAATTTTTTAGATCAAAAACGTAATTAAGTCATTTTCGTCTCATTAACTTCTGAAAAGTAGGTACGCAGATAAAAAATGAGTACATTTCCTTTATCCTCAAGCTAAATTTTATAACAATCGGAGTTCATTTGTCGGAAATATGCACACGATATTTAAACAAAAATTAAAAAAATCACGATTAAAAAAATCTTTTGTGTCATAACTTTTGTTCATAGATCTGAACATATTGACATTGTTTTCTTCGTTAGAACATAGGTTTTATAAAGCATTCTTATAGTTTTTTTTCTATTTTATTTTATGATATTTTTCTTACCTAAAAACTGTTTGAAAAAAAATTTAATTCTTCCTCATTTTTGGATTATCACCAAGTTCAATCATCTTCTTTCCATTTATATATGGTTACGAAGCACTGTGACGTTCTATTTATTTTGCTTGCAATGTGTGCGTGTAGGTCGTGTGTATTGGTATGCATGTGTGCTTTGGTGTTGGTGCTAGCACGACAGTGTCATCGATAAATTCACATCACGTTCTTTAAATATTTTTCTATCACCTCCATTGTTTGTTGTAAAAACATCAAATGTTTCCATTTGACTGGGTATATGTGTGTGAAATTGTTTGTGTAACAGAATTCTTTGGGTTCGTTACAAGCATTGGCATTTATATCATCATATCATTGCTGCTGTTGCTGTTGTCGTTGCTGTTATTGCTATTGCTATTGTTGCCCCATTGGGTTTGCAAGAGCGTAGCACAGTTCTGGGATATCACATAGCCAAGCATCGTGTATTGTAATCTTAGGATGTTGCAGTAGCTGCACAAGGATAATATTACCCGGAATCTCTGTAAGTGTAACGGCATTAACACACACACACGAAGTTTTCTGTAGAGACTATTTAAGTGGAATTCTGTTTTGGTCTTTCATGTCTCTTTAGAGTCAAAAATAACTCGAGGCAAAAATAAAACATGTACGAGGATACAACGGACAAGTAGCGGAAAGTTAATGTTGGCCAGGACCGAAAAAATTATACATTATGCATGAATGAATGTTTTTTTTTAATGTGTGTTTGGATGGTGTTAATTGTAATTCGTATTCATTCATTTGGCGTTATATCAACGAAATATTGTTATTGCAGTAACTTTATTACCGCAATGACACTATAATCGGTTCTTTAATGGCAGCATTTTAACTAGAAATGTTTAGTGTGAAGGAGCGTCATATCGACCTTTGCTCCTATTAGAGTGATCAACACTGGTTTAGAAAAACTAATCCACCCTTTTTTCCTTCCAGTGGATTGTGTGACGTTAGCATTCTTTTCAATGCCATCGGGGGGAAATATTTTAGTTTATACTTAAGAGTACTCGTAAAGGGTGATTTTTTAAGAGCTTGATAACTTTTTTTTAAAAAAAACGCATAAAATTTGCAAAATCTCATTGGTTCTTTATTTGAAACGTTAGATTGGTCCATGACATTTACTGTTTGGAGATAATTTCATTTAATTGTTGACCGCGGCTGCGTCTTAGGTGGTCCATTCGGAAAGTCCAATTTTGGGCAACTTTTTCGAGCATTTCGGCCGGAATAGCCCGAATTTCTTCGGAAATGTTGTCTTCCAAAGCTGGAATAGTTGCTGGCTTATTTCTGTAGACTTTAGACTTGACGTAGCCCCCAAAAAATAGTCTAAAGGCGTCAAATCGCATGATCTTGGTGGCCAACTTACCGGTCCATTTCTTGAGATGAATTGTTCTCCGAAGTTTTCCCTCAAAATGGCCATAGAATCGCGAGCTGTGTGGCATGTAGCGCCATCTTGTTGAAACCACATGTCAACCAAGTTCAGTTCTTCCATTTTGGGCAAAAAAAAGTTGGATATCATCTCACGGTAGCGCTCACCATTCACAGTTACGTTACGATTCGCATCATCTTTGAAGAAGTACGGTCCAATGATGCCACCAGCCCATAAACCGCACCAAACTGTGACTTTTTCTGGATGCATTGGTAGCTCTTGCAATGCTTCTGGCTGATATTCACTCCAAAATCGACAATTCTGCCTATTTACGTACCCATTGAGCCAAAAATTAGCTTCGTCGCTGAACACAATTTCTTTCTTTCTGAACTTTCTTAACAGAGCACGCATTTTGATAATAAAATTCAATAATTTGCAAGCGTTGTTCGTTTGTAAGACGATTCATGATGAAATGTCAAAGCATACTGAGCATCTTTCTCTTTGACACCATGTCTGAAATCCCACGTGATCTGTCAAATACTAATGCATGAAAATCCTAACCTCAAAAAAATCACTCTTTAATAGTCAAACGCGGTATCAGTGTCTGTGTCGAAGGAGTAGTGGCCGTGTAAACGATGCCAGTATTTCTGCTCCTTCAGGAGTAGCTCGACAACTTTCATAATATTGGTTGTTTAGCTATATTGTGTGCATACTTCTAGAAACATTGCTGTGTTTCACTCGTTTAGTTTTGTTTGTGGTTTTCCATCCTGTGATGCACTTTTTAAAGTGTTATTTGTATAACATGATACTGTGGGACAAATGATAATCCAGTGTCAAAACTGACAGCCTGTTTTGCGAAGCACCTGTTGGAGTTTGATTTATGATGGAATCAGCACAATATTAGTGTACAGGCTATTCTTATTATTTATTGCATAATTATTGTGGATGGAACTATAGGCTATAGTAGTTGCTCTATGGGCGGAAGGGGCATGGCGTTTTTGAGAGCTAGAAAGTTTGTACACAGTCGGTACTTATCACAAAAAGATCAATTTGTTATGCTTTTTTCTGACCATGTACAAGCACTGAGTATTTATTTTCGGTCTATGGGTTGTGCTTTTTATAAACTCCACGAGAGTATTATGTTTTTGTGCATTTGTTTGTAACACCCAAAAGGAAACGAGATAGACCCATTGTTAATTATAGCGATCAACTTAGAATCACTTTTTGAGTCGAATTAGCAATGTTCGTCTGTCTGTCCGTCCGTTTGTCCATCTATTCTTGTAATCACGATACAGGTCGCAATTTTAGACACAACTAAATGAAACTTTGCACAAAGAAGTTTTACGGGATAAGGACGAACGCTATTTAATTTGAAGAAAATCGGTTCAGATTTAGATACAGCCCTAATACGAATTTCACTCCCGATTTGACTCTTTTCACTCTAGATACCACATATTACAACAGATTTTCTTTAAAATTTACAAAACATCTTATATTTCAACTAGAAACACCTGTGGTAAAAATTTTTTAGATCGGTTCAGATTTATATATAGCTCCCATACAAATTTCGCTCCCGATTTGACTTTTCGCTCTATAAACCACATATTGTACCCAATTTTCTTTAAATTTGGGACAACATCTTATAATCCAACTAGAAACACATATGCAGAAATTGGGTAAGATCGGTTCAGATTTAGATATAGCCCCCAAGCAAACGACGCCCCCGATTTGACATATTCCGCTCTAGAACCCACATATTGTACCCAATTTTCTTTAAATTTGGGACAACATCTTATAATCCAACCAGAAACACATATGCAGAAATTGGGTAAGATCGGTTCAGATTTAGATATAGCCCCCAAGCAAACGACGCCCCCGATTTGACATATTCCGCTCTAGAACCCACATATTGTACCCAATTTTCTTTAAATTTGGGACAACATCTTATAATCCAACTAGAAACACATATGCAGAAATTGGGTAAGATCGGTTCAGATTTAGATATAGCCCCCATACAAATGTCGCTCCCGATTTGAATTTTGCGCTCTAGAAACCACATTTTGTACCCGATTTTCTTTAAATTTAGCACAACATCTTATAATACAACTAGAAACACCTATGCAGAAATTGGGTAAGATCGGTTCAGATTTAGATATAGCCCCCAAACAAACGACGCCCCCGATTTGACATATTCCGCTCTTGAACCCACATATTGTACCCGATTTTCTTTAAAATTTGCACAACATCTTATCCAGCTAAACAAAGCTATGGTGAAAGTGGGTAAGAGCAGTTCAGATTTAAATATAGCCCAAACACAAATGTTGCTCCCAAAAGTTTAACTGATTTTGGCCAAACTATACATTTTATATTTCACCTATTTCGTTCCAGTTTTCAATATATCCTCATACAAATGTCCTTTCCGATTTAACATTTTTTGTCAAACACATACATTTACTTGATACAAAAGACCATCCCGTTTTCACTTTTTCACCGAATTGAATTGTATTCGGATAGAAAGTGGAGTGTATCATAGAGTCGGCCCTGCCCGACTTTAGGCTTTCCTTTTTTGTTTTAAATAATGTTAGTTAAAAACAGTTACCTCTAATTTTTTAGACCCAATTGAAAGCCTTTCAATTTTACTTTCTTATGTTTTATGCTTATTTTCAAAATTTCAGAACTTCAAAATTGAAGATGCCAGTAATTGAAAGCCAGTAATCATTGTTGAATGTCAATAAAAAACATACTGTCCTGAGGTAACAATTTAAAAAAAAATCCAGTTAGCGACCAATGCCTTTCCAGCGAGACCCTTGGAATACAAATCGGACCAAAAATGTGAGTAAAGCCACAATATCCTGGGTCTTTTTGGAGACTGTATTCGATGCTTTAACTGTTACTGTCGACTTGCAGTTCGAATATTGTGCGATATAGTTATTTTGGTGCAAAAAGTGCATATCTGTGAAATGGCTGCAAATGGTTCAACCGTAAAAAAGCGTAAGTGTAATTCTCACATGGTGAGTGTGTGATTCAGTGCACAACATTGTACTATTGAAGCTAAACCAATGCCGTAAATTTATATATACAATTTCTCTTGTATTCAATTCCACTTGTCGCATGGGTGGAACACACCGAGGACGAAGCATGGCGGAAGAGGCAGTACGTAGCACATGTTATTGGAGAAAGTGCTACCATATTTATTATGCCCGTCTGTGGTGTAAATGTTTTCCCGGTAAAACGTTCTGTTTTTTTCTTTGCGATCAAGTTGTTTGTTATTGTCTTCATTTAAGTAAGAAGATTAAAAACACTGTTGATTTTAATCTTTCCAAGATTTGCCACTTTCCGCGTAGGGAAAACATCAAAAGTGAAAATTATGTTTTCCATGCGACTTCAGTGTAAATACGATTATGAGAAGCATCTGTTTGCATTGCATTGCCAGACCAACTGCCTCCTCTATCTATCCCCGTGGCCATGGTTTTAGATTGGGATGTCAGAGCGGTAACCATGATATCTTGTTTTCGTATAGTACCCAAGCCAAGAATTTCATGTCAACAACATTGGAGATTACCACCGCGACGGCACTCGGTGTAATTTGACATTTGTTCGTGTTGAAGTTTGACGTTGAAATTTGTTCGCACTTTTTTGAGTTTCCGTAAATTATAGCGAAAAAACACAGCAAAACACAACAACATTTCTGTCTGAGAAGTTTTTCGCATGTTTGTGGTATATTTACCACATTGTTGACAATTTCGAATTATTTCGAATCACGCAATGTTTGCAACAGAATTTGTTAAGCGTTTACATAAGCCATAATTTTAATATATTTACGGCGTTTAAAAGCTTTACCCGGTGGCTTATTAAATCGTAAATATGTTCGCAAGAGTTTTAAGGGAATTTATGCCCTTCGACGAAATAACTCAGGTCTAGTGTACAAAGAAGGTTGTTATATTTTTGGGGTTAATTTCCAGTATAAATATGTTTAAATCGGAGATATTTGTAGATGGTACAGTACACATTATTTCAAACTACAAACACCGGGGAGTACGATTGTATTTGACATATATTTTAAAATCTGTAGTTTACAATATGACGTTTTTACCACAATTTTTAGTAATTAACTTTATCATTTAGTGCTAGTGATCAATCTATCCATATATATATATATATAAGATTTGCGTTACTGACTGGCTGACTTACACTGTGTATAATATTTGAAGTCATGGAAATATAACCATATATGGACACCACTACGTGATGAAAGACCATAAAAAGACCCGTGTCTCCCAGTTTTGCTCAAAGTCATTCACTTTTTTATGTCATTTTAGCAAAAAAGTGATCATTTTCTCAGGCTCATATCTTGCAAACCGTTTGGAATTTTGATTTATTCACCAAGGCAAAGTAGTAGCTCTTGTCATAAAGAACAACAATTGTCAGGACATAAACTCAAAAAAGATTCACCTTCAAGGTTTGGAATTTTGATTTATTCACCAAGGCAAAGTAGTAGCTCTTGTCATAAAGAACAACAATTGTCAGGACATAAACTCAAAAAAGATTCACCTTCAAGGTCAAAATTTCAAATGCCGTCGAACAAATCTTATGGGCTGTAGTGTGTGTAGGTAGCGTATACGTGCTGTTGATTAAGAATAATATCACTCATACGCACTGTAGTCGGACTGACCATTAACATAAACCGTCCGACAAGGTGTATTTTTCCTACCTAAACGGTGTTAAGAATCATTTCTAGGAAGTTCATATGTTCTAGAAAGGTGTTTATTGAGATCTTAGGTACATGTTTGTAGTTGATTGTTTCCTTAAATATTGAACGGACCTGATCAGGGGAAAAAGGATAAACTAATCGATTTTTTTAAGTTGTTTTTAATTATTACCTTGTAAATAAAGTTTTTTGATTTTATATTGTTCTCTATGACAAGAGTAATAAATTAAATAAAACCAAAATTCCAAACGGTTTGCTAGATATGACCCTGAGAAATTGATCACTTTTTTGCAAAAATGACACCGAGGCCCCAAATCTTGGGGACCCATATAAAAGTGAATGACTTTGGGCAAAACTGGTAGACACGGGTCTTTTTTGTCATATATAACATAGTTATATTTTTCGTGTTGCACTGTCTTATCAGCCAAAACGGCTGAAGCCAGGGTCATGAAATTTTCAAGGTTGTTGTCATATATGATGGAAACGCGGACTTTTAGGGGGTAAAAAAGGGATAAATATCGAACCTTCGTCCTGGCTAAACGCCAGTAGGTAGAAACGTGAAATTCGGTCTGTGCCTTGCACTTACCATGCAGACGAGCAACAAAAAGGGATTTTGTAAAATTTGTAAGGGGATAAAAATGGTACCAATTTAAGCAATGCAGCTATATTCGTGAAAATCGATATTTACATTTCCCTGAAAACGTAACGGCGCAACATAAATGAATATTTCGAAATTTGTACTATTAAGGGGCGATCGCGACAAAAAGGGATAAAAATGGTACAATCTGAAATATTACAGCTAAAATCGTGAAATTTGGTATATGAATTCCGCTGACCACATAGAAGCGCAATACAATCGCATTTTCTTAGCTTTAAGGGTGAGCGGGATAAAAATTGCAACAATATAAGTATTGCAGCTATAGTCGTGAAATTTGGTGTTAATATTTCTGACCATGTAGAAGAGTAGTAAAATTTGATTTTTCGAAATTTGTACTTTTAAGGGAGGAAGGATATAAAAAGCGATAAATATGGTACCAATTTAAGTAATATTCGTGAAAATCGATATTAACATTTCTCTGACATCGTAGCCGCGCAACATAAATAAATTTTTCGAAATTTGTACTTTTAGTAGGTGAGCGGGACAAAAAGGGTGAAATGGTACCAACTGAAGCTAGAAGCGTGAAATTGGGAATATAAAGTACTCTCATCACATAGAAGCGCAAAGTGGTACCATCTAAATTATTGCATCTAAAATCGTGAAATTTGATATATAAATTCCTCTGATCATGTAAAGGGTGATTTTTTAAAAGCTATAGGAAAGTTTTTCAAAAAAAAACACATAAAATTCAGAAAAATGCATGAAATATTTATTTGAATCGATAGTACGGTCCATATAATTTAATGTTTGAAGATTATTTCATGCAAATGTTGACCTTGACTGCGCCTCAAATGGTCCATCCGCTTAGTCCAATTTTGGCATTTCCAAGTTTTTTGAGTAGCAGAGGCCCAATTGCTGCGAACGGCGACGAATCGATAATTGATGGTCATCATTAACACTGGCCGATACAGCTGCAATGCGTGCGTCAGCTGTTTAAAACAGTGTTGCTAAAAAGGTAATAGCTAAAAATCACCCATTAGAAGCGCAGTAAAATTGGATTTTTCGAAATTGTTCTTTTAATGAGTGCGCGGCACAAAAAGGGGATGCAAATGGTACCAATTTAACTATTGCAGCTATAGGCGTGTAAATTCCTCTGACAACGTAGAAGTGCCATCTAAATGGATTTTTTGAATTTTGTATTTATAAGGGGTGATCAGGGGACAAATAGGGATCAAAACGTGATCTAAATGTTTTTTTTTCAAAATTTGTACTTTTAAGGGCTGAACAGCACAAAAAGGGATACGAATCGTGTAATTTGATATGAAAATTTCTCTGATCATGTAGAAGCGCATTAAAACGTGGATAAAAGTGGTACCAAATAAAGTACATTCTATTAGGGGATAAGTGAGAACACATGTGATTTTTCATAGTGTGTACTTTTCGGGAAAATGGTGCAAAATGTTATAAAATGGCCGGCTGCTGCTGGAAACATCACATCGAGAATATAAAATGCTCTGCGGTTGTAAATTTTTGTTCGAAATCGAGTACAAAATGATAAAAGTGATACATACGAAGGGAGTCAAGCTAAAATAGTGCAATTCGACCAGCACATTCCTTCGACTGTGTATGAGTGCTGTCTAATGAGAGGTTTCCAAATTACTATTTTAGATTTATCTATATCCAACAAAAGAAAATTTAATAAACACTATCCAAAAACAAAGGTGGAAAAACTGATAACAAATAACTAGCTTTTCCGGGTGCCAAGTAGCAGGCACTGCTAGTATTTTCATAAATGACCAAACAGTTCAATATGTAATAAAATAATTTGAAATACATAAAAAAATTAAGAAAATAAAAGATATGTTTTTGAGGATATTCGAGCATTTTTTATATTTTTAGTTTTGGAGCCCTTGAACTAAAAGGATATGAGATATTCCATGGCAAGCGGTACGCTTTTTGACCTCCATAGATGCGATTCTTTTGAAAGTTTGTGTATGTATTCCTGTAGTGTAATCTATTGTTATAGATTTTATGTCATACCTAGTTTTATATTTGTTTGCTCAAACAGCTGTTTAGTTCTAAAAATTGTTTTGTTTAATTTTAAGGATGAAAATGTGAAGAGAATTAGGATTAAGCAATTACCGTTAAGTTAGTTTATAAGGATTGAAATTATGCTAATAAAGATTCATTCAAAACTGACTAGCCGAATCATTGGCATTGTCTACTTTTTATTTGCTTAGGCGCTTTTTAGTGCTAGCAGAAAACAACTCATTTTTGCCAGTGGCGTTCTTAAGCGCCGGCACACACTTAGGCGGGCCTCGAAACAAAACAAACAAAAATAAACATTACAATTCCTCTCATAAAAATATTGTTTACGTATTTTTGGAAAAATATTTGAATTTTTTTCACAAGTTATGACCAAAGTAACAGTGAGTACATGTGATTTTTATACACTGCACGAGAGTATTATGTCTTTGTGCATTTGTTTGTAACACCTAAAAGGAAACGGGTTAGACCCATCGTTTATTATACAGATCGGCTTAGAATCACTTTCTGAGTCGATTTAGCAATGTCCGTATGTCTTTCTGTCCATCTATTTTCTAATCAAATTACAGGTCCCAATTATAGTCCGATCTTAACAAAAATTGGCACAAGTAAGTTTTGTGGATCAAGGACGAACGCTATTTAATTTGAGGCAAATCGGTTCAGATTTAGATATAACCCCCATACAAATGACGCTTCCGATTTGACTTTTGCCTCATTAAAAGCAACATATTGTATTCGATTTTCTTTAAATTTGGCACAACATCTTATAATCTAACTAGAGACACCTGTGGCTAAAGCGGACTAGATCGGTTCAGATTTATATATAGCTCCCATACAAATGTCGCTCACGATTTTACTTTTGCTTTCTAAAGAGTGATTTTTTTGAGGTTAGGATTTTCATGCATTAGTATTTGACAGATCACGTGGGATTTCAGACATGGTGTCAAAGAGAAAGATGCTCAGTATGCTTTGACATTTCATCATGAATCGTCTTACAAACGAACAACGCTTGCAAATTATTGAATTTTATTATCAAAATGCGTGCTCTGTTAAGAAAGTTCATTGCGCGCTTCCATTTTATGGTCAGTTTAATCGACCCACTGAAGCGGCTATTCGGGCTATTGTGACTAAATTTCGCACCAAATTTACATTGTTGGACATTAAACCACCAACACGCTTACGTAGAGTGCGAACTGAAGAAAATATCGCAGCTGTATCGGCCAGTGTTAATGATGACCACCAATTTTCGATTCGTCGCCGTTCGCACCAATTGGGTCTCTGTTACTCAAAAACGTGGAAATGCCAAAATTGGACTAAGCGGATGGACCACCTAAGACGCAGCCGCGGTCAACATTTAAATGAAATTATCTTCAAAAAGTAAATGTCATGGACCAATCTAACGTTTCAAATAAAGAACCGATGAGATTTTGCAAATTTTATGCGTTTTTTTTAAAAAAAAAGTTATCAAGCTCTTAAAAAATCACCCTTTAGAAACCACATATTGTACCCGATGTTCTTTAAAATTGGCACAACATCTAACAAAACTATGGTGAAAGTGGGTAAGATTGGTTTAGATTTAAATATAGCCCAAATACAAATGTTGCTCCCAAAAGTTTAACCGATTTTGGCCAAACTATACATTTTATATTTCACCTATTTCGTGTCAGGTTTCAATATATCCTCATACAAATGTCCTTTCCGATATAAATTTTTTTGTCAAACACATACATTTACAGGATACAAAAAACCTTCCCGTTTTCACATTTTTCACCGAATTGAATTGTATTCGGATAGAAAGTGGAGTGTATCACAGAGTCGGCCCCGCCTGACTTTATCCTTTCCTTACTTGCTTCATATAGGTGTGTTCATTCAATAGCCTGTAACTCCTGAAATAGTTGAATAGTGAAGTGATGTGTTATAGCCGGGTTATATTTTTAAATATTTTACAATTTTACTTCTTTAATTTTGATTTTCGAAATGATTACTTTAATCCATTTTTGTGAAATTTTAAAGTAGTGTTCATAGCCATCTTTTTAACCTACTGTGTGAGTTCAGGAGTGGTGGATTTATATGTTCCATTTTTTACGATTTTTTTTCATTTTTTTTTTAATCATTTCGAAAATCAAAATTTAAAATTGTAAAAACTTAAAAAAAATGAACACGTACCACATCTTAATTTTAAAAGTGGTTGAATTTTCCTTCAAAACAAGGTATAACACATTAAAATCCATCATGTATTTCAGGAGTTACTGCAACTCAATGAACACACCTATTTGAAAAAATCGTGTTTTTTCACTTTAAAATTGGTCATAACTCGTGATAAAAATGTTCAAATTTTTTCCAAGAACACGTATGCAATATTTTTATGAGAAGAATGCATACATAAACTTTCGGAGCTATCGTACCGCTCGACATGGAATGACTCATATACCACTTATCTTCTCAAATTCGCAAAAAGGAGGCCAATATCATTTCACACGAAATCAATGACCCTAAAATCTGAGTACGCGTTCCAAAGTTATTATATCGATAAAAAATTATGTTAAATCTTCCATGATATGTATAATATTCGTAAATTTCCTGGATTACATGTGCAATTATTTTCCAAATTTATTGACTGTTAAAAAATATCTCAATAGTAATATTGTTTAGGTTTTCTTCTTTATTTTAATTTTATATTTAACTTAGTTATTTTATTATTATTCTAGCACACAACACAATCCAAAACTTTTCCTCGTATATGGTCAATTAAATTGAAACTTTTTTGAAGATTATAACCTCACGTACATATGTGTTCATATTCGATGGAATTAAAACGAGATTTTTTAACACGCTGACATAAAAACGCTCTGTCGCCATGTGATAATAGGCTTATGATAGTGTAGATAACACACTGGCATATAAACAGGCAGGCAGACAGCCAGACAAATACATGCCAACAACCACATATGATTGTTTCTCCGCATAAAAAGGGATGTCCTGGGGGTGTTTAACCGCACAAACAAAAAATAATGCCGACTAAAATCCACTTCAGCTCAGCAACATAAACATTGAACACAAAATAGCAAAAATAAAATTAAACCATGGAGATTTTTAAAACATAACATAACGCACTGAGGTTAATTCGGGACATATCATGCAGACTTGTATGTATGTACATTAGGGTGACTATTTTCTGTGTTCTCACCAGCCAATATTTTGTGTGTATTCGTAATGACGAATAGCAAAAATATGAATATGTTTTTATATCTAAGCAAATCCATCGAAACACGGCTCATGGACGAAAGGCATTATATCAACCGCGCAGACTGATAATTTTTCTAAAAAAATGTGAAGTTGGTTACAGATGGGTGATTCCATTGGAACGGGTATGACAGTTTTGCTTAAATATGTTTAAATATCTCCCATATTCATTGACTGATATTTCTACTATATTGCCAATTGAAAATGTCAGGTTAAGCGGAATATTACATTACAAATATAAATATGTTACATTAATATTATGTTATATTAATATTACAAATATAAATATGTCTTAGCATTTTAAATATTGGAGATATATAACATGTAACTTATTTTCTTGAATTCGGTAATGTTCTTCCATTAAAAAAAAACTCACCCTAATGTACATTCTTTCAGGTATACTCACTATATATGCATATATTTATTTATATAAGGACAAACCATAGCCGTGCACTTCAAAAATACCGGTTTGTGGGTAATTGTGTTGAGGACATCACAACAACGAGAGTGTGTTGTTGGTATCACAATATGAAATTGAGTCAAAATCCTCGTATCCTGAATTTATATTAGGGGGATACGAAAATAATTTATATCATTTTTTATTCAATGGTGGGGCTAGATAAGTATCCACTTAAGAGTGGAGACATATTCACGCAAAAAAATCAAAATTAGGTTTAGTCAATTTAAAAAAAATAAACAAACAGGGAAATGAGGACCACAATAGGACCTCAAGTTAAACAGAAAGAACTTCGTTTTCATGACGGTATTTATGGTATTTATTTCATTTTGAATTTGTTAATTAAAGTTTTTTGTATCATACATAAATATCTGTATTGATAAAAACAAATTTAATAAAAATAGTATTATTAACTAATATGGATGAAGCTTTATAAAAGCATAATAGCCCAGCAGTGGAACTATAGTTATTCGGTTCGCCCCAATATGTACACATTATCAGACGAAACGCCAACCGACGTAAGTTACAGATCAATTTAACTACACACTTTGTGATTTAATGTTGATAACGAAACAAGGAAGGAACGTAAAGAGTCAAAATACTGGGTAGTATCATTAAATATCGAACATATTCGATAAAAATAATAACTGAAAGATCTGAGTGTCAGCATTATGAGTGGTCCTGATATAGATTGGCCTAAATCTATAACACTCGGTCTATTTCGGAAAGATACTGACATATATAGCACCATATGACAAAATTTAAACAATTTGATGGTAATGAGAGTGTCTACATAGTTCTGAAAGCTAACACAGAACGTAATAAAACTGTGCACTAAGTATGCCATTGCACTATGGTCCCAAATCCATATTTTTTGGCAGAAATTCGAAAAAATTAAATCGGAAATTGTTAAATGTGTATATATTTTCTTAATGGCAACACTCCAAGCTATCAAGAATATGTATTGCAGAAAACTAGGTGGCAACACTACAAGCCTGAGAGTCACTTAAAGTTTTCCGTTGAAACAAGTGGGATTAATTTGTATCTAAATCTGTTATACAAAATACTTAAAATTAAGGCATAAAAAGAAAATAATGAAGTGACTATATAATTGAAAATGATGGCCGGCGTAGGTCGTTGACAAATATATTTAACATTTTGTGATTACTGCAGTCTTGTTAGTTTACTTAAGTGTTTGTAATTTTGTGATTCGTATTGAGCATAACCTATAAATGTCGTGGACCAAAAGATATATGTATTACTCAACTTGACTCAAAGTGTAAATGTGAAAGTGTTCGTCTGAGTGTGTAGTTTATGGTAGAATTGATATTTCGTCAGCATTTTTCGGCAAACTCCTACAATTGCCACTTTATTTTAACACAATTTCGATTAGCCATGGTACATATGTTTGATCATATCTCTGAATCAGATTTGTGCAGGAGACCCATCAACATCCCATTTTAAAAGTATTGTCAGTACCTTTAAAATGGTATATAACGATATTCACATTTCTGTACACATGAAGACATTTTATATTATTTGCTGAAATAATTATTTAAATTGCAGTGGCAAGTATAATATTTGTATGCTATATTTTGCTTTTGTAATAATGTTCAGAAAAACATTGTTCGTCAAAGTGAAATGAGTTTCATTATTTTAAGCTTTTATAAAATGTTGTTTTTGGTCACCTTGTACTAATACAGGGCGATAATTATGTTGGTTATATATTGAGTTTATATGGGAGGTTGTACTGGGCGTAATCCGATCGGCCCAATTTTATTTTTCATTTTTTAAGTGTGTTTTGACTAGCAAATTTGCAAAGTTACAAGATAGTATCTTTATTTTTCGACTTTATGCCACAAAAAATGGATTTGGGACCAGTGTGCATTGGCTGGTCGAGTTAGCGTTTAAAAGGATTTTACGCATAAGTAAAAACACATCAATATTATCTGTGTTGTCATTTATTCTGGTTTAAGACCAAAGGTTGTGCAGAAGTCTACAACAGAACCCAAAGTTGGCAAAAAGGCAAATGAGACCTTTATTGTTGCAGCTAAAAGTTGACAGCGCACTTTCGATGAGCGCTACCCCATCTCGTCAGAACTTTCACAACAAATGCGTGTCTCATATGAATACTACTCTCATATAAATACTAGGAGCTTAAAAAGTATGTATAAGTATACATGTGGAACTATAGTTTTGGTTAATTGACATTTTCATCTTTTTATTTCCTCATCCTGTATTTAAAAGGACTAGAAAATTTAAAAGAATATCATTAAAAAAACAGTAAAAAAGGCGTTAGGTTCAGCCGGGCCGAACTTTATATACCCTCCACCATGGATTGCATTCCACAGAGGCGTTCGATTGTCGTAGAAGTGCAATAATATTACAGGAATATTAAAAAAATATACTTTTAATATAGCAAAACCAAAACAAATATTGAATAAATAATTTTAAAAATAAACCACGCTTATAAGGTAACGCTACCAATACGTTTACATCTTGATATAATACTACAAATCAATTGAAAAAATAAATATTCTTATATTTATATTTTCAAAAAAGCATAAATACCATAAATATTGGAAGAGTGTGGGTGCTACAGTTGGTTGTATTTCCATTCTATTTTAATCCCAAAAGTACAAATTTTGAAAATCCATTATCAGATGTACATAGTGCAAAATATCCTAACTTCTTGATTCAACCAAATTTTGCCGTAAAAGAAAAAGTACGAATTTGAAAAAAAAAATTATTTTGCTTGTGTATGCAGTCAGAGGAATGCATACACCGCATTCCATGATTCCAGCTGCGGCCATTTGGTTGGTACCATTTTTACCCCCTTAAGAGTGCGACTATCTAAAATCTCTTTATTTGACGTTTCTACCAAATTACAATTTCATCATTCTAGCTGTAGTCGTTTAGTATGTACTATTTTTATCCCTCTGTACCATTGTATCGCTTGAAAGTACGAATTTCAAAAAACCCGTTTATTGTCCGTGTCTACGCAGCCAGAGGAATGTATACTCAGAATTTCATGACTCTAGCTGCGGTCATTTGGTTGGTACTATTTTTATCCCCTTTTTCCATGTTGACCACAAAAAGTACGAATTTCGTAAAATCCGTTTATTTTCCGTGTCTACACAGTCAGAGGAATGTATACTTCAAATTCCATGACTCTAGCTGCGGTCATTTGATTGGTACTATTTTTATCCCTTTTTTCCATTTTAACCCCAAAAAGTACGAATTTTGGAAAGTTCTTTTATTTTACGTGTCTACGCAATCAGAGTAATGTATACACCGAATTGCATTATTCTAGGTGCAGTCGTTAGGTTGGTACTGTTTTTATCCCTCTATCCCCATTTAACCCCTTAAATGTGAGAATTTAGAAAAAATACTACTCTATTAGAGGAATGTACACGCCAAATTTCTATCTTTTGTCGTTTGATAGGTACCATTTTTATCCCTATCCTTTCGCCCCCTACAAATAAAGAACACCCTTTTATTCTATAAAGGGAATGCGCATTGCAAATATTAAGTGAATACAAGTTAATATGTTCAAAAAACTGGCTGAAATACTCTAAATATTAGGGGAATTTTCAGTCCTTGTGAGGGAAAAATTTTTCCTTCTGGGCCGATATCGCCCACTTTCAATCCCAACCGATCTACAACTATAAGACATATTTAAGAAAAATTTGAACTTCCTAGCTCATTTCGTTCGGCCGCTATCGTGCTTTCAACAGACAGACAGACGGATAGACGGACATGGCTATATTTCAAGGTGTTACAAACGGAATGACAAAGTGAATATACCCCCATCCTGGAGGTGGAGGGTATAAAAATATGTATTCGCATCCTACGATACCAATAAAAAGTAAAATATGAATAAACCAAATATAAAAGGGGGAACTTATATATTTGGTTTAATGATAAACTAGAACCATGAAATTTTAAGTGTTTTAAGATATTCCCCTCTTTGAGTTGATATTTATATCGGTGTCGTAGTATCTGAATATGTATTACAAACATTTTTGGAAAAATGTTATTCTATGAAAATTTTGCAATCCCTATATCAAAAACAAATAAGGAAAGGCTAAAGTCGGGCGGGCCTACTATATGGTACCCTTCACTTTCTACGTCATTGCATTTCAATTAGATGAGTATACCCTCTTTCACAATGTATATTTCCAGGTGAAATAAAACATGTTCTGATCAAAATCTCTTAAACTATGTGTTTTCTAGAGTAAAAAGTAAAATTGGTGGCATTTGTATGAAACCTATATATAAATCTGAACCGAATCGACCCATTTTCACTATATTTTAATATATAAGGTATTGTGCCAAATTTTGTCGAAAACGGTTAATTTATGTAGTTTTTAGAGTAGAGAAAGTCAAACGGGTGTAATATTTGCATGGGAGCTATATATAAATGTGAACCGATTTTATTGATTTTCGCTAGAGATGTTTCTAGTTGAAATATAATATGTTGTGCCAAATTTAAAGAAAATCTATCAAAATATATAGTAAACGTCAAATCAAGATCGAAATATCTATAGGAGCTATATATAAATCTGAACCAATCTGACCCACATTCACCAAGATGTTTCTAGATGCAATGTAATGCCTTGTGACAAATTTTGTCAAAATCGGTTGAATTATGTGGTTTGTAGATCAGAAAAAGTCAAATCGGGTGCGAAATTTGTATGGGAGCTCTATATATATTTGAACCGATCTAACCATAAGTCGTTCTTCCAAATTTGAACAAAATGGGTTAAACAGTGTGGTCTCTAGAGCAGAAACAGTATGTATATGACAGCTATATAAAAATCTGCAGCGATCTGGTCCACTTTCACCACATATGTTTCTAGTTCGAATATGAGTTTTGTACAACATTTTAAGAAAATCGGTTAGAAAATATGGCTTATAGAGCGTAACATGTCAAATCGGGATACACATATATATATATCTATATATATGAATATATATATATATTGCTAAATCGACTCAAAAAGTGATTCTAAACCGATCTATATAATAAACGAGGGTCTATCTCGTTACCTTTTGGGTGTTACAAACAAATGCACAAAGACGTAATACCCTAGTGAAGGGTATACAAAATTAATTTAAAAGCGTTTTCTGAATCTCACACAAAAACTAATACTAGTTAAGCGAGTTTGCACTTCAGCTAACCTTACGCTTGGGAATGCATATATGTATATACATTCATGCGTGTATATGTTTTTTTTTTCGTGTATCACTGGCATTCGTGAGATTTTGTGGATCTGAAACATTGACAAAATTTCACCTGATGTCAAAACAAATAACAGACCACGGCGACATGTTTGTTTAATTTAAAACGAAATCGATGAGTGGCTTTGTCGGTGCAGTTTTTGAATGATGCAAAATGGCAGCGAAATCCAAACATGTGGTTGGGTTTATACCAACAATCTTTACGATTACCTTTAAATGTCATTAAATCTCAAAAAAAGAAACTACAGAAACATTTATCAGCCAGAGTATATTTGAAAATCATGAGCTCGACTAGGAATATGTCGACTTATTTATTAAAAGCATTTTCATGATTGTGAAGATTATGGACATATTGCACATGTTACCATAGAATAACTATAGTATGTTTAGAGTAATATGAATAAGGTAAACAATATGAACCTGAACCAAATCTGAATAAAATCTAGTGCAATCTTTCTTTGGCGGAGATATGTTGTTGTGCTTTTTATACCCTCCACCTAAGGATGGGGTATATTCATATTCCAAGGAATATTATTTGAATATAGAAATATTATAATTTTTCTCATAATGTAGTGGAGATAATGTCGTTACCCATATACTCCCCTGGCAATACAGTGGAAACACTCCAATGGTAGAGGATGCACATTATTTTTAAGGGAACCAAGTTGTCCAATAAAGTTGCTTTCACAAGTATTACCTACCATACTCACCAGTTTTTTTGATCAATTGTGGTTCTCTTATCTCCCATACATTAATGCTCTACAAGTCGCATCAAATAAAAAATATTTACTATCATTTGTTGGCTGATGTATTAGGTCTTTGATTTGAAGAGTTCAACCTGTTATTTCATTTGTTTTTGACATAACAAACATCTCTTCATGTGGCTGCAAATTATAAAGTTTAATTTGAGTTTGCCTGACAGTGGCAAACACCCAAGCGGCATTATTGCCGGAGTGCTCGTACCAGGCCATTATTAACACTTAGAATATAGCATGTCATGGGGCGCTTTTGCATTTGTCATTTGCAAAATGACAAAGACACACATGTACGAGGGCAGAAGTTCCCGGGCAAAGAATGATCCAGACACAGAGATATGTGCAAATCGAAGCCTGTTGATAGTGCAACTTTCGCACACTGACGACGATGAGTAATATATATGTAACATGCAAAAAACACAAACCGAGTTTAGTATTGACTAAACGACAAAATTTTATACTTCTAAAATTGTTTTCGAAAACTAGCGATACTTTTACTCCAACATTATCGTTTTTATATTTTAAAATCTATACCATAGCATGGGAGTATAATTCTAAAACGACCCAGGCATGTCTGGTTATATGAAAATACTTCCTAATATTTAGAGTATTTAAACTTTTTTATACCCTTCACTTCCAGGATGGAGGTATACTAATTTTGTCATTCCGTTTGTAACACCTTGAAATATCGACCTGAGACCCTATAAAGTATATATATTCTTGATCGTCATAAGACGATCTAGCCATGTCCGTCCATCCGTCTTTCCGTCTATTGAAAGCACGCATCTAAATGAAAGGAGCTAGGACGTCCAAATTTCCATAAATTCGTCTTATAGACGTAGATCGGTTGGGATTGAAACTGGGCGAAATAGGTCCAAAGGGAAACATTTTTCCCTCAAAAGGACTAAAAATTCCCATAATAACTTCTAATATTTTATAGTATTTAAGCATGTTTATAGCCTAAACCACAGAGTATAATGTCTTTGTGCATTTGTTTGTAACACCCAAAAGGAACGAGATAGACCCATTGTTTATTATACCGCTCGACTTAGAATCACTTTTTGAGTCGATTTAGCGATGGCCGTCCGTCCGTCTGTCCATCTATTCTTGTAATCAAAGTGCAGGTCGCAATTGTTGTTAGAACTAAATGAAATTGTGCACAACGAAGTTTTATCGGATAAGGACGAACGCTATTTAATTTGAAGCAAATCGGTTCAGATTTAGATATAGCTCCCATACAAATGTTGCTTCCGATTTTCCTTTTTCCGCTCTAGAAACCACATATTTCAACATATTTTCCTCCAATTTGGCAAAACGCTGTATATTTCAACTAGAAACAGCTGTGGTAAAAATAGGATAGATCGGTTCTGATTTATATATAGCTCCCATACAAATGTTTACTTCGATTTGACTCATTCCGCTCTAGAAACCACAAACTTTGACAGATTTTCTTCAAATTTGGCAAAACAACTTATATTTCAACTAAAAACAGCTCTGGTGAAAATTGGATAGATCGGTTCAGATTTATATATCCGATATATATATATATATATATATAAGTTAACACGCTACAGTTAACTCCGTGATTTTATTAATTTGCATTCCCACCGTTATTTTGCTGACACCATGTCTGCGGCCTCTCGAGCAACTCTACACCACACATGAACAACAACGTCAAGCATGCTGGCTTGCTTCCATAGTAACAACGGCAACGGGCAGCAACATCTTTATGTTAAGGCAACACGACACCACACACGAGTAGCTACGTCAGGCATTCTGCCTGATTCACTTAGTAGCAACGGCAATGGGCAGCGATATCTTCGAGACAATATTTAAGCTAGGGTTAGTTTTAGTTTACTAACGGAACTCAAAGAACTCGGTCATACCGGTCAAATAAAGAAGGATTAAGCGAGAGCTAATCCTAAATAAAACCCACAAACTTTGGACTACTTTAATTGGCGCCCAACGTGGGGCTTTAGTGAAAAGTTTTAGTGAACAACAGTGAAGTGGTTGATTACCAAGAACAAAAATTAAAAAAAGGTCAACTAAAACCCTTACCTTTGAAAGACAAGAGTAAAAACAAGTAAGGAAAGGCTAAAGTCGGGCGGGGCCGACTATATAATACCCTACACCACTCCCTGCGTATATACATCGCTTTTATTACTAAACCCAGGTGTTTCATGGGAGCATTTTTATGTAGTTCATATAATTATGAATATGGTGAATAATTGATCCAATTTTCCGGCAGACAAATATAAATTATACAGTAGTAATAGGATGAATCGGACCGACATTTGAAAGGAGGCCTACAACAACACCGACTCAAAACATGGGCCTATATATTTCTCATTCACTGTAGGTATTCATAGTTGAAATATATCATGATCCGATGTAAGACGTAGTTTCTAGAGCTGTATTAGAGTTGAATGGGTTATTTGGTTATTCCAAAGTGTGGACACATATATTTGACTTTGTATTCTGAAATATAATCTGCAAAATTTAAAAAAAAAATCATATGTAAAATTTGCTATCTTGAGGGGTAAAAATTAAAATGGGGCCATTTGTAAGGGCTCTACATTAAAAAGAGGTTCCATATAGATCACTTTCAAAGTAGATATTCTTAGTTGAAATATGACATGATATGCAAAATTATATCGAGATCTAATGCACGATGTGGGTTCTAGAGATGTAATAGAGTGGAATGGGGGCCGAATTTGTATGGACCAATATATTTGACTATCATAATATATGAGGGCTATATCTAAATCTGAACCGATCTTACCCATTTTCACCATAGGTTTTTTAGTTGGATTATAAGATGTTGACCAATTTTAAAGAAAAACGGGTATAATATGTGGATTTTAGAGCGGAAAAAGTCAAATCAGGAGCGACATTTGTATGGGGGCTATATCTAAATCTGAAGCGATCTTACCCATTTTTTGCATACGTGTTGGATTATCAGATGTTCTCCAAATTTTAAAGAAAATCGGGTACAATATGTCGTTTCTAGAGCGGAAAATGTGAAATCGGGAGCGAAATTTCTATAGGGGCTATATCTAAATCTGAACCGATCTTACCCAATTTTTGCATACGTGTTTCTAGTTCGATTATAAGATGTTCTGCAAAATTTAAAGCAAATCGGGTACAATATGTCGATTCTAGAGCGGAAAATGTGAAATCGGGAGCGACATTTGTATGGGGGCTATATCTAAATCTGAACCGATCTTACCCAATTTCAGCATACGTGTTTCTAGTTAGATTATAAGATGTTATGCCAAATTTAAAGAAAATCGGGTACAATATGTCGCTTCTAGAGCGGAAAATGTCAAATCGGGAGCGACATTTGTATGGGGGCTATATCTAAATCTGAACCGATCTTACCCAATTTCAGCATACGTGTTCCTAGTTAGATTATAAGATGTTCTGCCAAATTTAAGGAAAATCGGGTACAATATGTCGCTTCTAGAGCGGAAAATGTCAAATCGGGAGCGACATTTGTATGGGGGCTATATCTAAATCTGAACCGATCTAACCCAATTTTTGCATACGTGTTTCTAGTTAGATTATAAGATGTTCTGCTAAATGTAAAGAAAATCGGGTACAATATGTCGCTTCTAGAGCGGAAAATGTCAAATCGGGAGCGACATTTGTATGGGGGCTATATCTAAATCTGAACCGATCTAACCCAATTTTTGCATACGTGTTTCTAGTTGGATTATAAGATGTTCTGCCAAATTTAAAGAAAATCGGGTACAAGATGTGGTTTCTAGAGCGGAAAATGTCAAATCGGGAGCGACATTTGTATGGGGGCTATATCTAAATCTGAACCGATCTTACCCAATTTCAGCATACGTGTTTCTAGTTAGATTATAAGATGTTCTGCCAAATGTAAAGAAAATCGGGTACAATATGTCGCTTCTAGAGCGGAAAATGTCAAATCGGGAGCGACATTTGTATGGGGGTTATATCTAAATCTGAACCGATCTTACCCAATTTTTGCACACGTGTTTCTAGTGGGAGTATAAGATGTTCTGTCAAATTTAAAGAAAATCGGGTACAAGATGTGGTTTCTAGAGGGGAAAATGTCAAATCGGGAGCGACATTTGTATAGGGGCTATATCTAAATCTGAACCGATTTCCTCCAAATTCAATACCGATGGTCCTTGGGCAGAAAAAATAACTTCTGCCAAGTTTCATGACAATCGGACAACAATTGCGACCTGTAGAGTGCGAACAAGCTTAGATGGACAGCAGACGGACGGACGGACGGACGGACGGACGGACGGACGGACGGACAGACGGACAGACAGACATCGTTAAATCGACTCAGCTGGTGATTCTAAGCCGATCGGTATACTTAAAGGTGGGTCTAGCTCGATTATTTCTTGGTGTTACAAACATTTGGCGCGAAACTAACTTATAATACCCTAGACCACGAAGTGGTGTAGGGTATAATAAAAGCAACAACAGCTTCAAAGAGTAATGATAGATCATATTATTGTTGAACAACAGTGAAGTGATTGATTATCAAGGACAAAATTCAAAAAAAGTGTAAAACCTTTACCTTTGAAAGACAAGAATAAAAATAAAAGCAACAACAGCATCAAAAGCAACAAAACAACATCAAAAGCAACAACAGCATCAAAAACAACAACGGAATCAAAAGCAACAACGGAATCAAAAGCAACAGCAGCATCAAAAGCAACAAAACAACAACATCAAAAGCAACAACAGCATCAAAAGCAACAACGGAATCAAAAGCAACAACAGCATATCAAAAGCAACAACAACATCAAAAGCAACAACAGCATCAAAGGCAACAACGGCATCAAGGAATAATGATAGATTATATTATTGTTGAAGTGATTGATTATCAAGGACAAAATTCAAAAAAAGTGTAAAACCTTTACCTTTGAAAGACAAGAATAAAAATAAAAGCAACAACAGCATCAAAAGCAACAAAACAACATCAAAAGCAACAACAGCATCAAAAACAACAACGGAATCAAAAGCAACAACGGAATCAAAAGCAACAGCAGCATCAAAAGCAACAAAACAACAACATCAAAAGCAACAACAGCATCAAAAGCAACAACGGAATCAAAAGCAACAACAGCATATCAAAAGCAACAACAACATCAAAAGCAACAACAGCATCAAAGGCAACAACGGCATCAAGGAATAATGATAGATTATATTATTGTGTAAGTAGAATTACTTGAAAATAGGACAACATTGTAAATCTTTGCAAGGGCCGTAGTTCATGAGTAGGGAACAATCTGTGTTAGAAGAAGTAGTCGAGGGCCTTGGCAAATTGACGGTGGATAGGAAAGTAAGTGACTCTAGGCAGGACAATTGGTGGAACGAAAGCACAATGGCGATGACACCGGACCAAATTAGGGTTATGATGGAGGTTGCTATTTCCACAGCCTTAAGGACGCAAAAGACCGCATTTGAGAAACAACTAGAGGAAGTGAACAAGCGGTTTAACCAGGTTGTACTTACGACTCCTCAGGTGGAACCTTATCAAGAAATAGAAATAGTTGCAGGGCGACAATGCGACGAACCACTGGACATAGTGAAATCTTTGCCGGACTTTGAAGGGAAGCAGGAAACGTACGTCTCGTGGCGTCAGGCGGCACATACCGCCTATAAAATTTTTGAAAATTTTGATGGTAGTTCCAAACACTACCAGGCGGTTGCCATAATTCGGAATAAGATAAAGGGACCAGCTGATATGATACTGTCGTCCTTTAACACAGTCCTTAACTTCAAGGCAATCATTGATCGCCTTGATTTCACGTACTCTGACAAACGCCCTATTTATTTGATTGAACAGGAGCTTTCCATTCTCCGTCAAGGGAATATGACTCTGTTGCAATTTTACGATGAGGTCGAGAAAAAACTTACTCTTTTGACGAACAAGACCATCATGACATATGACAGGTCCACTGCGGCATCCATAAATGAGAAGTATAGAATGGATGCACTCCGGGTGTTTATATCTGGAACTAAAAAGGGGTTGAGTGATGTCCTTTTTTCGGCCCGGCCGAACGATTTACCTTCGGCTCTGGCATTAGCGCAGGAGGTTGAGTCTAATCACGAGAGATACATTTTTGCTACCAACTACGCAAAATCCCTTGAGGAGAAACGACAGAATAGGAACAATTTTTCAGGTGGCCAAGCGTTTAAAAATCCACATTTTTCAAAACGTCAGGGCTATCGCAGCAATTCTCCCCAGAGGGAGGATCCCGTCCAACCAATGGATGTTGATGATTCTGTACGATTTAGGCAATCGACAAAATTCCGGGCGGGCAATAGTCGTCCATCTCACTTACCGTACCATGACAACGAGGTGCGGGGACAACACGCTGAACCATCGCGGGCTCAGTATTTTAATAATGAGGCCTCCGGACAAGCGTTGAAGAGACAACATAATGGCTCTGCTAGATTCACAGGTCCTAAACAGCAAAGGATCAATTTTGTTTCGCAGGAAACAGACGAACAGGATCCAAACGAATATCAGGAGAAAGCGGAGTCGGTGGCATCAGAGATCGATGATGAAGAAGATTTCGACCAGATTAATTTTTTAGACAAAACTCTCTGCTACCGTTCATAGAAAGGACAGTCGCAGGGAGAACTATTAGATTATTAATTGACACAGGGGCATCCAAGAACTACATAAAACCCCTAAAGGAACTTGGTAATATAGTTCCGGTAGACAAACCATTCCTAGTGAAATCAATCCATGGTTTTAACACGGTCAATAAGAAGTGTACTATCAACTTATTTAATACAAATACTGCATTTTTCATATTGCCGTCACTTTCAACCTTCGATGGTATAATTGGCCTTGATTTGCTAACGCAGACAAGTGCAAAGTTAGATTTTAAGAACAAGGAAATCCAGACAAAATTTGGTTCAGAAGAGATTAAATTTTTGAAATGTGCCAATGTGAACTTTACACAGGTGGAGGACATAATAGTGCCTCAAACCGTTGCCAAAAATTTTCAACAAATGATGAAAAATGTTTTAGGAGTTTTTGCGAATCCTAACGAAGCGCTGCCTTATAATACGAATGTCGTGGCAACTATCCGCACTGAAAATGACGAACCGATCTACTCAAAATTGTATCCCTACCCAATGGGCGTGGCTGACTTCGTTAATGGCGAAGTGCGGGACTTACTGAAAAATGGCATAATCAGGCCATCTAGGTCGCCATATAACAACCCGGTCTGGGTGGTCGATAAGAAAGGCAAGGATGAATATGGCAATGCCAAGAAACGGCTCGTCATCGACTTTAGGAAATTAAATCAAAAGACCGTTGACGACAAATACCCTATTCCGGATGTGGCGGTTATTCTGTCAAACCTGGGCAGGGCTAGATATTTCACCACTCTTGATTTAAAATCCGGGTTCCATCAAATATCTCTCGCAGAACAGGATAGGGAGAAGACTGCATTTTCCGTTGGAAACGGGAAATACGAATTCTGCAGATTGCCTTTCGGCTTGAAAAATGCTCCCAGTATTTTTCAGAGAGCAATTGACGACGTCCTTAGGGAGCAGATAGGGAGAACATGCTACGTCTACGTGGACGACGTGATAATTTTCTCGGAAAACGAAGATGAGCATGTCAGACATGTTGGATGGGTACTGCGTCGACTGTATGAGGCAAATATGAGGGTCTCTAGGGAAAAGTCACATTTTTTTAAGAAAAGTGTCGAATACCTCGGATTTGTCGTATCCAGAGATGGCATCAGGACGAGTCCCGATAAAGTGAATGCAATCCGTAACTATGAACGCCCAACGACGCTGTTCAACGTAAGATCGTTTTTAGGATTAGCAAGTTATTACAGGTGTTTTATTAAGAATTTTGCCTCAATAGCAAAGCCTCTTACCGATATATTGAAGGGTGAAAATGGCAAAGTCAGTGCCCATCAGTCCAAGAAAATCCGGGTGGATTTTAATGGGAGTCAAGCTCAGGCTTTTGACAAGCTAAGGGAGATGTTAGCCTCCGAGGATGTTTTACTCCTTTACCCAGACTTTAAGAAGCCATTCGATTTGACTACAGATGCTTCTTCATTGGGTTTGGGGGCAGTTCTGTCACAAGGGGGTAGACCGATCACCATGATCTCCAGAACACTTAAAGACAGAGAACTGAACTTTGCTACAAATGAACGCGAATTGCTGGCCATAGTGTGGGCACTGGGGAAACTTAGGAACTATCTCTATGGCGTGAGAGACTTGAATATTTATACGGACCACCAGCCACTTACGTTTGCAGTTTCAGAACGAAACCCTAATGCTAAGATTAAGCGCTGGAAAGCATTTATAGACGAACAAAATGCAAAGATTTTCTACAAGCCTGGTAAGGAGAATTACGTCGCAGACGCTTTGTCACGTCAGAATATCCATACCTTGGAACAGGAAACACATTCCGATGTTGCGACCGTTCACAGCGAGGGTTCCTTTACATACACGATCGAAACGACGAACAAACCCCTAAACTGTTTCAGAAACCAAATAGTCTTGGAAGAAGCACTATTCGCGAGAAAGAAAAACTTCATTTTATTCTCTGAAAAAACTCGACATGTCATCGAATTCTCGGATAAGAACGCTCTTATCGAAGAGGCCAAACTGGCAGTGAACCCAAACGTGGTGAACGCAATACATTGCGATTTGCCAACGTTGGCTACCATTCAACACGAACTGGTTAGATGCTTCCCATCTACCAAATTCTGGTACTGTAAGAAAATGGTGTTGGACATTTTCGACAAAAATGAGCAGACAGAAATAGTCAATACGGAACATAACCGAGCTCACAGGGCGGCTCAAGAAAATGTCAAGCAAATCCTCCTTGACTATTACTTTCCGAGAATGTCTAAGTTAGCAAGCGAGGTCGTGGCAAATTGTAGGATCTGTACAAAGGTGAAATACGATAGGCACCCGTGTAGACAAGAGATTGGTGCAACCCCTATACCATCTTATCCGGGGGAAATGCTACACATTGATATATTTTCCACCGACAAAAAATACTTTCTCACGTGTATTGACAAGTTTTCTAAATTCGCTGTGGTTCAGGTAATTCCTTCGCGCACTATTGTAGATTTGACGCCCCCAATTATACAGTTAATGAATTTTTTCCCGGACACAAAAAATATTTACTGCGACAATGAACCATCACTAAAATCCGAAACTATTACATCCATGCTACGGAACCAGTTTGGTGTTTCGGTTGCAAACGCGCCCCCCCTTCATAGCACTTCGAACGGACAAGTCGAGCGGTTCCACAGTACTCTTCTGGAGATCGCAAGGTGCCTTAAATTGGAAAAGAAGATCGACAGCACGGTTGAAATCATTTTACTTGCAACGGTACAGTATAATCGGACAATTCACTCTGTGACGAAGAAAAGACCGATTGACGTAATATACTCCGCATCTTCTGACATTAGGGAGGAGATAAGAGAAAGAATAACAGAGGCTCAACGGGCGTTATTGGAAAGAAACAATATTTCCAGGCAGAATAGAACGTTTCAATTGGGAGAGTCTGTATTGGTCAAAAACAACAGGAGGTTAGGAAATAAACTTACCCCACTATATTCTGAAGAAAAAGTAGAAGCAGACTTGGGAACTACGGTTCTTATTAAAGGGAGGGTGGTCCATAAGGACAACTTGAGATAAAGAAGTCATCCTACCATCGTTTCCTCGTTTATGACTATTTTGTTTCTAACTTCATCTTTTAGGATTTTGACCGTGACAGTACTCATATGGCCAACGACACCAAAATTAACGAACTACACTAACTCGGACTACATTCCCATTATGGACGGTAGTGTCATCATTTGGCGGGACTTCGACTACCTAAGACATAGTTCGAACTTGACCAGGTACGCAGAGATAGCTGAGGAAACGACACGACTCACAGACCATTTTCCCCTATCCCACATGAAGAGACTAATGGTGTCCGATGTACAACACATAGTGAATCTTTTGGCGTCACTAAACGTCCACCACAGGCACGCTAGAAGCATTAATGTATTAGGTACGGCCCTTAAAGTGATCGCCGGGACACCAGATTTTGACGACTTTGAGAATCTGAAATTCAAACAGCAAGAACTAATAAATGCGGAAAATACGCAGATAGCCATAAATACAAAGACGCAGGACCAGATAAATAGGCTGACAGATGCTGTCAATAATATAATAAGAGAATCAGGAAAAGGACAGATCGATACGGGCCATTTGTATGAAACACTATTGGCCAGAAATAGGATTATTATTTCGGAAATCGAGACATTGCTGTTGTCCGTCACCCTTGCAAAGATAGGGATTATAAATCCTTTACTTTTAGATTCTGAAGACTTAAGAAAAATTATGTACCGATACTCTACTAACACAACTGTAACCGATATAATGGAGTCTTCATACGTTAAGGTCTTATTAGATAATGATTTCCTACATTTCCTAATTAAGTACCCTAGACCAAGAATAGTATGTAAGAAAATAATATTGTTTCCAGTTCAGCATAACGAAAAGGTCCTGCACTTTGACGAGAACACCGTTGCCGATTGCGAGAACGAAATACTTGCGATAGGGCATTGTACTGCCACACTCACGTCAACATTTTGTAGAGAGCTGCCCCATCCCTCATGTGCCCAACAAGTCCACTCCGGCCGCCTAGCTCACTGCACTACCCGACCTAGCCACCTCGAGCCAGTCGTCGTCGTCGACGACGGCATCATCATAGTCAACGACAACACTGCCAGAGTAAGAACCACAGAAAACACCAAAACAATCACGGGAACGTTCTTAATTACCTTCGAGGGTGAGATCCAAATTAATGGAACCACCTATGAAAATACAAAGGGGTTGCCATTTAAAATACCTGGCTCAGCAGCGATTACGAGTATCAACATAACTGGCCATGAGGAATTATTAAGTCTGCCGTATCTCAAAAGGTTAAGCGTAGAGAACTTGAGAATCATCGGGAATATTAAAAATACGCTGATCGCGGGTCCAGCTACGTTCACCCTCATAATGGTGGCGGCTGTGATCGTATTGCTTCGCCAAATTACGCCGGAGACGAGAGAGGGATCTGCAGAGCTGTGCCATCCAAGCTGCCATTGACAGTTTCGGAAGATCCGAGGACGGCTCTCGCTTAAGCGAGGGAGGAGTTAACACGCTACAGTTAACTCCGTGATTTTATTAATTTGCATTCCCACCGTTATTTTGCTGACACCATGTCTGCGGCCTCTCGAGCAACTCTACACCACACATGAACAACAACGTCAAGCATGCTGGCTTGCTTCCATAGTAACAACGGCAACGGGCAGCAACATCTTTATGTTAAGGCAACACGACACCACACACGAGTAGCTACGTCAGGCATTCTGCCTGATTCACTTAGTAGCAACGGCAATGGGCAGCGATATCTTCGAGACAATATTTAAGCTAGGGTTAGTTTTAGTTTACTAACGGAACTCAAAGAACTCGGTCATACCGGTCAAATAAAGAAGGATTAAGCGAGAGCTAATCCTAAATAAAACCCACAAACTTTGGACTACTTTAATTTATATATATATATATATATATATATATATATATATATATATATATATATATATATATAGCTCCATTACAAATTTCGCTACTGAATTTTGATTATTTCCGCTCTACAAATAGCATTTTTGAACAGATTTTCTTCTAATTCAGCACATCAGCTAATGTTTCAAATATAAATTACTATAGCGAAAGTGGTTCACATCGGTTCAGATTATAATATATTCCGCTCTATTTTCTATATATTCCGATTCTTTCCGCTCTAGAAACCACATATTTAAAACTCCATAAAATTTGGGAAAACGTCTAATATTTCAACTAGAAAACCTTTGGGTCACATCGGATCAGATTTGTATATAGCTCCTATTCAAAGTTGGTGTTCGAATTGTCTTACAAATACAGATAGAAGTATGGAATTTGTATATATTCTCCTCTTATAGCTGCATCGTATATCACCTGGTTCAAAATGCCCGACTTTGACCTTCCTTACTTGTACTTAATTGATATTGGGCATGTGCATTCCCCCTATAATAAAAACGTGCACCGTGATGTGATGCAAGTGATTTTTATTCGTAGGGGGTGAAATGGGTCAAAAAGGGATAAAATGGTACACATTAAACGAGAACAGCTAGAAACACGAAATTCGGTGTGTACATTCCTCCACTTGAGTAGATACATTTTTTTCAAATTCGTTCTTTTAACGGCTGAAATGGAAATAGAGGGATAAAAATGGAATTAAAATGGAAAATGGGGATAAACATTGTATCCACCAAATGTCCACAGCTAGAGTCATGAAATTCGGAGTATATATTCCTCTGACTGCGTAGTCACAAACAAAAAAAGTTTTTTATACACTCCACGAGAGTACTATGTCTTTGTGCATTTGTTTGTAACACCCAAAATGAAGCTAGATAGACCCATTGTTAAGTATACCGATCGACTTAGAATCACTTTCTGAATCGATTTAGCAATGTCCGTCTGTCTGTCCATCTATTGTTGTATTCAAATTACAGGTCGCAATTATAGTCCGATCTTAACAAAAATTAGCACAAATAAGTTTTGTGGATCAAGGACGAACGCTATTTAATTTGAGGCAAATCGGTTCAGATGTAAATATAACCCCCATACAAATGTCGCTCCCGATTTGATATTTTCCGCTCTAGAAGCCACATATTGTACCCGACTTTCTTTAAATTTGGCTCAATATCTTATAATCCAACTAGAAACACCTATGCAGAAAGTGGGTAAGATAGGTTCAGATTTAGATATAGCCCAAATACAAATGTTGCTCCCAAATGTTTAACCGATTTTGGCCAAACTATACATTTTATATTTCACCTATTTCGGTCCAGATTTCAAAACACCCCCATAAAATGTCCTTTCCGATTTAACAGTTTTTATCAAACACATAGATTTACAGGATACAAAAATCCTTCCCGTTTTACTTTTTCACCGAATTAAATTGTATTCGGATAGAAAGTGGAGTGTATCATAGAGTCGGCACCGCCCGACTTTAGCCTTTTTTCTAAATTCGTCATGAATCATGAAGTTAGGTTATTTTGCACTATGGATTTTCAAAATGTTTACTTTTGGAATTAAAATAGAACGGTAGCATCAACTATCTACCAAGATTTATGGCATTTAAACCTTTTAAAAATATTAATGTAAGAATATTTAATTTTTGAATTGACTTGAAGTATTATTTCGATATGTAAACGTATTGGTAGCCTTGCCTTATAAGCGTGGTTTGAAATAATAAAAATATTATATTTATTTATAAAATTATTTTTTTCAGTATTTGTATTATTTTCGTAGCTGCACTTCTACGAAAATCGACACAGCCTCTGTGGAATGCAATCCATGGTGGAGGGTGTCATCTTCAAAAACCACAAAAAAATCTATATAAAATCAATAATACGACCAATGAGTAACACTAAGAAATGAATAACAATTTTTATTTAAAGTGCTTCCAAGGGTCTATTAAATCAGAAAATAATTTATAAAAATGTAAAAAATACACGGGAAAATATGATTTTTAGAGGTGTTTTCAGGTGCGTTTAGCTCTCAGACGGCTTGACCCAGCGACAAAATATTTTACAGATGATTATTAAACAATTCAATCATCATTTCTGGGGTGTGACCGCTGCAATTTATCTTCGTGACCCATCGCAATATACATACATTCATATATTTTTAAGAATAGGCTTAGGCTTTTTTGTAAATAGCAGCGGTCAATACATTTCAAATGATAAATAGTGCAAGGAAATTGTATGTTTTGGCTCTGAAAGCCCATCTTTTGTATTAAACTGTTTTTACAAAAATGGAATCAATGTTGCAATTTTTCGTCCGAATTACTATAAATGTCAAAAAAATATCGAGGGCTTATATTCAAAAGTGGCTATGAACCATTTTCTCGAAAATGAGGTTTAGAAGGTAATTATTCTCTGAATTGGCTGTCATCTGTCCTATAAATTTGGAGCAGATTTTTTTCTAAATCATATTTTTTTAATATTTTTGATTTGGCTACACACTCACACGTTAGTATGTGACTGCAAATGTGACTATGAACATAAAAATAAAATAGTTCAAAAATGGAGCAGCATAAATCCGAAGTTTATAATACTAGACATCGATTTTGTAAAATTGTTTTAGGGTATACCATAATTTTTCTGTTAATAGCATTTTGCTTCCTAAGTTATTAGGATAAAATAGGATAAATGTTGGCTGTAAAGTCAAAAATTAGGAAAAGTATCTTTAGAAAATCCCGCTTAACTTTTTATCATATTGAGCAGTGCTGTGGAGTTGCAGTCGGAGTCGGAATCTGAGTCGAAAAAATGGTCGACTCCGGGTAAATATTTTGATCGTTATTATCAATTTAATATATTTCCAGGCTAAAAAATTAATAAATTTAAAATCTTTAAAATCTTAATATATTTGCCTGAGACATGTAAATAATTGTAAAAAAAGTAAAATAAAAGTAAAGTTAATGTGTTATTCATTTATTGGTGGAATTGGGATCCAAAAAATTCCAAAGTGATAATTTGACACCGGGTGGTTTCTGCAGAGAATGGAAGAAACTAATATTTAAATTGGATAAATTTGAAAATGGAATTGCAAACGACATTGTTTCTTCAATGACTAGAAGAGAGGCGGAAATAAGGAAGAATTCTATTCTATTGGCGGGAATATGTGTCGACCCATTAAATAGAATTTTATTAAATCATGATCAAAGATTATATGAACTGGCAGAAATAATGCAAAAAACTTTTAGTCCAGATGGTTCTCAATTGTGCGATACATCTCGCCAATCAACTCTTTCTGACGACTTCGAAAGGTATTTGGATAGTTTGGAGCAAAATAAGGATAAAAGGTTAAGAAATGATCCCGTTGAAATAAAAAATTGGGAATTGGATGCAAAGGAAGGATTCTGAAGGATTTCTACCAAGTAGTTGGATATTACCCGAAAATTATTCATCATGTGGTATTAGTAGCAGCTGCAATGCAACCTACTCAAGTGAGCGTAGGGAATCTCCCTTTTTCCGTCCTAAAACTTTTAAAAATTGATATTCGTGCCTTAATGAAAGAGGAGATGGCAAATGTAATTCTGATTTTAAAAACATTTAAATAAGTTTTTTTTATCAATTTTATTAGTAGTTATAGAATATATTTTTATTTTGTTTCCATAGTATTTTGTATAATGAATTAAAAAATACTTTACAATAACAGTATTACATAGAAATGTAGTTCCCTTTTTTGCTTTGCCTTTACTCCGGAGTGGGAGTCGGAGTCGAAACATTATAAAATGCTGGAGCCAGAGTCGGAGTCGAGTAATTTTGCCTCGACTCCACAGCCCTGATATTGAGAATACCAAAGTATATGATTGCTGACATCATGGGGAAATTTCAGAATCCTGGATAGAGAAACTTAAAATATAAGCAATTGCAACCTCGAATTTTGGATTTTTCAACAATTGCAGCGATTTTCGCGACGAACTACTTATATGTTACAAGCGACATTGGTTCTTAGTCGCGAGAAAATCATAAAACAAAAATGTCATGCATGAAAAACATTTTAGACATATTTCCACGAGAATGAACATTTTACATTTTTTTTTGTATTCCGTGCCCTACCGCAATATCCAAATGGAAAAAGGGATAACTAGTAAAAACGCTATTAAGTTCGGCCGGGCCGAACTTTATATACCATCCACTATGGATTGCATTCCACAGAGGCTGTCGATTTTCGTAGAAGCGCAGTAACATTACCAAGGCCAATTTTCTTGATACAGCCTAACCAAAATAAATACAAATATTGAAAAAAAAAATATAAATAAATATAAAATGTTTTTTATTTCAAACCACGCTTATAAGGCAAGACTACCAATATGTTTATAATATATATCAAAATAATATTCGAAAAAATACTTCAAGTCAATTCAAAAAGTAAATATAAGACAGTAATCTGCAATAAAACTTATTTCCATCCATTTTAATTCCAAAAGTACAAATATTGAAAATTCATTATTTCCCACAGTGTAAGCTAACCTATCTTCATGATTCAAAAAAGTTAAAAATACGAATATGAAAAATATTTTTATTTTGCTTGTCATGCAGTCAGACGAATGTGTACACCGAATTCCGTCATTCTAGCTGTTGCCATTTGGTTGGTACCATTTTTATACCTTTTTCCCATTTTACCCCCTTAAAAGTACGGCTTTCTAAAAATCCCTTTATTTTATTTACTTGTCTACGCAATTAGATGTATGTACACAACGAATTTAATCATTCTAGCTTTAGCCGTTTAGTTGGTACCATTTTTATCCCTCTTTTCCCATTGTATCCCTTGAAAGTACGAATTTGGAAAAACCTTTTTATTTTTCGTGTCTACGCAGTCAGAGCAATGTATACTCCGAATTTCAGGACTATAGATGCGGTCATTTGGTTGGTACAATTTTTATCCCCTTTTTCCATTTTAACCCCAAAAAGTACGAATTTCGAAAATCTCTTTATTTTACGTGTCTACACAATCAGAGGAATGTATACAAATAGATATTATGTACCTACTCAATAAGAGGAATGTACACACCATTTCATACCCTAAGAATGAGAAGTACTTTATGGTGCTCCTATTTGTTATAGGGCGAATGCGCATACCCAATATCAATTAAGTACAAGCAGACATATTGAAAAATTATGCCTAAATACTGTAAAATATAAGGGATTATTATGGGTATTTTCAGTTCTTGTGAGGGAAAGATTTTTTCCTTTGGGCCGATTTCGCCCAGTTTCAATCCCACCAGATCAAAGACTATAAGACTCATTTATGGCAAATTTGGGCGTCCTAGCTCCTTTCGTTTAGATGCTAGCTTGCTTTCAACAGACGGACAAGGCTAGATCGTCTTAGAATTTTATGACGATCAAGAATATATACTTTATAGGGTCTCAGGTCGATATTTCGAGGTGTTACAAAGGTGGAGGGTATAAAGATGGTACCAATTTAGCGGATGAAGCTGGGATCTTTAAATTCGGTATGTGCTTCAGAGAAAATGTGTTTATAAATTTGGGCATTAATGGCTACAATATTTATTAAATGAGATTATTTCCTGAGATATTCACAAAATTTGTAATCTTGTAAAAATCTTACTCTCCGGTTTGACATGGAACTACTCTTATGTGGTGCCAAATTTCAGTTAAAATATGTGATTTTCAGAGCGGATTGACTGTTAGTGAAATTTGCATAAGGGATATATAAAACAAACAAAAAATAACAATAATTGTGACATATGCTTAGAATATTGCAAGAATATATGGACAGACAGACAGAACAAATGAAGCCATGGCTAAAAAAGTTCAGAAAGTGTTTTAAAGGTGATCAGTGGTTCGTTGGGTTCACCCTGCTCCTTTTGGAGTGTTACAAATAAATGCACAAAGCCTTAACATCCTGGCAGAGGGTATACAAATCATGGTGGTTATTTTGGATCCGCCAAAAACCGGCTGAAAATACCAAATGAAGGAACCTTCCGGATACACATGCTTGTATGTCTTTGATCACTACTATTTGTTGAACAGTCCAATAACAGTACGTTATGCTCCGTGCACTGTACGTATGATTAATATTCAATTTGAATTGGTCTCCATACGTCCTAGTGGATAGTAAGTTATTGCACTCACTATTATCTCTTTAAGAAAAAAAATCCATTCATTCCGATCAATTGTAAACCAATGACCACATTTTCATCGAATTGCAGCCACATTTACGCCCAAGCCACTGTGCAATTTCATTTCAATCTCAAAATTTATTTACGCATGTCAAACATTTGACCATTTGCTATTAATGCTGGATGGCTGGCGTCGGTGTTCGTCGCTGCAATTTCACAATCTCTGGCACTATTTATAGCATCGTAAACCCTAAAGAGAATAAGTAATTTGCGGCTGTGAGAAAGGGTTGTGAAATGAGAACTTTATTACATAATACACAGGTTTTTGAATAAAAATAAAATAAAATTGTCATTTATTCATAAATTAAACCGTATATGCTAAATATCATCTCAACATTTTCTGATTCCCAAAATTGTGAACAGAGCGAAAATGAGTCTCATTGTTGAAAATACTTATTTTCGAAAAATATTCATTCATGGAAAAATGCAGAAAACGCATGGTTCTCATTAATAGAAAATCAAACTGGGAGTCCTTGTTGGGGGAAACTGTTATGCCTGTTTGAAAACCCTTCATCTACTTAGCACATTCAGGTACATTGAGTCCGAGACGAAAGCAAGTCGGCAACCAGACGCACCGACCGACAGAGGACGATCTGTCAGTCGGTAATAAAATATGCAGCAAAATCGATTTATACAACTGATTGCTTTGATGTGAGTGTGTGCATGTCTGTGTGGGAAAGGAAGCGCGAGTGCATAGACACATGCAGCCCTGTCTCCACCGATGTGTCCATGTGTTTATATTTTATGCAAATATACATACATATATGTATGTGTGATTGTCATGAACGTGTGTGCGTGTGTAATTGCTGAAGTCACCGCATATTTGAAGGATGGACTTGTAACTCTATTAAACAACTCTCTCGCACACAACACACACTCACAACAACAATGGCGAAAAGGACGAAAATACATTCGTAATGCATTTCTCGATGTCAGTTCTTGTACAACGCCTCGACGCATAGATCTGCACGCTGCCGATTGTGGACACATACGCTCAAGTCTATGAATGGATATGTAATTTACATTTTTGCTGTTGGCATTGATGGCTTATCTTAGGGTTGTAACGAATGTTCGCCTAGACGTTATTTGCTTCATTTTAAACAGATCCTTTCAAATTGATAGAAGGCAAGGGTCCGATTCAAAATATACGAAGACAAAATAAATATTATTGATATTCCTAAAGCACTATTTATGAAAGTATGTTTTCACATTTTTTTAAAATATTTTTGTTCTGCCTTGGCTACAAGTGCATTCGTTGCATTCCTGGTGATTGACTGATTTCCGCTTGTTCATTCATATAACGAGTTATCGATTACACTAGACTACACAGATTTCATTTTAAAGAATTACGTCTCTTTTTTGAAAACCTAACTTCTTGCTAACTGATTTTCAGTGTAACCATATGGGAATTATTAAAATGAAGTAATCAGTGTTATAGCGCACTATGTCCACATGGAGAAAAATGTATATCCAGTGGAGAAAATCATTGTGCCCTAACGACATATAGCCCATACATTATATAGGCCGACTTTGACCGAGATTGACGGTGGATATGCCCATAGCAGGCAACACAGTGTAAATATTTTCTGTGTTGAAAACTTTTCCTCTGGGGTATGCCCAAAGGCAATGAAAATAATATTTTTGTCATCGCCATGTCAACAATCAACACGATTTCCATATTTTCAACCCGATGAAGTTTCAACGATTATGTCATTTTCAGCTTGGCGGCTTCGTTACTAACCAAACTTGTCATATTTGGGTTTCAGAAAATTTACGAGTTATTGATAAAGAAAAATGCATATTTTTTCCATCAGCATAATTTGCGGAGTTACCGGGAATTTTCATTAAATTGTCTTATTATGACCTATATCACAATGTGGATTTTCTATAATTTAGTTCATGTGATTTTGCTAATTCAAGTTAATCAGACCAGTTTTAGCAATCCTTGTGGTAAAATTGGCATATTTTAGGATTTAAACCAAAAAACAAAGATCTTTATATAGTGCTTTCAACAGAGGGACATGGCTAGGGCATGCCTCGTCTTTTTTATTTTAACACGACCCAGAATATATTTCGTCACCTGAAATGCAAATATTTCGTCTTTTTTTTTTTTTTTGAGAAGCAAAACACGTTTAATGCGAAGTTCCTATTGCGTTAATAAATTCTACATTTTGGATGCCAGACAGACGATATCGTTTCTTTTTTGTTATTAGTAATCAATAATACTATATAAATGGAAAACTGTAAATCTATTTCTAAGTCATATATTTACATTTCTGTCAATTATGATGAACATTTATCGAAAATTTGGTATTATATGTACTTTTTTGTTACAAACAAAACTATTTTAAATCGCTGAGTCGCTAATATGGGGAAACTAACATTGTTGCATAATTCAACAGACGCATTTAGAAACTTTTTGTATGGACAAGATATTTATTGTAAATAAAACAAAATATGAGTGTTTTATTCAGGAGGATATTAGAAATTTCGAAAAATGTTTTTGATTGCTTATAGGAGCAATCTATTTACACCAGACAGTAATTCTTTCAAAGAAATTATTCTCAAAGAAGAAATCAGAAAACATTACAAAAATATTCTTCAGCTGATTTTTCGATGTTTTTATTTCGTATGATTTTTTAAATGCTATTACCAACTCAATTTGAATTTCGAATATTTTCTCTGTTTCTGTAAACTATTTTCGTCTTATTTAGTGTCTAACTTGAAGACGTCATTACATTCTTATTTCGTTTGTTATATTTTAGTTCTTTATTTCCTTTAAAAAATTAATATTCGAAGTGTTAGCCACTATTGTTTGCGACCAATTTATGGCGCATTAAATTCTGACGATTCGTTCGTCCAAAGATAAATATTTTACCAAAACATTTGCTAAACATAGGTATTTTAAGCCATGTTGGTCATACCTAAAATAAATTAATTTTCCCCCGGGAATTTCCGAGATTCGCGGGAATGAAACTTGTCATTCCCGTTTTCCCGGGAAATGAAAAAAGTCCGGGAAACCCTAAGCCCTAGTTACAGGAATGGCATTTTCAAAAAAACTTCAACTGCACAGTTTTCAAAAAATCACAAAAACGTCTAACATATATCTTACAATAATCATATCAAACGTGTTCACCAAATTTCATCAAAATCACAAGATATTCGAAAAATTATTTTTTGGTTTAACATATTGACATTAACATATTCCGTACATACCATACAATTTTCAATGCTCGATAACGCTATCTAAACATTAACCCTCTCATGCCCGAATTTTCTTCTTAATAAATATATAAAACTTACTATGCTTTTTGATGAGGATGTTTCTTAAAATCATTATACTGCAGATATCGGTTAAACAAAAAAAATATTTTTAAATGATTTGATATATATCTCTTTGACAAAGACTAAATAAGAAAATTTTCTAAACAATTTCGAATTACAAGAAACTCAAACAATTGAAATTTGAGACTTCACATTCATTTTCACCTTCCTAAGCAAACCCAACTTACCGAATTTGTTGGTTCTCCTTAAAAAAAATCCTACTTAAACAAAAATAAAAATTATTAATTCTGTAAAATATGTGATTTTAAAGATTTTATAGGACTAACTCGCCATGTTGCCTATAGTCAACATTGGTCATGAGAGGGTTAATGAAAAACAAGTAAGGAAAGGCTAAAGTCGGGCGGGGCCGACTATATAATACCCTACACCACTCCCTACGTATGTACCTCGCTTTGATTACTAAACCCAGATATTGCATGGGAGCAATTTTATGTAGTTATATAAATTATATGAATATAATTTATATGCTATAAATTCATCTTTATTCAAATTTAACGAATATGGTAAAAATATGGTAATTGATCAATTGTCCGACAGACAAATACAATTTATACAGTAGTTAACCAAAGTCATACCAAAGTATGGACATATGGGCATCACCCAAACTATTCTCATTGCAATTCAATTCGGTTAAAAATTGAAATCGGGAAGGATTTTTGCATCCTGTAAATGTATGTGTTTGACACAAAATGTTAAATCGGAAAGGACATTTGTATGGGGGTATATTGAAGCCAGGAACGATGTGACGCGCTTTCACCATGTCTGTTTATTGGTGAAATATAATATGTAAAATTTGGCCAAAATCGGTTAAACATTCGGGAGCATCATTTGTATGAGGGCTATATCTAAATCTGAACCGATCTTACCCACTTTCACCATCGGTTTTTTAGTTGGAGTATAAGATGTTCTGCCAATTTTAAAGAAAAATGGGTACAATATGTGGTTTCTAAAGCGGAAAAAGTGATTTCGGGAGCGACATTTGTATGGGGGCTATATCTAAATCTGAACCGATCTTACCCAATTTTTGCATACTAGTAACACAGTTGCATTATAAGATGTTCTGCAAAATGTAAAGAAAATCGGGTACAATATGTCTTTTCTAGAGCGGAAAATGTCAAATCGGGAGCGACATTTGTATGGGGGCTATATCTAAATCTGAACCGATTTCCTCCAAATTCAATACCGATGGTCCTTGGCCAGAAAAAATAACTTTTGCCAAGTTTCATGACAATCGGACAACAATTGCGACCTGTAGAGTGCGAACAAGCTTAGATGGACAGCAGACGGACGGACGGACGGACGGACGGACAGACAGACATCGTTAAAACGACTCAGCTGGTGATTCTAAGCCGATCGGTATACTTAAAGGTGGGCCTAGCTCGATTGTTTCTTGGTGTTACAAACATTTGGCGCGAAACTAACTTATAATACCCTAGCCCACGAATTGGTGTAGGGTATAAAAATCTCATATTTATTTCTAGTGAAGCGTGATAAAATTCCGTGTGGAGTAAAAATAATAAATAACTAAATTGTCTCCATAATGCTCACTCTACTGTAGAGTACTTTAAGAATCAATAACAAAACTAACATATTGATTTTAAACCCTGTATTTTCTGTCATCGCCACACCTTGCGTAATTTTTGGGAAACTCTTGCCATCAGGGTTTTATAGGCCGAAATAATATACATTATACATATATACGTTTTTAGCCAATTTGAAATTATTCGTAGCTGATGCACACATGGAATATGGGCTAATGTACATAAATATTAGCCCATATTCCATGTGTGTACGCGATTAGTTACATTATCAAATATGTAAAGGGTCCGCAAAATAACTTTTTTTTTTGAAAATTCTATAAAAAACTACTGAATATTGTCTCAATTTTTTTTTTATTTGAAAGTACAATCCTTCCGGTTAATAATGGAAAATAATTTCATTCAAATGGCTGCCTCGGCTCCCCACAAATAATAGTCCAACGGTTGAATAGTTGAAAAAAAAAACGTTAGAAGGCGGACCCCTTATAACCATATCACGTTATTAAAACGGTTGAAACCTCTGTGCTAATAGTGAAGTCAAGGGCGTTTCTCTAGAGTTATCCGATCAGCGATCTAACGCTAGGCTGTCTTGCAAAAAGTATTTGCAATCCTGTGTTTTGTTAATTTGTAAATGTGAGACATTCTGGATGCATGAATTACTGCTGTCCATGTTCCACATGTCGCAGTGTTGGCTGTTGTTATTATTTTCGCTATTGTAATCATGTTGTTTTTGCAATTGGGGCATGATCTTGGTGCTACCACATAATTAAATGTTCAGTAATGATATTGCGGTATGTGTGCTATGTACATTAAATCGGGTCGGTTATCCGCAACGAAAATTAAGAGGCAACGAAAAATCTTCCAGTGAAAAATATTCAAAAAAAAAAAATAAAAATCTCATGCAATATTTGCGGTATCTCATATGAAAATAGGGCCTTTATTCATATTTAATGGACAGTATTTCTTATTTAGTATAATGTAGCATAATATGATTATAGGCAATCTATAAGACAAAAAGCGGCCAAACAGACAAGCTTTACTCTGCATAGCCGGCTGTGGAGAAACCCCATATTAATGCAATGATTTGAATTTAATATTTTGTTTCCGATTTTAATTTTTTACGTTTATATTACTTTTCTGTGCTGTTCGATGCGGAATTATATAGCCGAAATATTTTGGGTGTATTCGTATTGGGTACGAATAAAGGCAACTTTATTCTTCACATGCAATCCGACCCGGCTTAAAATACATATATGTTTTATTAAGTCATATGAGTCATTCCGCATTCATACCGAACCTTATTGATTTAATAACACAGTGCAACACGAAAAACTATTACCATATACGGACTCCACTACGTGATAAAAGACCCGCGTCTCCCAGTAAAAATGGGTCAGAATCGGTTCAGATATATATATATAGCTCCAATGCAAATTTCGATACTGAATTGATTATTTCCGCTCTAAAAATAGCATATTTGAACCGATTTGCTTAAAATTTGGCAAACCAGCTCATATTTTAACTACAAACATCCATGGCGAAAGTGGTTCAAATCGGTTCAGATTTATATATAGCTCCCGTACAAATGACTCCCCCGATCTAATTCTTTCCGCTCTAGAAACCACATATTTAACAGATTTTCATCAAATGCTATGCTAAAAATGTGTGAGATCGGTTCAGATTTATATATAGCTCCCTTTCAAAGTTTGTGTTTAAAATTTCTTACAAATACAGATAAAATTATGAAATTTGTAGGTTCAAATGTAACGACCTTCTTATACCCTACACCACAGAGTACATTGATTAGGTGTAGGGTATCATATAGTCGGCCACGCCCAACTTTAACTTTCCTTACTTGTTTTGATTTGATATGTTCATAATTTTTGTTCTTTATGACAAGAGCTACACCTTTACCTCAGAGAGTAAACAAAATATTTAACAAGTGCTAACTAATTAGGAGACAATTAATTTCGAAAATTTCAGTTTATCAAAAAAAATATTACTTTAAAACCCTAAACCCGTGGAAAAGGTTTTACAAACGAAATGACAAACCTAGTATCATATGTTGAAGGGCATAGAAATACATAAAATTATTATTGCAGTCAAATCTCGTCCGGACTATCCCTCATTCGTTCACATACACATGTGCTTGTGCTCTCGTGTCTACTTTTAAATAATATAAATGGATTTGCCAGGTGTCAAATGAAACGGAAAAGTTGGTCATGAAAAATAATACGGCATTAATAAGGATGAGTCCAACTGAAATAATTTTCATTGGAAAGAGTGCGAAGATTTATTCATTGCCGTCCAATCAATAATTTAATAGCGAACAGCGATGAAGCAGCATTAATGGGATTGGACTCAGATGTGACACTCCATCGTTACTTAAGTACACGAAACCAGGAACCATTCATTTTAAGGCCGCGAAAAAAATGTGTATGTTTGCAGCATGCGATTGAAAAGGAAAACTTGACATAATTTTCCGCTCAGCAAAATATGTGGCCAGGGTGGCCATAAGTCAAAACATATTTTTACTTGCCTTTGTCTATTATCTGAATCAAAAATGTCCAATTTCTATTCTGCAAAATGATTTCCTAAGACCAAAGTTGGCCTATAATATTTCGCCTGAAAAATGTCCTGAGTTCATTTCCTCCCCCGTTCAGTCTCGCTGTGTCTACATTTGCATATCTGCCATCTAATTTCCCATGAGATTATGGTGTGAATTGTGAGCATTATTAGAAACATTCCAAAGACATTGTGCATGTGTATGTATCGTCGTGTGTTTGTATTTCTAATGTTTATAATATATGTATATTCCCCTTATACAGTTGCTGTAAGATTTACAACATTTATTTGTTTGTAAACGATCTAAAAATTTCTCACACAATTCTTAGCCAAAACAATGCAGAATTGTCCAATCTTTTCTGAGATTGGGTGCCGCACGCTCATGACACTTTTTGGCAGCTTTAAAGTAGGCACTTGTCCATATATATGAGTATATATACGTGATATATTCAAAATAATATACATGAATGGGCCTGACAGTCACCAAAAAATGTTATCGTATTCAAATAAAACAAGTAAGGAAAGGCAAAAGTCGGGCGGGGCCGACTATATGATACACTCCACTTTCTGTGCGAATACAATTCAATTCGGTAGAAAATTGAAAACGGGAAGAATTTTTGTATATTTCCTAATCATAGGCTGATATGACCTGACCCAATTTGTCAAATCGAGAAGAATATTTGTATCGGGGCTATATCCAAGCATGGATTGTGACTTACACAATATGTTCATCTAGTTCAAGTATAACGTGTTACGCTCAATTTGAAGAAATTTTCTAAAAATAAGTGGTTTCTGGGTCGGAAAAAGGCAATCCGGGAGCGAAATTTGTATGGGAGCTATATATAAATCTGAACCGATCTGACCTATTATCACCACAGGTGTTCCTAGTTTAAATGTAAGATGTTTTGGCAAATTTGAAAACAATCTGACAAAATATGTTGTTTCTAGAGCGGAAAAAGTCAAGTTAGGAGCGAAATTTGTATAGGAGCGATATATAAATCTGAACCGATCTAACCCAGTTTCACCATGGGTGTTTCTGGCAGAAACATAAGATATTTTGCCAAATATGAAGAAGATCTGTTAAAATATGTGGTTTCTACAGCAGAAAAAGTCAAATCAGGACCGAAATTTGAATGGGAGCTATATATAAATCTGAACCGATCTGACGTATTTTCACCACAGGTGTTCTTCGTTTTAATATAAGATGTTTTGCCAAATCTGAAGACAATATGTGGTTTCTAGAGCGGAAAAGTCAAATTGGGAGCGAAATTTGTATGGGAGCTATATATAAATCTGAACCGATCTGCACCATTTTCGCCATGGGTGTTTCCAGTTGAAATATAAGGTATTTTGCTAGATTTGAAGAAAATCTGTTTAAATATGTGGTTTATAGAGTGGAAAAAGTCAAATCGGGAGCGAAATATGTATGGGAGCTATATATAAATCTGAACCGATCTGACCAATTTTCAACATGGGTGTTTCTAGTTGAAATATAAGATGTTTTGCCAATTTTGAAGAAAATCGGTTAAAATATGTGGTATCTAGAGTGAAAAGAGTCAAATCGGGAGTGAAATTCGTATGGGGGCTATATCTAAATCTGAACCGATTCTCTTCAAATTAAATAGCGTTCGTCCTTATCCCGAAAAACTTCGTTGTGCAAAGTTTCATTTGGTTCTGTCTACAATTGCGACCTGTATCGTGATTACAAGAATAGATGGACGGACAGACAGGCAGACAGAGAGACGGACGGACGGGCTAAATCGATTCAAGAAGTGATTCTAAGACGATCGGTATAATTATCTCGCTATAACTATCTCGCTTCCTTTTGGGTGTTACAAACAAGTGCACAAAGACATAATACTCTCGTGGAGTGTATAATTATGTTGTTTTCGAGTGCGTATGAGTTGGATGATATTGACAACAATCATACGCTATGTTCAACAGCCTGAGAGAAAACAATCGACAATGTACTAAGATGAACCGTGCCTCCTGGGATGGCGATGGAATTTTATTTGATGACCTGGGGGTACTTCATAACATGTTAAACTTTGGTCGAAAAATATCGATATTCCCAGTAATATGGACCAATTTTAACCCTAGTAATTTTGTCGTATAAGTTGGCGTGTAAACGTGCAGAGGTTTATTTCAAATTTTTTTCGTAGAACATTTTAATCCTTAAATGTCCTTTTTCAAAGGACTGTTTTGATATTCTCGAAAAAAAGGTCAAAATGACCCATAAAACACAGTAGTCCTGCCAATAAGAATTCTCTCAGACATTGACACTTTTTTCGCTTATTATAAAGCTCGAGCAAATATGAAAACATTGACCCACTGCAAAAAAACTCAGACCAGCTGAACTATAAGTTTATTCTGTAAAAATGGTCTGCCCTATATGTACTTTCAGAATTAGAGGTTTAAATTTAAAAAGTCTTAAATTGTTGGAGATTGTTATAAGGAAAAAATCCCAAAAATAGGAGAAAAATATTGTTCAGTTTTCAGATATAGCCGCCATACAATCTGAAGTTTTTCTCTCTCGAAACCATATATTTCGACAGATTTTCTAGAAATATGGCTCAACACCTTATATTTCAACTAAAAACTTCTCTAGAGAAACTTCTCGGTTCATAAACCATATAAAATATATACAGATTTTCATAAAATTTGTCTACTCTAAAAACTACATAATTTGACCGATTTTGCTCAAATTTGGCAAAATTCCTTATATATCAACTAGAATCATGTGTGATGAAAGTGGGTGAGATTGATTCAGATTTGCTATAGCTCCCATACAAATTTCGATTCCAATAGTTGACCCTCTATCATTTAGACGATTTTTTTATGAGCAGAACAAGTTATATTTCACATGGAAACATATATTGTGAAAGTTGGTACGATCGGTTTATAATATGAGAAGGGGATCAGTAGGCGCCGCCCTACTTTAGAGTGGTGTATAAATGAGTTTATCTCGTGGTGTATACGAAATATATGAAATATTAATATTATGTTTCTACCAGTACATTATTCATTAGAATTTAAGTATATTCAAGTTTTTGTGAAAGCCTAGTTTTCGAAATTTTGGCCGTCAAGGCTCAGTTCCATTTGTCTCAACTAACTTTTGTAACCACTTCAGCTTAAGTTCGAAATGTTCAGAAAGGTCTGTGAGAAACTGCATTCAAGTGAGACATGAGTTATTTCCAAACAAGTAAATCGCCACGAAATAACCTCCAAAAAAGGAATGCAATAACCCCCGAAACCATATAACAATGAAATTATCCCCCAAACGTAGTTTTGGAGTTTAATTCAATTGATAGTTCTTTCATTATGAAACACGAAATAACCCTCAAACGAAGAAATGAAATAAATCAAATGCAATAACTGCCAAATAGAAAAAATTTAAAATCCCAAAATATATGAAAAAACATATTGCAAACCCCAAAGAATTGGATGTTATTTCATAATGAAACAACCCCCAAATTACCTTTACTCTACGTAGCCTGCTTTGGATATACCCCAGAGAAAACGCTTTAAGCTCGACCGAAGGCCGTGAATGCCAAAAAAATATATGTAAAATATAATATCAAATGTTTCAGCATTGTTTGGTGCAACTTGACACATAGTCAAGTCCAGTTATGACAGAATTCCAGAGAAAATTCTCCAATAAGATGATTTCAAAAAACGTCACATTTCGTTGGCCCCAATGTTTCCCGATCTTATTGAAACTGATTTTTTTCTGGTGGAATTATTGCAAACATGAAATTTACAAAACAAAACCAACAAATTTGGATGATGTAAAGCAATGCATTCGAACAAAAACTGAGGCAATTCCCGCAGTAACTCTCCAAGCAGTAATAGGTGTCACCGAGCGTAGAGGTCATTTGAATTCTATTAAACTCCATTAAATACGAATGAACAAAGATAAAATAATTTATATGAACTTGTACAAAAATAGAGATTGAAGAGTATCAGAAATTGGTATTTCAAGAAGAAGAAATGTTCATTCTGACGACTTTTCTAAATATGTCCACTGAAATTTTGGATTGACTCACAGTCAAGAGTACACCACGTTAAAATAAAAAAAAAAACAATTAATGTAATAATTTTAAAAATCAAAATAAAACAAGTAAGGAAGGGCTAAAGTCGGGCGGGGCCGACTATATGGCACACTCACTTTCTATCCGAATACAATTCAAATCGGTAAAAAAGTGAAAATTGGTTCTACCAGTTCAAGTATAACATGTTATGCTCAATTTGAAGAAATTCCGTGAAAATACATGGTTTCTGTGGCGGAAAAAGTCAATAAGGGAGCGAAATTTGTATGGAAGCTATATGTAAGTCTGAACCGATCAGACCCATTTACACCACAGGTATTTCTAGTTCAAATAAAGGGTGATTTTTTAAAAGCTATAGGAAAGTTTTTCAAAAAAAAAAAACACATAAAATTCAGAAAAAAAGCATGAAATCTTTATTTGCATCGATAATACGGTCCATATAATTTAATGTTTGAAGATTATTTCATGCAAATGTTGACCTTGACTCGCCTCAAATGGTCCATCCGCTTAGTCCAATTTTAGCATTTCCACGTTTTTGAGTAACAGAGGCCCAATTGCTGCGAACGGCGGCGAATCGATAATTGATGGTCATCATTAACACTGGCCGATACAGCTGCGATATTTTCTTCAGTTCGCACTCTACGTAAGCGTGTTGGTGGTTTAATGTCCAACAATGTAAATTTGGTGCGAAATTTAGTCACAATAGCCCGAATAGCCGCTTAAGTGGGTCGATTAAACTGACCATAAAATGGAAGAAGCGCACGATGAACTTTCTTAACAGAGCACGCATTTTATAATATTTTATATTTTATATAATTTATGATAATAAAATTCAATAATTTGCAAGAGTTGTTCGTTTGTAGGACGATTCATGGTTAAATTATAGACCAAACTGAAGATATTTGACAGTGAAACAAAACACGAAACGTGCGTCAGCTGTTTAAACCAGTGTTGCCAAAAAGATAATAGCTAAAAAATCACCCGTTAGATGGAAGGACTTATTTTGAAAGTTAGTATCTTTATTCCATGTTTGGATATAGCCCCGGTACAAATATTCTTTTCGATTTGGCAAATTGGACCACGTCATATTAGCCTATGATTAGGAAACATACAAAAGTTCTTCCCGTTTTCACTTTGTTACAGAGTTGAATTGTATTCGGATAGAAAGTGGAGTGTATCATATAGTCGGCCCCGCCCGACTTTAGCCTTTCCTTACTTGTTTTAATTATTATACACTCCACGAGAGTATTATGTCTTTGTGCATTTGTTTGTAACACACAAAAGGAAGGGAGATAGACCCATTGTTAATTATACCGATCGACTTAGAATAACTTTTTGAATCGATTTAGCAATGTCCGTCCATCTATTCTGTCCATCTATTCTTGTAATCAAACTTCAGGACGCAATTGTAGCCAGAACCAAACGAAACTTTGCACAACGAAGTTTTTCGGGATAAGGACGAATGCTATTTAATTTGAAAAAAAAATCGACTTTAACCCTTTTCACTCTAGATACCACATATTTTCTTCAAAATTGGCAAAACATCTTATATTTCAACTAGAAACACCCATTTCGAATATAGGTCAGATCGGTTCAGATTTTTATGTAGCTCCCATAAAAATTTCGCTCTCAATTTGAGTTTTTACGCTTTAGCACCAATACAAATATTCTTCTCGATCCAATTAGGACCAATTAGGTCAGTTCATATTGGCCTATGATTAGGAAACATACAAAAATTCTTCCAGTTTTCACTTTTTACCGAATTGAATTGTATTCGGATAGAAAGTGGAGTGTATTATATAGTCGCACCTGCCCGATTTTAGCCTCTCCTTACTAGTTTAATCTATAAACATGTTTTGGTAGAGTTTACTGATAAATAACAAATAAAACAAAAAACATAGAGATTCAAAACATCTATATTTATTCATTTTACGTATATACATTTTTTCGTCGTTAAACTGACTATTAAATAATACTCTCGTAGGGTGTATAAAAGTAAAACTAAATAGTTTTTTCCACATAACTTTTTTATTTTTTTCGTTTTTCTCAATTTTTAGGAGACTGTTACTAATCTACTGCTTCCACGTGATAGTGAAATTTACAACATTTGCAGATATTATAATTAAATTTAAATTTTAGTAATGTATGAAGTGGGATATTCTCCTGGCTCAAGACCGTTTTGCGTCTATTTTTTTATAGAATGCAAATATATTTACAATTACCACTATCATGTTTTCCCACCTGTGAAAGTCTTCGTCAGGTGTACCAGTATGATTTATTGAACTCAAACAACAATTTTTTATTTAGGTCTTAGTCTTTAATATGACATACATTCAATAGAAGTTCCTTCAAGTTAAAAACAATTTTTGCACTTATTAACATTTTCAGATCCACATAATTTTTTGCAAAAACAAAGATTAAAAACTTTTGCCATTGCTATGCTCAATGAAAATCTTTCAGCATTAATTTTTAAGAACATCTTATTTTCGTCGATATTAAAATTCTTGCTTCCCCCCAACTCGTAGAGGTTGGCCACGTCCGCTGAACTCACGACAAACACATACAAGAAATCTACACAATCAAGTGCAGAGCAGAGCATAAAATTGGTTACATTTTGACTGTAACATTATTTTCACATCATTTAATTTAATGAGAGGGTATTTACTAAGAATTGTTCATGTCGTCGTTGTTGTTGGTTTTGCTCCTGCTTCCACTGCTGCTGCTGTTGTCGTCGTAGTTGTTGTTGTTGTTTTTTAGCAGCTAATAAACGATACCCAAAAGTTCAACGAAATACGCTCACGCCTCAGCATAATAATGTTTGCTTTATCCGCTCTCGCACCCCAGGCGGGGCTCCCTCGCCACATTCATAGTTTGGTTTCGCAAACATTCAAGGAAGCCATCACTTCCACACACACACACCATCATCCCTACTAATACCCTCACAATCGTTATTGTGTAAAACATGTTAAATTTATATGAAAATAACGAATAAAAAAACATTTTGTGGTTTTTGCAGAATTTATTGTTCTAAACGCAAAAAACAAGAACAACAACCACCATAACAACAACTGTGACAGCCGTAGCCACAGCAGCAGCGGCAACAACAATAAAAACTAGAGGACAGCTCCTGCTGTCTGCTGCTCCAGCAACAGCAACAGCAACAAGAGTAATAACAATATGATTGTTTATGAGGTTTGATGTCGTCTGAGTTTTCACTTTGGTCGGTCGCTCTATGGTCGCTCACCAAACACGTTGTAATTATGACCATTTGAAGGGATTCACAGCACAACACAACAATACAACATCACACTAACTTGGATGGGGTGGTTGGATGTGGCCGTATCTTCTGTGGCATGGGAGGGAATCTTACTCTTATTTGTGTGATTTGTAAAGCAAAAAGGTGAATAATTTCATTTTAATAGACTTCGTTTTGGGCTTCCATAAAAAGTGAAATTTAATTTACTGCCTACATTTTAATATTCATTTGCCTCTGGGTTAATTATTTTAAGTAATTATAATGTTGGAGATTTAGGCGCTTATTTGTGTTTACGGTGCTGGTATCTGATGGAATGGCGGGCTGACCCTAATTGAAGGCACTTTGCATTTATCTAGGAGTTCTGTGGGTCGTTGGCTAAGAACGTGATTTGTATACCTGCGGCGCGAAAATGGAGTGTATTCTGCAACATATTGAAATGTTGAATTTTGAAATGTTCATTTGGATACTAATATATATTTATCAAGTCGTTTTAATTAGTATTAAAAATAATAGAATTTAAATGATGGTGGCGTTATGAGTGACATTCATTGTTCAATACTGGCTGAAGAGTTGCAGCGGGAATTGACTCAATTGTTGTTCGAAAGCATTGCCTTAATTCGTCCAACTTTGTTGGTTTTGTTTTGCAAATGTGGTGCAGTAAGGCCAGAAAACCTTGGAGACCACGGAAAGCTATGTTTCTTGCATTTTGCTGGACTGTCGAAAAAATTAAACAATCAAATATATATGACAAAGATAAAACCGAACTAGCTTGTAAATCATATAATACGACTAACCAATTACTTAGCAGAATAAACTCACTAGTGATAAAAGCATATAGATCCAATCTGGTATATGAAATAACGTAAAATGGAGACTGACATATGCCAAAGGATATATGGGCATCTCCCAGTGGCCCGGACTCGACATTCGCACGCCTTAAACTACGCCAAAAACAAGAAAGAAACTGAAAAAGACGATCAGCCTTTTTAGTGTTCTTAACGCGCTTAAAGAGTTCTACATTTTAAAAATATATCGCCAGGATTTAGTACAAAATTATAAACAATTTTACATCGCAACGGACGCGACAAAAACAGAAGTACTTTTGAAGGTCTTATAGAAATATACAAAGTTCAGCAATTTTTTGAGAACTTTGTTTTCCATATATACATGCAAATATACTTTGTTCGTAGATTTACGAAATATGAGATTTATCTCTTAGATTTCTTTATTTAAGTACAACAGAAATACGGACGCGAAAAAACGGACGGGACAAAAAATTCCACTCGTAGTACAAAAATTTAGTAATTTTCGTTATAACACTTCAACGTTTAATAAAAATAAGAGAGAACAAGTTTCATAATAAAAAAAGCTGTCGAAATAAGGAAAAAATAAAGATAAAAATAAGTGATTTTTTAAGAGCTTGATAACTTTTTTTAAAAAAAAAACGCATAAAATTTGCAAAATCTCATCGGTTCTTTATTTGAAACGTTAGATTGGTCCATGACATTTACTTTTTGAAGATAATTTCATTTAAATGTTGACCGCGGCTGCGTCTTAGGTGGTCCATTCGGAAAGTCCAATTTTGGGCAACTTTTTCGAGCATTTCGGCCGGAATAGCCCGAATTTCTTCGGAAATGTTGTCTTCCAAAGCTGGAATAGTTGCTGGCTTATTTCTGTAGACTTTAGACTTGACGTAGCCCCACAAAAAATAGTCTAAAGGCGTCAAATCGCATGATCTTGGTGGCCAACTTACCGGTCCATTTCTTGAGATGAATTGTTCTCCGAAGTTTTCCCTCAAAATGGCCATAGAATCGCGAGCTGTGTGGCATGTAGCGCCATCTTGTTGAAACCACATGTCAACCAAGTTCAGTTCTTCCATTTTTGGCAACAAAAAGTTTGTTAGCATCGAACGATAGCGATCGCCATTCACCGTAACGTTGCGTCCAACAGCATCTTTGAAAAAATACGGTCCAATGATTCCACCAGCGTACAAACCACACCAAACAGTGCATTTTTCGGGATGCATGGGCAGTTCTTGAACGGCTTCTGGTTGCTCTTCACTCCAAATGCGGCAATTTTGTTTATTTACGTAGCCATTCAACCAGAAATGAGCCTCATCGCTGAACAAAATTTGTCGATAAAAAAGCGGATTTTCTGCCAACTTTTCTAGGGCCCATTCACTGAAAATTCGACGTTGTGGCAGATCGTTTGGCTTCAGTTCTTGCACGAGCTGTATTTTATACGGTTTTACACCAAGATCTTTGCGTAAAATCTTCCATGTGGTCGAATAACACAAACCCAATTGCTGCGAACGGCGACGAATCGACATTTCACGGTCTTCAGCAACACTCTCAGAAACAGACGCAATATTCTCTTCTGTACGCACTGTACGCATTCGTGTGGTTGGTTTAATGTAAACTGAGTGCGAAACTTGGTCACAATCGCATTAATTGTTTGCTCACTTGGTCGATTATGTAGACCATAAATCGGACGTAAAGCGCGAAACACATTTCGAACCGAACACTGATTTTGGTAATAAAATTCAATGATTTGCAAGCGTTGCTCGTTAGTAAGTCTATTCATGATGAAATGTCAAAGCATACTGAGCATCTTTCTCTTTGACACCATGTCTGAAATCCCACGTGATCTGTCAAATACTAATGCATGAAAATCCTAACCTCAAAAAAATCACTCTTTATTAGTGTGGTCTGATTTAAATTTTTTTATACCTTTTTTGGGAGATGCCCATATGTCGGTACAACGAAGACAAAATTAACAAGTCAGTAAGCAATTGTAAAAACATGATAAAATATCAAGTCATAGTGGTTTCTATGTACCAGTACAGAAGTTATGAAGGATTTAATGTTTAATGGTGGTTAAATTGTAAGGCCCGATGTTGAACCTAAACGTCAAGTTTTTATACCCTACACCACAGGCTATAATGTTTTTGTGCATTCGTTTGTAACACCCAAAAGGAAACGAGATAGACCCATCGTGTATTATACCGATCGACTTAGTATCACTTTTTGAGTCGATTTAGAGATGTCCGTCCGTCCGTCTGTCCATCTATTCTTGTAATCAAAGTCCAGGTAGCAATTGTTGTTAGAACTAAATGAAACTTTGTACAACGAAGTTTTATGGGATAAAGACGAACGTTAATTAATTTGAAGCAAATCGGTTCAGAGTTAGATATAGCTCCCATACAAATTTTGCTTCCGATTTTACTTTTTCCGCTCTAGAAACCTCATATTTCAACATATTTTCCTCCAATTTGGCAAAACGCCGTATCTTTCAACTAGAAACTGTTCTGGTAAAAATAGGATAGATCGGTTCAGATTTATATATAGCTCCCATACAAATGTCTCAACCGATTTGACTCTTTCAGCTCTATAAACCAAATAATTTGACAGATTTTCTTCAAATTTGGCAAAACATTTTATATTTCAACTAAAAACAGCTCTGATAAAAATAGGATAGATCGGTTCAGATTTATATATAGCTCCCATACAAATGTCACCTCCGATTCGACTCTTCCGCTCTAGAAACCACAAACTTTGCCTGATTTTCTGAAAATCTGGCAAAACAGCTGTGGTAAAAATAGGATAGATCGGTTCAGATTTATATATAGCTCCCATACAAATGTCTCCTTCGATTTGACTCTTTCCGATCTAGAAACCACAAACTTTGACAGAATTTCTTCAAATTTGGCAAAACAGCTTATATTTCAACTAAAAACGGATCCTGTGACAATGGGTCAGATGAGTTCAGTATATATATACCGATGTGACCCATGTTTAGCAAAGGTTTTCTAGTTGAAATATTAGACTCTTTCCCAAATTTTATGGAGTGTTAAATATGTGGTTTCTAGAGAGGAAAGAATCAAATCGGGAGCAGTATATAATCTTAACCGATGTGACCCACTTTCGCTAATTTCTATTTGAAACTTTAGCTGATGTACCGAATTAGAAAAAAAAAATATATATATATTCTTCTAATTCGGCACATCAGCTAAAGTTTCAAATAGAAATTACCGATGGTTAAGATTATAAATAGCTCCCGATTTGATTCTTTCCACTCTAGAAACCACATATTTAACACTCCATAAAATTTGGGAAAGAGTCTAAAATTTCAACTAGAAAACCTTTGCTAAACATGGGTCACATCGGTTCAGATTTGTATATAGCTCCCATTCAAAGTTTGTGTACAAATTTTCTTACAAATACAGATAGAAGTATGGAATTTGTAGTATATGCTCCTTTTATAGCTGCATCGTATATCACCCGGTTCAAATGTAATGACCTTTTTATATCCTACACCATAGGGTATAATGACTAAGTGTTCCTTACTTGTTTTTGCATTTCATTTGACATTTCTCAATTTCAGACTAACTCAATTTGAACCATGGAAATATACACAACCGAGCAACGCGTTAAAGTTATTCAGGCTTATTATGAAAATGTGCGTTCAAATCAAAATGCATTTCGTGCACTTCGTGATTTTTTCGGTCAATTTAATCGTACAAATGTGCGTACAATCGGAAAAATCGTGCAAAAATTTGAGCAAAACGGGTCTGCAGGAGATGTGAAAACACCAGTGTATGCTCGTACTGCAGAAAATATTACTGCTGTTGGGGATAGTGTGACTGTCGAACCTTCCACCTCAACTCGTCGTCGTGCCCAACAATTACACCTCTCACGCTCGTCGTTGACGAACATTATACATAAAAACCTGCATTTACACGTTTACAAGGTGCAATTGACTCACGAACTAAAGCCTCTTGACCATTCCAAACGTCGTCAGTGATCAGAATGGTGGCAAGGAATGGCAACAGTGGATGATAAATTTTCAAAGAAAATCACCTTTAATGATGAGGCACATTGTCACCTCAGTGGATTTGTCAATACGCAGAATTGCCGCATTTGGGCGAATTATAATCCAAGAGTGATTGTCAAAAAACCAATGCACCCACAAAGAGTGACTGTTAGGTGCGGTTTGTGGGCTGGCGGTATCATCGGGCCGTATTTTTTTCCAAAATGAGGCCGGTCAGGCAGTTACTGTGAATGGTCTTCGCTATCGTGAGATGATAACGAACTTTTTATGGCCCGAATTGGAAGATACGGATGTAGACGATATGTGGTTTCAAAGGGATGGTGCCATTTGCCACACAGCTAACGAAACAATGGCTCTTTTGCGCGACAAATTCAATGGCTGTGTTATCTCACGTGGTGGCGATGTCAGTTGGCCGCCAATATCATGTGATTTGACACCGTTAGACTTCTTTCTTTGGGGATATTTGAAAGAAAAGGTGTACGTCGATAAGCCATCAACAATTCAAGAGCTAAAGGATGAGGTACTTCGGCTCATTAACGGTATAAAACCTAAATTATGCCTCAACGTCGTCGAAAATTTGGACCATCGGATGGAGGGGTGCCGCCGAGGTCGCGGCGGCTATTTTGCCGATATTTTGTTCCATACATAATTGAACCATACCAATAGTATCATAATAAAAATAAATGACTATAATCTCACAAATAATTTATGTTTTATTCAAAATCAACATCGGCCCTTAAAATTTAATCACCCTTTACTTTCAGAAAATATTGAACGGAACGACATATTCCATAAGGGCCGTTTTTTGACATATCTAGCACCAGGCTAATGGACCACCGCGCTGCCAACTCTCATACCTGCACGCTCATTCTTTATTTTAACCCATTAACGCCCAAAGAAAGCTGTTCTTCAGTTGTTTAGCATTCAACTGGTGTCCTCCTATGGGGACATATGACTTAATGTGTTAATTGCTGTGTATTTGCGTTATGAAATTTTGGGAAAAAAAATCTTTAGATGCGTTGCCTAGAAAATCTGTACTCCATGTTGCTGTTCAAGCTTTTACCGAGTATGACTTAAGCTTGAGAGAAAATAGTCTGACCGAGCTGATGCTACCTTTAGAATTAAATTTATTAATAATATATTTTTGTATACATATGTATGTAAATTTTTAAAATCTATAGGAAAGTTTTTCAAAAACAAACACATAAAATTCAGAAAAATGCATGAAATCTTTATTTGAATCGATAGTACGGTCCATATAATTTAAAGTTTGAAGATTATTTCATAGAAATGTTGACCTTGACTGCGCCTCAAATGGTCCATCCGCTTAGTCCAATTTTGGCATTTCCACGTTTTTGACTAACATCGATTCGGCCAGAGATACAAGCCGACCGATTTTAAGCCGCCGCCGCCGCATGTTTCTGCATGAGCCGCGCCGCCGCCGATTTCATCGGCTCAAATCGACTCAACCACGCCGCCGATTTCATCGACTCATATCGACTTCAACCACGCCGCCGTGATTTGACGGAGTTTTAACTCAGTCAAATCTTACTACCAAACTAGACAACCCACTTAAAATTACAAAAGAAATTATAAATGTCAACTTAGACAACCTACTGCTGTGAAATATATTGATCTATCTTTCATTTATATAAGTCAATTCCTGTACGTGTGGTCATGTGTTCCTATAAATGACAATATCTATATAAATAACAATATCATTCTTTGGAAGGATTATGATATTCAAGAACGTCTGGTCAAATATGCCTCACATGAAAAGCTGTAATTGCAAAAATATTTATATATTTATCCATATTATACATTTTGGGAATGGATTCCTTCTCCCAAAAAATAATTGTATGAGTTGACAATTAGGGTATCCAACCGATTAAATTTTATTCGATTAATCGAATAATTTTTGTCATATATTTGTTCGAATAATAAAAAATCATGATTTTCGAATAACGAATAATTCGAATAAATTGTCCCAAATAATCGATTAATCGATATTATAAGTTTTGCCTTAAAAAACTAATGAAATCGTCGTATGCTTTGTATGATAAATTGATTTTGAATAGCCAGTTTGCTCTATTTGGGTACACCAAATATAAAACCACAATTTTTTTCGATGTTCGATTTGTATGCTCCACAGATATTAAAATAACGATTTATCCGACTTCATTTATAGTAAGAAGAATAGTAATTTCATAGAATAGTAAATTCATAGAAAAATTGAGGTTAACACCGTGTTAATAAAGTCAGTTCTGTTATAAATCATATGATCCATATTCGAAAAGTCAATGGATAACTTCTGATATTATGCTCATTTAAGGGCAGGTTCTTTATTTTGATAAGATATTAAGATTTTTGTCAACTTCTAATGAATTTCGAATTTGATGTTACAATTTTTTAAATAAAATCAGATACATAATAAACGTTCAATATATAGTTGAACTACCCGTAAACTGCCGTATCTTGTCTTTATAACTCTAATTAATTATATTTTATTTAAGTGGACAATTGTTCGATAAATCGGTTAATAGAATAACTCTCGACTTCATTATTCGATTAATTGGAAATTTTTTGTTTTCAAATAAACGAAAAATCGAATAACATAAAAGTCAGAATAATTGGATACCCTAATAACAATATTAAATTATTGGAACATTGGCTAATATTAACGAATATTGAACTACTTGCCAAAAAATAAAAGAAAATTGTTCCTTCCAAATAGGGGTATTCGAATGACAGAACGAGCCGGCAAATCAGCCGAAAGCCGCCGCCGCCGACCCATTTTGAACAGCGCCGCCGCCGCCGATAATTATGGTTCGGCTTGTAACTCTGGATTCGGCGACGAATCGATAATTGATGGTCATCATTAACACTGGCCGATACAGCTGCGATATTTTCTTCAATTCGCACTCTACGTAAGCGTGTTGGTGGTTTAATGTCCAACAATGTAAATTTGGTGCGAAATTTAGTCACAATAGCCCGAATAGACCCATGAAGCGGCGGTCGATTAAACTGACCATAAAATGGAAGCGCGCGATGAACTTTCTTAACAGAGCACGCATTTTGATAATAAAATTCAATAATTTGCAAGCGTTGTTCGTTTATAAGACGATTCATGGTTAAATTATAGACCAAACTGAAGATATTTGACAGTGGAACAAAACACGAAACGTGCGTCAGCTGTTTAAACCAGTGTTGCTAAAAAGATAATAGCTAAAAAATCACCCTTTATGTTACATATTATATTTTTTGCTCGCCCGATAGATGTTTTCCTGTCCATATATCGATGAGAAATGCATCTGGAATATAATCCTATCCCCAATTTAAGTCGCAAGTAATGAAGTCATGATCATTAAATGAGTTTCTTTTTTGTTTAATGCTGAATCATTGTTTAATTTATTTTTTGATTTATAGATTGAAGTTCAAATGAACAATATTTACAAACAAATGCTTTGCTTCGTTTGTATTTTATTATAACGACATATTTTGCATGATACATTGAATTTTTCTCGAATTATCGGGAAATGGTAAAATCTTTCCCCCTGTCAATCCTCTCTTCGGATTCTTCAAAAAAATAATGTTTAAATATTGCGTAATGTTTAATTTTTACGACTGATCCAATAAAACTTAAATACATACACAACAGAAAGTTTTAATATAGCAATATCTTGCAGAAAACAGCATTGAATGCATTTTCCTAAGTTACACAGTCTTGTGAGATAGGCCACTATTGCACTCACACTTCGTATATACATAAAGTGTGATTTTTTAAGAGCTTGATAACTTTTTTTAAAAAAAAAACGCATAAAATTTGCAAAATCTCATCGGTTCTTTATTTGAAACGTTAGATTGGTCCATGACATTTACTTTTTGAAGATAATTTCATTTAAATGTTGACCGCGGCTGCGTCTTAGGTGGTCCATCCGCTTAGTCCAATTTTGGCATTTCCACGTTTTTGAGTAACAGAGACCCAATTGGTGCGAACGGCGACGAATCGAAAATTGGTGGTCATCATTAACACTGGCCGATACAGCTGCGATATTTCCTTCAGTTCGCACTCTACGTAAGCGTGTTTGTGGTTTAATGTCCAACAATGTAAATTTGGTGCGAAATTTAGTCACAATAGCCCGAATAGCCGCTTCAGTGGGTCGATTAAACTGACCATAAAATGGAAGCGCGCAATGAACTTTCTTAACAGAGCACGCATTTTGATAATAAAATTCAATAATTTGCAAGCGTTGTTCGTTTGTAAGACGATTCATGATGAAATGTCAAAGCATACTGAGCATCTTTCTCTTTGACACCATGTCTGAAATCCCACGTGATCTGTCAAATACTAATGCATGAAAATCCTAACCTCAAAAAAATCACTCTATACATACTCGTCTGTATTTCTTGAGCAATTCTTCCACACCTTTAGCCCAGTACATAAACTTACACGTACTCTTACATACATACATAGTTAAAATACATATCAAATCAAGCTGATTGTGGTCGTCCCTCCTTCAGTGACCATTTATTATTATTGTTTCAGTTAGCATTTCCTTCCCGATGCACTCCAGTGTTAGTGTTAATTTAACGCGACCGTTGGAAACAGTCAAACACGTAACACCATTAATCTTCAATATGGCGAGCAAACGTAATGAATTTTCATACGATTTTTTCCGCTTCAAAAGAGTTTCCAATTATATTTGTTTTGGATTTTGATGAATTACACTTCAGTAGAGAAATGACAACTTTCGCAAAGTGAACGAAAATGTAGCTGAAAACTTTATGGTTTTCCACACAAGAACAAATAAAACTTTCACGTTATTTTCCTCCTATCATCGACAAACAAAAGAACTTCCACAATAAACGTCAAAGGGGTTGGAGTGGAACGGAATGGATGGTCAGTATCTTGTTCCTGCTCATGTTGTTAAGATTATACTAGCTGTCGTCGTCGTCGTTTACTTAGTATCTTTGACTTGGTCCGGTATTTGGATGGACATGTGAACTAATTTCGAAATTCTATTCAGAATACATAACATGTCGTTCTTCACACAGCAACACATACACTCACACACATGCACACACGTATAACCCTATATGACTTATCCTGGACACTCATTTCATCAGACGTTGCACAGTGGTTTTGGTCGAAAAAAATTATTCTTTGGCAAATTTTGTAGCTCGGTTCAAAATTTTAACTGAATGTCAACAAAGGATCACATATTTTTTTGATTAAAATGAGATTGCGGAAGACATTTTTATCAAATCATTCACGTTGAGAACTTCGATGCAAACCCAACTATACATTTTCGAAGGTCTTCCAATGTTGTTGAAAATTTGTGAACGCATTTGGTATGGCGAGACACAATGTTAAAGTAGACGATTTTCTTTGAAAACTATTGTAAACAGTGACATTTTCTATATTTTGAGCAAGAAATAGTCACGTCTTTTGTTGCTTAAAAGATGTTAAAAATTGTTTGGCTTCCGCGAGTTAAGGGTATATTAGAGAAAGAAGATAAAAATTATATTATTGAATGTTTAGACGACAATCATGGGATTTTTCAAAATGTTCAGCTTTAGGGTGAAATGTGGGATAAAAATGGTACTTACCAGAGTTTTGTAGATGGAATAACGAAATTCGGTGTGATTGGATTTTGAAATTGTTCTTTTAATGGGAATGCGACAAAAGAGGTATAAAAATGTTACAACCCACACTCGTGCACCGTGAAATTCAGGGCTATGTACATTCCAGTAACAACACGGTCGGGCAACATAAATTGATTTTTCATTTGTTTGCTTTTAATTGAAGTTAAAGCGATAAAAGTAGCTTGTTTTGTTCTTTCGTGATCTCTTGTGGCGTAAACGAAATTGGAAAATATTGATTTAATATTTGGGTCTAGGAGAGATTACGCTGTTTTTAGTTGTTTTGCAAAATTGGAAGAAAATCTGTCACAGTTTGTGGTTTCTAGAGCGGAAAGAGTCAAGTCGGAGCAAACATTTGTATAGGAGCTACATATAAATCTGAGCCGATCTATTCTATTTTTACCAGAGCTGTTTCTAGTTGAAATATACGACGTTTTGCGAAATTGGAGGAACATATGTGGTTTCCAGAGCGGAAAAAGTAAAATCGGGAGCAAAATTTGTATGGGAGCTATATCTAAATCTGAACCGATTTGCTTCAAATTAAATAGCGTTCGTTCTTATCCCATAAAACTTCGTTGTGCAAAGTTGCATTTAAAGGGTGATTTTTTAAGAGCTTGATAACTTTTTTTTTTTAAAAAACGCATAAAATTTGCAAAATCTCATCGGTTCTTTATTTGAAACGTTAGATTGGTCCATGACATTTACTTTTTGAAGATAATTTCATTTAAATGTTGACCGCGGCTGCGTCTTAGGTGGTCCATCCGCTTAGTGCAATTTTGGCATTTCCACGTTTTTGAGTAACAGAGACCCAATTGGTGCGAACGGCGACGAATCGAAAATTGGTGGTCATCATTAACACTGGCCGATACAGCTGCGATATTTTCTTCAGTTCGCACTCTACGTAAGCGTGTTGGTGGTTTAATGTCCAACAATGTAAATTTGGTGCGAAATTTAGTCACAATAGCCCGAATAGCCGCTTCAGTGGGTCGATTAAACTGACCATAAAATGGAAGCGCGCAATGAACTTTCTTAACAGAGCACGCATTTTGATAATAAAATTGAATAATTTGCAAGCGTTGTTCGTTTGTAAGACGATTCATGATGAAATGTCAAAGCATACTGAGCATCTTTCTCTTTGACACCATGTCTGAAATCCCACGTGATCTGTCAAATACTAATGCATGAAAATCCTAACCTCAAAAAAATCACTCTTTAGTTCTAGAAACCATTGCGACCTGGACTTTGATTACAAGAATAGATGGACGGACGGACGGACAGACAGACAGACGGACATTGCTAAATCGATTCAAAAAGTGATTCTAAGTCGATTGGTATAATAAACGTTTCCTTTTGGGTGTTACAAACAAATGAACAAAGACATTAACCCTGTGGTGTAGGGTATAATGAACTGTCTCAGGACAAGTCCTATGACTAGTCCCTGGTGGTTAGGGAACGGTCCAAGTTCAGTCAGTTAGTTATTTTGTTTGGCACCACTGTGCACCGTGAGTCTTTCGTTCACTCAGTGCTGCCTGCGCTGCGTTGGTGTTGTGAGCTTTGTTTGAGTTTTGTTGTTTAAGCTGTTAATATAAAAGATTTATTTCCAAATCTCGCATGTGATGTGTAGAATATGTTTGTGATGTGATATCTTTGCTGTTGATTTGCTGCCTCTTCTTCTTCAACTTCTTCTTCTTCTTCTTGTGATGCTGTTGATTTCAGTTCTTCTTCTTCGTCGTCGTCTTCCTCGGGCTTTGTTGTTGTTGTTCATTTGTATTCATTAAAGTACTTTTTCATTTGTTTCACTTAAGTTTTTTTCTTCTTGGCAAACAATATCATTCTCTGCATAAGTATGTGTGAGTGGAGTGGTTGTGTGTGTGTGACTGATGTGTGGGTTGTTTTGTTGATATATGTGGTTGTATTGTGATATACAGACATGTATATGTGTGTGTGCTAAGTTTTGGTATCAAAATCAACCTAATGAAAAGTTTTACTTCTATTTGAGCAAATCTTTGTCCGTGTGTGGTTGTATGCCATTCAGTCTGTCTCTGAGTGTGTGTGTATGTCGACAACAACAAATCAACAAACAAATCAAGAATAATGAAACTTTTTTATTGTTTTCGTGATTTTCGGTTTCAGGAGAAATGTCGGAGGAACTTAAATATTTTATTTAGTTCAATTAGAAATGAATTCACAGAGAAATTGTCATTTCCCAGTTAAGCTCTTTATTGGATAATTTACACAATGAATGAAAATATACATATAGAAATCTACGAATATATGATATTTGTTTCAGTAAACATCATTTCAAGTGATTCTGTGAATAATTAATAATATTAAAAACAAATAAAGCATACCAAATATAATTTATCTAAATAAGTTACAGACATTTCCAAATTATATGAATTTTTTATTACTTATATTCGGATAAACATTATAAATTTAATCAAAACAATATAACAGACATATGAGTCATGCCAAGGGTTTCCACATGGGCTGGATTGAATTTGCTTTTCAAGATATTGTAAGACCGGTCAGGACTTTTTTATTATACCCTCCACCTGAGACCCTATAAAGTACAGTTGAACTTCGATTAACCGTGATGCTCGGGACCGGGCTAATCACGGATAACCGAAAATCACGGTTAAAAGAGGTAACATTTTACATGTATAAATTTTATTATTTTTATTTATTTTTGACAAAAACATGTAAATCTGCGTCTATAAATAACTTATCATATCTCTAGGAATACATACATTTATTTAAAAAAAATCTTTTATGGAAGTCTGTCTTATGCTTTTAGCTTTTGATTGTTCTTCCAACAAATGAGTTTGTATGCGATATATTTGCATTTTATCTGGTTCTGAAATACTTGGACAATTACAGTTTTCTAAAAAACCTAACAAAATACTACTAGCCTCTATTGCCTGAGCCAATGTAGGCGTTTCGTCCGCATTTCCTCCATCTGATTCCTCGAAATTTGAAACAAGCTCATCTTCTTGGCTTTGGGTAACCATGTCTACGATTTCGTCTTCAGATATAATAGCAAACGGAGCGACATCAGAGTCGCACACCATCCTCTTTTCGACAGCATCAGTCGTACATCCAGACGGTATGGTTATATCTGTTTGTATCTCAACAAGGCTATTTGGAGCATCTTCATTATGAGATAGTAAGTTATTCCAAACTCTTTTTAAAACTTGTGGAGATACAGAGTCCCACGAAGCATCGGCTGCCCACAAAGCTGTCTTAATATTCAAAGATTTAACGAACTCACGTCTGTCATTAGCACCAACAAGTTTTTGAACGATCAGTTTACGGTAGTGACATTTGAAGCTCCGAATTACTCCTTGATCCATAGGCTGAATCAAGGACGTGCAATTTGGTGGGAGATATTTTACTGTAACGTTTTCAGATATCATAGCATTTACATCTGGGTGTGCTTGACAGTTGTCTAATAGTAAAAGTATTTTACAGTTATTTTTGAGACCGATGCGCCGTTGATGTTCCTTTGCTTCTGGTACAAAATTTTGATTAAACCACTCCAGAAATAGCTGTTGTGTTACCCAAGCTTTCTTAGTAGATTTATAAATCACAGGAAGGTGTTCAACGTTTTTAAAGCTCTTGGATGGGCACTTTTTCGTATTATCATCAATTTACACTTGTGAGTTCCTGCAGCATTTGAACAAACTAGCACTGTGATTCTCTCCTTGGATTCCTTGTACCCTTCAATAGAATATTCATTACCACTAGCCAAAGAACTCTGAGGCAAACACCTCCAAAATAGACTGGTTTCGTCTGCATTGTAGATCTGTTCAGTTGTAAGTTGTTCGTTTTTAATGATTTCATCCAAGTCGTCCACAAACATCGTAGCAGACTCATAATCAGCACACTCCCTTTCTCCCGTAGATTTCAGTTGACGGATTCCATGACGTTTTTTGAATTTATCCAACCAACAAAATGAATAAGTGCACTCTGAATTCATCTTTAACTTCAAATGGAACATTTTTGCCTTTTCGACAATCACTTCGCCTGAAGTTCAGAAGCAAATTTCAGTTTAAGTTCATACAATATCTCGATTTCAGTTAACTTACCTGAAATTGGAGTTCCCTTAAATCTTTCTTGCCAAAACCATTCATATGTTGCGAAATCAACTTTTGGATTTTCGGATGTTTTAAGTGTATATCTGTGTTTAAGGCCAAGCATTGAATCAGTGTCGGAGCAAAATTTTTAAATCCGATCTTTGTTTTTTATTAAATCGGATACAGTTTGAATGCCAACTCCATATTTTTCAGACAACATTTTAAAAGGTACTTTACGTTTTGAGTATTCATTAATCAACTCCATTTTTTCTTTAATTGAAAGAACCTTTCTTGCTCTTTTCGCGGATTTAGTTTCGGTGGCATGATGTAAGGAAAACACGTCTTGACAGATCAAATTTCACACTGATGAATGAATATGAAATTTTATATGAAAATTACACTTTCATGAAAAAGGGGAATCACCGAATTTTAATATGAGGGATGTGTGTGTATTATACGAAAAAACATGGACATGTGCATCACGGATAATAGAGGTAAAAAATCAACCACTCAGATTCACGTTTAATAGATAATCACGGTTAATCGAAGTTCAACTGTATATATATTCTTGATCGTCATAAAATTCTAAGACGACCTGACCATGTCCGTCCGTCTGTTGAAAGTACGCTAGCATCTAAACGACAAGAGCTAGGACGTCCAAATTCTCCATAAATGCGTCTTATAGTCGTAGATCGGATGGGATTGCAACGGGGCGAAATCGGCCCAAAGGGAAAAAATTTTCCGCCACAAGGGCTAAAAATACCCATAATAATCCCTAATAAAGGGTGTTTTTTATTGGGGTATAGAACTTTAAGTTGGCATCACTTTTTTAACTGGCGGCCATTTTGTCAGCTGTCAAGTGATTAATATTTAGTTTGGTTTGCCATTTCATCATGAACAGGTTGACAAAAGAACAACGCTTGCAAATCGTGCAAATTTATTTCGAAAGTAATGGTTCAGTTCGCGAAGTTCACCGCAAGCTCCGTCCATTTTATGGTCGACATAATCGTCCATTGGAGCAATTAATTCGGTTAACCGCATAATTTCGCGGAATGGACCTGTCAATTGGCCACCAAGATCGTTTGATTTGACACCATTGGATTATTTTCTTTGGGGATATGTGAAGTCGCTCGTCTACGCCAACAAACCAGAAACGTTAGGGGACTTGGAAGCCAACATTCGTGGCGTTATTGCCAACATACGGTCCCATATGCTGGCTATATTCGAGCCAGTTGCGGCGGCCACATGCCCGAAATCATATTTAAACATTAATGGCATAAAATTATCCTTCCAATAAAGCCAAATTGATGGACATTAAAAAGATTTTCTTGTGTTTTATTTCAATTCGAAGTTCTATACCTCAATAAAAAACACCCTATATATTAGAGTATTTAAGCATGTTTCTTGAATATGTCTGTTTATATTTGCTTGATATTTTGTATGCGCATTCCCCTTATAGCAAACCTTATGTACAATAAAGTGATTCTTATTTGTGGAGGGTGAAATGGGACAAAAAGGAAAAAAATGGTACATATTAAACGACAACAGGTAGAAACACGAAATTCGGTGTTACATACCTCTAATTGAGTAGATACATAATATAAACTTTTTTTCCAAATTCGAACTTTTAGGGGTAAAATGGACAAAGAGGGATAAAAATAGTACCAACCAATCGGCTGCACCTACAAAAATGAAATTCGATGTATACATTCCTCTGATGCGTAGACACGTAAAGTATACGGATTTTTCGAAATTCGTACCTTTTGGGGTTAAAATGAAAAAAGGGGATAAAAATAGTACCAAAATTCGGAGTACACATTCCCCTGACTGCTTAGACACGGAAAATAAAAGGTTTTTTTTCAAATTCGTGGTTTTAAGGGATATAATGGGTACAGAGGGATAAAAATAGTACCAACTAAACGACTACATCTAGAACGTGTGTAATTCTGTGTGTAAATGCCTCTAATTGCATAGAAACGTAAAATAAAGAGATTTTAAATCGTCGTACTCTTAAGGGGTAAAATGGGAAAAAGGGGATATAAATGGTAACAACCAACTGGCCGCAGCTGGAATCATGGAATTCGCTGTTTTCATTCCTCTGACACGCAAAATAAAGTTTTTTTTCCAAATTCGTACTTTTTCTTTTACGATAAAAATTGGTTGAGTCATGAAGTTAGGTTATTTTGCACTATGTACGTGAGATAATGGATTTTCAAAGTTTGTACTTTTGGAATTAAAATAGAATGGAAATACAACCAACTGTAGCACCCACTATCTACCAATATTTATGGCATTTAAGCTATTTTGAAAATACAAGTATAAAATATTTATTTTTTGAATTGATTTGAAGTATTATTTCGATATATATCGTGTAAACGTATTGGTAGCCTTGCCTTATACGCTTGGTTTTAAATAATAAAAATATAATATATTTATTTTTAATTTTTTTTTCGATATTTTGATTTGTTTTGGTTTGGCTATATGTACTTCTACGAAAATCGAAAGCCTCTGAGGAATGCAATCCATGGTGGAGGGTATATAAACTTCGGCCTGGCCGAATTTAATGCCGTTTTTTTAGCAATATATCGGGTACAATATGTGGTTTCTAGAGCGGAAAATGTCAAATCGGGAGCGACATTTGTATGGGGGCTATATCTAAATCTGAACCGATTTGCCTCAAATTAAATATCGTTCTTAAATATATCAACACTGCATTGGCACTTTCAGTTTTCTGTTTCGCCAAGTAATTACAAAAAAAACACTATTAAATTCCACACGCAATTCTGATTACAAAGCATTTAATTAAACGGTAATATTGTCGCAATATGTTTTGTTTTAAGTAATTTTTCTTTTGTTATGGAGTGTCTTCTGTCAGATTTCAATAACAAAAGTAAAAACTGAAAAAATCCACTTATGGCCAAAGAATGTCATATTTGGGTACATAGTGTGCTGACAAGAAAACTGAACAGTACTAACAAATAAAAAAACTTTATATCCATGTTTATGGTTTATATGTGTATACGGCCTTTTTGTTTTTATATTATTTTTATAATGTAGCCAAGATTAGTTTGTCTGCCTTGCCATATTATACTAGGACTGTCCTCAAAATCCACTTAATATTCCAAACATATTTTACGCATTTTTATTTTCATTCGATAAAAACAATTTACATGTTTCCTCTCCCCCAATTGTTTACCTGCGCCATGTCCTCTGCTTTCTCAACTTCCCTCCCCACCCCCTCAACAGGAGTTTAACCACTTTACAAATAAATTATTTAAATTATAATATCAACAGCATTTCCTGCTTTCCCCCTCCAGAGCGCTGTGTGTAATAATAAAAGACAACAACATTAGCATTTTCACACAACACCATAGACCCCAGATACGTCTTAAAAGCAAGGCGAAGACAAAATGTGTGAGCTTACCTTAGGAACACACACCTGTAGACATCCACTGACAGCAGCAGACGGACACATTTTCCCCCACTGCGGATGTGTTGTCATTTTTGGAGTTTCATGAGCTAGAGAATGAAGGCAAATTTGGGCCTTTAAATCATTATGGGTCCTGTGTCTGAGACACAACTAAACTAATTTCATTTACGTCAACAGCAGCGGATAGAGGGGCTTGGCAGGCCTTCAAAGACAGTCCATAGGGTTACATTGCAAATTCAGGGGCTCTCAGTATGGGTAGTATTAAAATTGAATAACACAATTTGTGTGAGATATCGGAATTCCATAGTGGAATATACACATATAATTTCTACGCATTCAGACAAGTGTAAATTCTGCATTTCATAATTATATCTATAGTCGTTTGCTTGGTACCAATTTTATCCCATTTTTAACCTAAAGGTACGAATATCGAAAGATTTCTTTATTTCTCGGGTCTCCGATGAATATTTCAAGGTGTTGCAGACTGAATGACAAAATTAATATACCTCCATCCTAAGGTGGAGGATATAAGAATAAGTGATTGAAAGCGGACCTTTTGCGTAATTTGACGTGTGATATTTTAGATTAAATTCATCCATTTATTTGAACGAAAATGGAAGGCATCTTGTCTGCCGTTGAGAAGACCTTCTTCTGGGACTGTTTTGAGAAGCGACATTGGAACCGACGTAAACTTGAAACTCTTGCGGAGCTTCTCTGCAGGCCCTTTATTGAAGGCGCCACAATTTCCACAACTGAATCTGTGTTTATATATGAATGTATGGCTGTGTGTTGTGTGCGTGTCCGTGACTGTGAATATATTTGAATGTGTTACCCGAAACCTGCTCTCATCATGTTCTTTGCCACCCACACACCACCGTCATCACCGCCCACACCAACCTACGGCTAACTGTTGTATGTCATTAGGGTCAGTTTATGTTGTCGGTGGTAATTGTTGCTCTTGCCTTTGTTCCTGCAAAGATTGTTAGAGTGCTGTTGTGTGTGTTTGTTTGTCTTCCTGTGTGGATGTGTGTGTGAGTGTGATAAAGTGTCAGTAATTTTCGTATGCCAGGGTGTTAAAATAGCAAATTTAGAGAATTTGTCAGGATTTTATGAGGTGAGCTTTTGCTTGTTGCTCGTAAAGACTGAAAAGGTGTTGGCATTTATAGGTCTATTAATGCAAATAATTGTTTTGTTAATAGCCATCTCATCTCGTTCGTTGGCCACGACGAATAATATTAAGGAAATTTATTGAAAATTTTCGATATCTGTCGTAGGAGATATCATAAGCAATAGAAATGTTTTGCATTTAGATTTTAATACCGTTGTTGCATCATTGTATGCTTTTGATGATCCTAACAGGGGAAGAGATAGTAATGTGTTTGGTTCTTCATAAAGAAATATTTGAATTTAATTTGAACAAATTACATAATGCAATTTAAAACGATTTAAATTGTAGGGCAACTATGACATATTCACATGTGACGTTGTCACATAATAGTTTGTTAAATATAGAATATATTTTCAATTTTTAATCTAAGTATAAATTCATATATGAATTGGAAATGTTGTAAGTAAGTGATTTAGCAGCAACAAAACACGAACTGAGGAATTATTATCATACTAACACTAATAGTTGTATTAAGGAAATACTCTTCCTTTTGTGGATATTACCGATTACATACATTAAATATATTGCGATAGTATGTGTATTGGAATTTCACTTTGCCTGTTTCAACTACTTTACAACATGAATGTTTTTCAATCTAGTTTGCTTTGTATTATTTTTCTAATCGTAGTAGTCTTGAATTGTAATTTCCAATAATATGAAAATATTTTTTAATTCAATAAAAACTATTCAAACTAACAGGATATGGGCACCAGTCTCGGCGGAGAATTTGAAAAATTGTGAAAAAAATAAATCGAAAAGAAAATGAATTCCATATGTCAAATTGAAAAACTTGAGGATGGAAATTTCGAGAGCTGGCGTTATCATTCATAGTGGACAATGGAAAATTGTTAATGGTGATACGAAACTCGAGGAAGCAAAAGGAGCTGAAGATCCTGCAAAAAGGAAGCAGGAAGATGAAAAGGCACTTGCCTTAGTGTAAAGCCTTCCCAGCTAAATTTGATCAAGAATTGCTCTACATCTCGGGATGCGTGGTTAAAACTTCAAAGTGTGCATACGCCTCAAGGTCCAATGCAAAAAGTGGATTTGTATAAAAATATGTTGAATTTATCCATGAATGAAAATGTCTCAACACCTCAATTCATTTGTGGAAGTATCCGAAAAGCTAGCAGAGACAGGAATAGTAATACAAGAGGAACTTTTGACGATAATTTTGTTGGCAAGCCTTCCAAAGCAATACGAAAACTTCGTTGTGGCTATTGAAACTAGAGATAACTTACCTAGTTTTTCAACATTGAAGCAGAAACTCCAGGAAGAAGGTGAAAGAAGAAGAAAATGCAAAAGGATGATTTGTCAGAACAACAAGCATTTGCAGCAAGATCGACAATTAGGCGTCGGAATAATGTCAAGCTTCATTGCCATTATTGGGTATCAGTCGATTCCATTAAAATCTACAAACAAATTCCAAAGCGAAGAAAAGCAAATGCAGTTCAAAGGTAAATGTTATTCGTGCGGTAAAATTGAACATTTAGCAAACAAATGTGAAGCAAATCAACGAAATATGAAGAAGCACCAGTCCTTTACAATGATAGCTGTTGCAGAGGAAGGTAAGCTGATTAAGACACAGTGGTATCTAGACAGTGGTGCGACTGCACATATGTGCAATGATCGAAACATGTTTGTTCAATTTGAAGACCATGAAGAACGCATTGCTTTAGCTGACGAAAATTTTTTGAAGGCTGTTGGTAAAGGTGAAGTATTTATAAAATCTGAAGATTATGAAGTTAAGTTGCAAAACGTTTCATATTCACCGGAGTTACAAGCCAATTTTATATCTATAAGCAAAGCAGTAAACCAGGGCTTGACTGCAACATTTACCGACTTGAATGCGGTCGTAACAAACAAAGATAAAGAAGTTATTTTGCAGGCGAAGAAAGTCGACAACATGTTTGTGTTAGAGAGCGAGCACGAGCAAATATTTACAATTTACAAGTTCAGTATATAAAGGATATGCTGGAACAGTATGGAATGCCCGAATGCAAATCTTCTTCTCTACCACTAACTCCTGGATATCAAGTAAAATGTGACGAAAACTGCAAGAAAGCAAATCAGTATGAATATCAATCAATAATTGGTGCATTCGCGTATTTATCAATTACAACTCGACCGGATATTCAGCACTCAGTGAACAAACTCGCGCAGAGAAATGCAGATCCACATATGGAACATCTAGTTGCAGTGAAGAGTATACTCCGATATCTTGCAGGAACAACAAATTATAAATTGACATTTAAAACTGGCCCTAAAGGTGTATTGGGGTATGCAGATGCAGATTGGGGAAGCAAAACCACAGATCGAAAATTGTACACAGGTTATATATTTTTCATCAATGGATGTGCTATATCTTGGGAGAGCAAGAAGCAACGTACGTACGGTGGCTCTTAGTAGCACAGAGGCCGAATATATGGCGATGTCGAATGCGGCGAGAGAGGCTATATACTTGAGGCGGTTGTTTGCAGAATTAGAATATGTCAAAGGCGATCCAGTATTATTGAATGCCGATAATCAAGGTGCATACAAATTAGTACAGAATCCCGTTTTTCACAATAGCACCAAACATATTGATATCAAATTCCATCAAGTAGGAGAAGTCGTCCGGAACAGAGAAGTTGAACTGAAATACTGTCCAACAAGCAATATGGTTGCGGACATTCTCACCAAAAATCTTTGCAAAATTAAATATGTAAATTTTGTAAATTTAATGGGTGTATCTTAAATGTTTATTAATTTTGTAAAAGAACATCCATGTTGAGGAGAAGTATTGGAATTTCACTTTGCCTGTTTCAACTACTTTACAACATGAATGTTTTTCAATATAGTTTGCTTTGTATTATTTTTCTAATCGTAGTAGTCTTGAATTGTAATTTCCAATAATATGAAAATATTTTTTAAGTCAATAAAAACTATTCAAACTAACAATGTGGGCATAATAGTTCGTGCTGGACTACATATTCTCATATGACCTAAGTCCCTGATGGTCCAAAGTGAAAGGTATTAAACGTAGTCGCGCTATTGCAGATGGCTAGAACACGAAGTAGAACTTGATATACATTCACAGCAGGTGCTGAGGCAAACAATTCTCTGTGACCTTTTCAGCTGATTCAAGTAGAATGTCTTCTCTATGACTAGGGTTTGGTGTTTTCCGGACTATTTTCATTTCCCGGCAAATCGAGAATGAAAAGATTCCCAGGAAAAAAGACCTGCTTTTAGGAACTGACAAATTAAAAATGTAAAAAATATAAGGCATCATGAGAATTGAAGGCGTCGTAAATTGGACTTTTAAGTCACAGGTACTAGTGACGGACACGTACACTAAATTAAAACATGTTTAAGGAAAAACAAACAAGTCTGACTGAGAATGATCCGATGTCTTTAATTTAGAAGATTCGTTTGTCTAAAAACGAACATATTTAAAAAAACAGAAGTGAGTCGAATCATACAAAAATAAAAATATTGAAAAAGTTCATTCATTACATCTTTTGTTTTTTGTGATAAAAAATATAAAACCAAATTGTTGACATATGTTCATTATTATCGGAAATGTAGTAAGTAAAGAGTGATTTTTTTGAGGTTAGGATTTTCATGCATTAGTATTTGACAGAGCACGTGGGATTTCAGACATGGTGTCAAAGAGAAAGATGCTCAGTATGCTTTGACATTTCATCATGAATCGTCTTACAAACGAACAACGCTTGCAAATTATTGAATTTTATTATCAAAATGCGTGCTCTGTTAAGAAAGTTCATTGCGCGCTTCCATTTTATGGTCAGTTTAATCGACCCACTGAAGCGGCTATTCGGGCTATTGTGACTAAATTTCGCACCAAATTTACATTGTTGGACATTAAACCACCAACACGCTTACGTAGAGTGCGAACTGAAGAAAATATCGCAGCTGTATCGGCCAGTGTTAATGATGACCACCAATTTTCGATTCGTCGTCGTTCGCACCAATTGGGTCTCTGTTACTCAAAAACGTGGAAATGCCAAAATTGGACTAAGCGGATGGACCACCTAAGACGCAGCCGCGGTCAACATTTAAATGAAATTATCTTCAAAAAGTAAATGTCATGGACCAATCTAACGTTTCAAATAAAGAACCGATGAGATTTTGCAAATTTTATGCGTTTTTTTAAAAAAAAAAGTTATCAAGCTCTTAAAAAATCACCCGTTATATAAATTTGAAATAGATCTACAGTTTTCCATTTAAAAAGTGAAAATTAAATTAACGCTAAAAACACTCAAGAAAGTATATTTTAATATTTGCCGTTTTCCCAGGAATTTCCGTGAAATACGGCTCGGGAATTCCCGGACTCCAAACCCTATCAATGGCTGTTCACCAACTTGTGTAGGTTATGCGGCCGATTTACTGCAAAGCGTTAAGTCCTGTTTTGTAACTTATTGGTACACGGAGAGCGCTCCAAAACCACTCAACTCTTATTTGAATTCTGTAAAACGCAAATAATAATTATAGATCTCTCTTAATAATTGAGTGAATGAATAAGATACAAAACAGGCTCTAAATTCAAACGGTCCGAATCTTATATACACTCCACTATGGAGTGACAGTGCCATAGATTAGATGGTGTAGAAGTGCAGTACCATATTAGGAAAATCATTCTCCTACGGTAACTTTATATAGGGTGCACCATTTTAAATTAGAAATAAAAAAAAATAAATAGTAAGGGGGAGTAGCGTCATTTGAAACGATCGTGTGCCCAACCGAACCAAATAAATGTCACACACTTCTTTTAAAACACTTTGTTTTCTGTCTAAGAAAACAAAATAAAATGATTTCGAACCTGAGATATCAACAAAAAGTATGAAAAGAAAAGATGAACATAAATAAAAATGTACAGACTATTTTTTCATATTTCTGGTTTTATTGGAAAGACTGAATTTTGTCATTTAATAATGGAACACAATATCATTAATATCACTACCAAGAAGGCCGTTCTCTTCTCGAAAATTTTCCACGTAAATTTCGTACAGTTGTCCTTAATGACTCACTACTTTGGAAGTAAGCTATGTAACATTTTCTAATTTTCCAATTTTTCAAATTTCAAATGTTATTCTACCATTCAAAGTAAAAGTAAACGATATATCAAATTTAAAATTTAGGGGGGACCTATTCCATTTTTGGTTCAAAAATAATGAAATTAGTTTGCCTAAAATTTTCATGAACAACTTTTTTCTCAATAAATCTACATATTTACAATAAAAGATTTTTCCTATGTTTTATAATTACCGCACAATTAAAATTCATTTTTGCGTCTCTTTTTTGGCCTGTAAGGGTGAAAAAGTGAATATAAGGTAGAATTAAAAAAATAAAAAGGCGTTTAGTTCGCCTGGACCGAATCTTTATACCCTTCACCAATACAATGGAATGCATATAGTATTACCGGCGAATTAGATCCTGTATATGAAGAAGTGCTATATTATTTTATAAAAATTTTATTATTATTAATTACGAAATTGGAAAAATAATATTTTTGGAAAAATATATTTCACCTGACTGAGGAGATGCAAACGGCGATGAAATTATAGCTGTAGACGGTTGGTTGGTACAATTTTTATCTCCTACTTGAACCGATTTTCTCCTAAAATACAATTTCAAGAAATGTCTTTATCTTGAGCGTCGACACACTTAACCCTTTATGCCCAATGTTGCATATAGGCAACATTACGAGTTAGCGCTATCAAATCTTTAAAATCACATATTTTGCTGAATTAATAAATTTTATTTTTGTGTACATATGTAACAAAGATTATTCAAAAGAGAACCAACAAATACGGTAACTTGGGTCTGCGTAGGAAGACGAAAACAAAACTGAAGTCTCAAATGTCATTTATTTGAGTATCTTTTTATTTAAATTGTTTAGAATTTGTTCTTATTTTTATAAGAATTCCTCGATTACAAGAAATATTCTATTTGTTATTCGAAGTGATACATAATAAAGATTCTTAAAATTAAGAAAAAATTCAAAATGTTATTTTTATTTAACTGATATCTGCAGTCCTTTATGAATTAGAACCCCAAACTCTATCTCCAAACACTCTATATAAATCTTATTTTGACCCATACATCATCAAAAAGCATATCAAATTGTATATATTTATTAAGAAGAAAATTCGGGCATGAGGGGGCCCGTACCAATTTTATCCTTTTGGAAGGTAAGAGAACAAGCTAATTTCCCATTGTTCATGTAAAATTCATCCCGCTCAGTGAAAGATCACAGCTTTTTGAAAAATTTCATAAAATGGTAGAGCAATTTAATTCATTAAATATGACATCTCCCTTTCCATATTGAGTAATGTCATAATTACAGCTGCAGTTTGGCTGTCACCATTTGTATCCCCTTTTCTTCATGAGACTTTTTGAATGGAACAGATTCTCTAAATTTATTCTAAAAAGGGCATGTTGAGTAAACGATTTTTGGAGAATAAACTTATAGACCTGCTGGTCTGAGTTTCATTTTACAGTGGGTCAAAGTTTTCATTTTCATCATCCAATATTAAGTCACTCCTTTTATTTCTCTCAAATGGTATATACCCTCCAACTCTGTGTATTCAGACCATGTCAGTTAATATTTATCCACCATGAGGTTATGTGTAGAAACAGCTGAATAAGTAGCAATGTTTGACTGATTTCCCTTGGAAACAAACTGCAATCGAAATTCAGCACAATTATAAAATTTGAATATATCTGCATTTATGGAAATGTCATTATAAGTTGCCCATAAAATATAATAAATATTTATTAATGCCGGTACGTTGTTTTAACGACATAAAATGACATCAACGAAAACTCCTCTCGCAGCTGCCAGAGAACGATCTCACCCACAACCAGACACCACAACACAATGGAATATGCAAAACACTTGCTGGCTCGCCTATACACACGGCACATACCGTAGGCTAAAATCCTTTGAAATGAGGACACTATTTTATTGTATTCAGTTCGAAAAAAGGCGCATATAAAACACATAAATATGATGATGACTACGATTACGATTATTATTATTATGAAAAAATATATTGAAATACAATAAAACTATATGGCTCAGGGCTAAAGCACTGAATCCATAACACACCTGTACCTGGTGACATCAAAGCAGGCTGCAACACCCAACGCCTGAAGACAAATAATTCAATACACGCACACACCTACACACACACTCTGACACTGTAGTCATAAATATTAAATAAAATCTCTTTTTTTCGTACGTCTTCCGTTAACATAATTTGCCAATAAAAATTCATTGAATTATATTTTGATAGCTTTATGACATTATCGAGACATCAAGACAATGCTGGTTGGGAGGGACCCTTAAAGGACAAAACGCCTCCAAGACAGCCGGCCACCCAACCAGACCCCAACCATTTGTCCCTTTTGAGGGGATGGAAACATTTAACAGCTTGACTGCCTCTTGTTTTGTGTAGTCAGCCAGCCAGCCACTACTCAATTATTATCATAGACACAGGAGGACAGGCAAAGGAACAGGCAGACACCACTCTGTCAGTTTGTCACTCAGTCAGTTGGTTGGTTGGCTGGCTGGTCGGATATGCAATGAAAAGGGTACGCAGGCATATGTCAAGACTGGGTTCTTCTAGCGTAGCGAGGACGAAATAAGCATGAAAATGAACGAAAAAATATAAACAACACTTTATCCGTTGTCCCTGCACAAATCAATTGTTATGCTTCATTGGTTTTACAACATCTAAATAAAGGACAGACGTTATGTTAACGGAAATCGAAAGGACATCCAATTGTCTTCGAACACAGACAGCCGACGCAGAGCATAGGAATACACACACGCATACTAAACACCATAAAGTTCTTACGAACCATCCTTCGGGTGCACATTCTAATGGGAGCTTGTTAAAGTAAATGTTGCGTATACGTAGTGTGATGACTTCTTCCTGATGTTGAATAGATGTGTTTTTTTCGAGTGATTGGTTTTGTAGGATCAAGTGTTGAAGTGAATATAACTTTAATGTGATGAATGTTCAAATAATGATTTCAGATAATTCATAGAAAAAGTGAGAGCCTCCCAAAATATAGACAAGATATAGTTTTTAAAGAAATCATTGTGTTCGTTTATATTACTTCAGAACTCGGTGCATGATATGATTAATTTTATGATTCTTCCGAAGAAATGAATATGATTAAAATATAATAAATTGAAATTCCATCCTGAAATATTCAGATTACATACCTAGTTGATTTAGGCATTCGCTGGTAATTTCAAAAGAAAATGGAAAATAAAATTAAACTATGGAAAATATAATATTTAACTGCAAATATGTTTGAGTTGTAAAGACGTTCCACAAAGTACTAATCAAGACATTTTCAATCTTAAAAATCCGTTCACACATTTTTTAAATATTAGCCACAATTTTTATGATTTTCCAAAATTTAAAACCACCATAACATTGAGAAAAATTAAATTAATATTTTTAAACGTTTATATCGTAAGCCAAATTTCCGAGAAATTGAGAGCAGTGCTGACAAATAGTGTCCACTTTGACATGGAATTACCGATATGTGGCTATTTTGTCGATTAACGAAGCTATCAAGTGGAAAATGTGCATCATTACGGGAGAAAAGTCTTTATATTTTCAAAATATAGTTTAACTGGAATGCGCATTCTTTATTCGTATAGCGGCCCATTTTTAATTCAAAAACATTTTATGTTGCAAATGGTGCAAAATTTAAATCAATTAAAAACATCCGTACACAATCATCTAAATTTACACAACGACCTCTTACAAACATAATACATAATTCGCTAAATGCCTTTGAATTGACGATTTAAATCGCGCGAAAGTCATTGAAAGAGAGTAGCTCCTTCATGTTCCCCTTAGAGTTATTTTGTAGGAATTGCATATTCTATTAGAAATATCCTGTTTCAAAACATAAACGAGTTCTATTCTCTGAATAATTACATTCTCAAACTACTTTGTGAATCTGTGGTCTTAATTATATGGCATTAATTTTATGATTTTATGATATCTTCATCACACCAAATATCAAACTCTCAATGCAAACAAATATCTTTAATTTGTTGTCTGATTTCTCTAATCGCATCTTGTTAGTGGAATCACTGACACTTTGCCTAGGATTCTTTCACAGATTTATTTCAGCTCAAACGACGAAAAGTATACTATATTTGGTATATGTATCTCAACGATGTATATGTTTTCCGCACTAAAACCCACATATTCTAACCAATTTTCATAAAATTTATATTTCATAGATAGGTTGTTTGATAATAAAACCGTTTTTTCGCTCTCCTGGAAAAAATAACTACATATATTTATGTCTAATAAAACAAAGTCCTACCCTAAGGAATGGCCTAAACCACAGAAGTATTGTTCTGATTAGTTTGGTTTCAGAAAAAATAATGGAAAGAATAGTTAACAGAATGCCAGATATTTGGCTCGCTGTATTATGGCCCCAACGAGAAAATATAACTTTTAAATTTTAAATATTTTTTCAACGGGATTATCCGTAATAATATTGTCAATTTTTCAATTATCAATAAAATACTGAAAACGTAAAACCCTGATTACAAAATGTGTAGCATATTTTTTAAATGTTTTTTTTTTTTTTTTTTGCTTCAGACTCCCTGCGGAATATAAAGAAATGACGATGATTTTAATAAAAAAACAAGTAAAAACGGCGTTACGAACGAAATTTATATACCCTCCACCATGGATTGCATTCCACAGAGGTGCAGTAATATTACAGAAAAGTATAATTTTTTAATATTGACAAACCAAAACAAATACAAATATTGAAAAAATAATTTTATGAATAAATATAATATTTTAATTATTTCAAACCATTCTAGCAATCATTCTAGCAGTAGTCGTTTAGTTGGTACTATTTTTATCCCTCTGTACCATTGTATCCCTTGAAAGTACGAATTTTGAAAAAATACTTTTTTATTATGTATCTAGTCAATTAGAGGAATGTACACACCGAATTTCGTTTTTCTGGGTGTTGTAGTTTAATATGTACCATTTTTATCCCTTTTTTCCCCATTTCACCCCCTACAAATAAGAATCACTTTATGGTGCTCGTTTTTGCTATAAGGGGAATGCGCATACCAAATATGAAGTAAATATAAACAGACATATTCAAAAAACATGCTTAAGTACACTTAAATATTAGGGATTATTATGGGTATTTTAGTCCTTTGGGCCGATTTCGCCCCGTTTTAATCCCAACCTATCTACAACTATAAGACGCATTTATGGAAAATTTGAACGTTCTAGCTCCTTTCGTTTAGATGCTAGCGTGCTTTCAACAGACGGACGGACATGGCTAGATCGTCTTAGAATTTTATGACGATCAAGAATATATATATATACTTTATAGGGTCTCAGGTCGATATTTCGAGGTGTTACAAACGTAATGACAAAGGTAATTGGTAATTTTGGTATCCAAAAACTTGTTAGGCAATATTTTTCCTACATAACTCAAAATTTCGTTATGCTATCTGTTTTTTTTTGTTGACTTTATGCATTTTTTGTAAAAGTTTTTAAATTTGCATCTACAGAAAGAAACAAGTAAAAATACTTTGAGTTCGGCCGGGCCGAATCTTATACACCCTTGCAGTACATGCCACAGTATTACCGACAACTTCTAGGATTAGATTAGCTTACATAGAATTGCAGAACCATATTAGGAAAGTTGTGATATTTTGGTTACAAATTTCGACTTTATTTACTATTTCAAACTATAATGCAGACTGTTTTTAATAAATTGTGATGCTTCATTATAATAATATTAATAGTCCTCTACTGTATATAAATATAATACTTCAAGTGTAATTAAAAAATGTACAAGAGGTAGCTATTTTCAAAGATGTGCCCTAAATATTAGGTTTATTGCTAGTCATCATTAGAGAGAAACCTTTTCCCTCAGGGCCGATTTGCCTCATTTGCAACTTTTTGATTCCATCCACACACCTGTAAAATATTGAAAGAAAAGTACTACTTTTGCAGATCCATTATGTTTCGCATCAACAGTGGCATGTATACATCTAATTTAATGATTCAAACTACAGCCGTTTGGTTAGCTGTTTTATTATTATTCATGTTTCATTGGTACAATTTTTATTCCCTTTTTTCTATTTCGCCGGCTAAGTTATTTTTTAATTTCTGGTGCTTTAATGATACCGGAGAAACGTACACAACAAATTTCAAGCAGAAAATTTCAAGAAAAAAATGTTTTTTTTTTATCCCTCTCAGCCGATTTCTCCCACTTTCAAACCCAACTGATCTACAACTATTAGACACATTTGCGGAAAAATTTAACATGCTAGCTCATATCGTTAGGAAGCTAGCGTGCTTTCATCCGACGGACATGGCTAAATCGTCTTAGAATTCTGCCAGTATACAAAATATTTATTAAGTACTAGCTTTTTGTACCCGGCGTTACACGGGTTTTCATCTTCCTTATGTATGTAACTAGGTATGCTCGCAATTTTTGGTTTGTATATTTTTACTTCTGTAAATTAGTTTAAATTAAAACTTATTTATTTAAATTCATAAGTTACATTTTTATAATATATAATAACTTCATGAAAATTTAAGTAATTTTTTCAGTCTTTCTTGAAAGAAAACGAAACATTTATTAGAGAGTTGATTAATTATGGTAATTATTTCTAAGAATGTATTTTGTGTCTATTAGAATCAGAAACTGTAGTCTTTTGAAATCGGATGGTATATCGGTGGGAATCATCGGAATGTGTGGTATAAGGGTATCTTTTCCTTTTGATTTTCCATTTAAAATCGTTGCTTCAATGACGTTGGGCATTAGTCTCTTGACAGAAATTCTAGTACAAATGCACAATCGAAGAGGACTAACATTCCTTAGGAGAATTATAGGTGAACCAATTTTAAGAGATAACATTTGCGGCGGAATTCCTGGAAGGTCCACAGAATTTAGAAATTCAATTCGATAGTTGACAACTTCATCCGCATTCATAATACTGTCTATCGATTTGTAATGTGTGCAATCACCTAGAAATTTGTTCCGGAATTAAATTATTGATTTCATTAACACCTTTGTTTCCATAGTTTGTGGGAAGACTTTCTCGATTAATTGCTGAATTGATTACTGAATGACATTTTTTGAAAATGTAATACTATAATAACATTCTGCGTTGTTTGGGTGTACGGTATAAACACGGCCCAATGCATATGAAGCGTAAACATTTTGATACCCATCTACTGGAACGCCCTGCTTGGTTCGAGTATGAAAAAAATCGGCACGTGTTACTTTATAATATTGTTGTTTGGATGGAGCCGCGTTCCTTTTTGTAGCATGACCTTTTTATAGTCAAGGGCCATACTCTGTTCGTTACAATAAAATATTCAAGTGAATCAATGTATTTGGTTATAGATTTAGAATATAGTTTTTGTGAGCGGTGTCATACCCATTTGTCGCGTCTTACCCTATTATAGCCAGAAAACATCCCCTTCCAGCAGGCTAGATACAGTAAAATTTTCAAGAGAATCCGCCATTCCTTACATGTTTTGTGATAATTTTAATATATAGTTCGTGTGGGCAGTCTCACGTCCATTTGAATCATGACCACTGTATAGTCACCATTCAGAAACTATCCTCTGTTCAGAAGATAGTCACAATAAAATTTTCAAGAGAATCCGCTCTTTGGAACTTGTTTTATGATAGTTTTAAAATATAGTTTGTGTGGGTGGGGCCTGGAACCATCCCTTGCCCAGAAGTTAGCTGCAGTAAAATTATTGTTATTGTGAATATTTTTTGTGTGAGAGGTACCACCCCCTTTGTCCTATCTTGACCTAGACTATCCAGGAACCATCCTCTGTCCAGAAGATAGATACAGTAAAATTTTCAGGCGAATCTGTCCACCGGTTTGGCGTCCTATACGCAACATACAGACATACATACACACATTGATTTTTAAATATATAGATATATGGGGTCGCCGTTAAAATGTTCAAGGTGTTATAAACGGAATGGGAAAGTGAATATACCCCCATTCTAAGGTGGAGGGTATAAACATTACAAGCGTAATTGTGTTGTTTTTGGAAGTTTTGTATTTATAAGGGATTGAACTGATTGCGGAAACATATTTGCATGAAAAAATCTCAACGTTAAAAATACGAATCCAAACTCGGTATGGTCAATATTATGTTCAAACACTAATGGCATAAAATGTCTCTCTAATAGGACAACTTTCAGCTTGAAATTGGTCAATTCAATTATTTTCTTTTTGTTTCAATATAATTTTTTCTACAAATTATCTTGACCCTGTCGCAAGTTGTGACATTTTGAATGCAACTTCTTTGTTTTGGACCATAGCAACGCAACTAATCCTGGCATTTGCCCACATCAACAGACCTAATGTAGCATAAACCTTGAACAATATGGAAAACCATTAATTCTGCATGTGTTCTATACAAATGCATAACAATTGCTAATCTCAATAATCCAATTGCAGCAAATTATTATACATACATAACACTCACACGCACACACACCCACATGCTAGCATACGACTGCAACTAATTACTCGCTTTATATCAGTTAAATGATTACACAATGCTCGTTTGTGTAAATCAACCTTAATTAAAATAGCTAAAAATTTCATAACCATACAGTCCGGCGTCCACCTTGTTGCATCCACACAACTTGCAACAAAAGCAACAGAAATGCAAGTAATTTTTAAGCTCACAGATTACGGGCACACACATCCATCCAACCGTCCATACGCCCGTCCGTCTGTCGCTGCACAAAACGCTAATCTCGTGCAGGTCAGTGATGCCCATAATAAACATGAAATGGAATATTAAAAAAAGTGAAAAACTATAACAAATCTGAGCGAAAAAAATGATATATGTAGGAAGGAGTATATGGACATACCAATGCAAGCAAAGAAAAAACTATTATGGCAACAAATGCTGCTGGTTGCATGCTACAAAGACCACATACACACACATTTACACACGCAGTATGTGCTCCACAGAGGAGCAGCAGAGGTTGCCACGGTAATAAACTCCATGCAGGATACTTCGTAGTAAATAACAATACAATGACATGTAACATTGTGGCAACCACTGTGTTCCCACAAAAGTATGCTCATATGGGATGTTGTTATGGGCTTTTGTTTCCGTGGTACAGTGGCTCTAAGGAGAGAAAATACTCCGTGCAATAAAATTACAACAAAACTATTACAAATAGAGGAAAAATGTTAGAAAATCAAAGTTTAAATAAAATTCAAGCATTTCTGGGATTTTAAGAAGCGAGATAAGAAAATGTCGAAGATAGGTCGTTACAAATATAAATACTTCAAGGCGTTTGGTAGAATTTTCTACTATACATATCCAAACTGTATCTTGATGAATTAATTTGTTTAATTTTTAGAGCTATTTTGTATATAATAAAAATTGAAGTATTTTTAACCAATATTCTTGTCCAATATTCTACCCAATATTCTTGTATGACTCGCAAAAGTTAAAACATTTATCTTTTGGAAAAGTCCTATAAAAGGGAGAAAAGATCACCAAATGGAAAACTGAGTACAAAGTTTTTCTAAATAAAGGGTGATTTTTTAAGAGCTTGATAACTTTTTTTTAAAAAAAAACGCATAAAATTTGCAAAATCTCATCGGTTCTTTATTTGAAACGTTAGATTGGTCCATGACATTTACTTTTTGAAGATAATTTCATTTAAATGTTGACCGCGGCTGCGTCTTAGGTGGTCCATCCGCTTAGTCCAATTTTGGCATTTCCACGTTTTTGAGTAACAGAGACCCAATTGGTGCGAACGGCGACGAATCGAAAATTGGTGGTCATCATTAACACTGGCCGATACAGCTGCGATATTTTCTTCAGTTCGCACTCTACGTAAGCGTGTTGGTGGTTTAATGTCCAACAATGTAAATTTGGTGCGAAATTTAGTCACAATAGCCCGAATAGCCGCTTCAGTGGGTCGATTAAACTGACCATAAAATGGAAGCGCGCAATGAACTTTCTTAACAGAGCACGCATTTTGATAATAAAATTGAATAATTTGCAAGCGTTGTTCGTTTGTAAGACGATTCATGATGAAATGTCAAAGCATACTGAGCATCTTTCTCTTTGACACCATGTCTGAAATCCCACGTGATCTGTCAAATACTAATGCATGAAAATCCTAACCTCAAAAAAATCACTCTTTACAAGCAATCTCTGATTTCATGTGTATTTGGTCTTGTTCAGGTCCAAAAAGTATTGTTGCACGGTGTAATAAATGAAATTGTGGTATTGAAATTAAAGTACATTTTATTTATCACTGGTCTCGAAACAGAGTTTTTGACCATAATTGAAGCGAAGATTTATTATTTTTCTTCAAACTATACATTAACACTAAACTGAGCCATTAGTTACACCCAGTAACTTGCCGTGAGTTTGTCGAATATACAAACATATTAACAATTCTTTGAAGAATTAGTTATTATATGTTAACTTATTACCACTTGAAGTATATTGCGATAGTATTTTCATTGTCTTTTAATCGAGACTCACATATGCGAACAAAAACACAAAATTTGACTAAGTATTTCATGAATCTTAACACATTCCAGCTATTCGAAATAGGGGGATCAGATATAATCAAATTAAAATTCAATAAATTATATGGATGTTATAGCAGAAGGGATGAGTAAATGGGTATGTGAAAAATATATACTTACCGATACCAAGCAGGATTTCCAAGGAATTATTCGACTGTGGACAATATTTACAACTTAACTACATTCATACAGTTGAAGTTTGAAGAGAGAGAAAATGTATATGAGTCATTCCATGTAAAGCGGTACGGTTTTTGACCTCGATAGCTGCGATTGTTTTGAAAGTTTGTGTATGTATACTTCTCATAAAATTATTGTATACGTATTTTTGGAAACAATTTTAAAATTTTTTTCGCGAGTTATGACCAATTTAACTGTGACAATTCAATCGCCTGTAACTCCTGAAAGACTTTACCGATTTTAATGTGTTATATCTTGTTTTGAAGGTGATTGCAGTGACGAAATATTTTGCAGATCATTATTAAACAATCCAATCTTCATATCTGATGGGTGACCGCTGCAATTAATTTTCGTGACCCATCCTTTCATAGCTGCGACACACTTTAAATATAATTTTTATACACTCCACGAGAGTATTATATCTTTGTGCATTTGTTTGTAACGCCCAAAAGGAAGCGAGATAGACCCATTGTTAAGTATACTGATCGACTTAGAATCACTTTCTGAGTCGATTTAGCAATGTCCGTCTGTCCGTCTGTCCATCTTTTGTTGTAATCAAATTACAGGTCGCAATTATAGTCCGATCTTAACAAGAATTGGCACAAATAAGGTTTTGTGGATCAAGGACGAAAGCTATTTAATTTGAGGCAAATCGGTTCAGATTTAGATATAGCCCCCGTACAAATGTCGCTCCCGATTTGACATTTTTCGCTCTAGAAACATTTTTTGTCAAACACATAATGAAATATTTTGTAAATCATCATTAAATCCAAAAATCCAAAATCAAAATTGTACTTGAAAAAATATATCGTGGGCAAAAAAATCAATAAACTTGGCCAGGAGATTGTATATGGTATAATATGTATGCAAACAGAGGCTTTTTATGCAAACTTAAATCCATCAGCTGCATGTATGTACTTTCAAGGAACCAATACATGTAGGAACGTTAGGTGGATGTTTAAGATAAGATGTGATCTGATCGAACTAAATGGATCACGTTTTTCAAGGCGAAGCTCTAAACTTTGTACCCTATAAGAAAATTACACATGTTAAGTAGTTTTCGCATAAATAGGTTCGGAAAGTTAACAATATCAGAAGCTGAGATAATACGAATTTTGAATAGAGAAGTTAATATGCAGTACCTACGTATAATATTAATGAATGCATTTAATGATTAATTGAATTGTAGAAAATTAGAAATAAATTTCTCGACCAACCATGCATCAGATGCAAAGCCTTATATTCTTTAATTTTAATAAATTATAGTGTAAAATTATAATCTAAGAAATATTTGATAAATAAAGAATTTACTACGACTACTGCAACTTTTAATTGATCGAGCTTACCTATGCTATGTGAGGCGGATATTATTTATTTTTCTGTATTTTTCTCTTGTTTAGATGTATTTTTGCTGAAGATCTCATCATCCGGAGGACTGCTCAATAGCGAATAAAAACAAGTAAGTAAGTTTCAGTCGGTTAAAAGTGATAAAATTTGACATTATTCTGACCACAGCATGAAAGCTTTAGGTACTAGAAGGAGCGTGATAAACTCCTTCATATTTCTTAAGCTCAAGTTTATTATAAAAACATTGTTTTAATTTCGCCCATTTTCGAACTTAAACTAAGATTAAGAATAATATTGCAATTTGGAAATGTTTGAATATATTCCTTACCTCCCCACGACTGTTAAAGTCGGGTCCATCCGCGAAATATCATTGTTGTATGTATGAATGTATCGTATGTTGTTAAAATGTTCTACTAAAATATACTAATTACGAAAAACAATATTTTTTAACATTTCGGAATTTACGGGATCAACCGATTACAAAACAAAGACAGATTTGTGATAAAATTCGCTAAGCATAATGTTACTCATTCGATATGTTATAGGACGGACAGGGAATGGACTCACTCTCAGAATCAAAATTCCGAGCATTTTTTTGGAATTTGTAAGAACTATTTGTGCCACAGAATATTTACATCACTATATAGAAGTTAGTCTATATATATAAAAGAGTTGCGTTACTGACAGACTGACTGACTTATCATTGGCCAGCCCCCAGATCAAACGGCTGAAGCTAGGGTCATGAAATTTTCAGGGTAGTTCCCAAATATGACGTAGACGTCATTTCGTTTTACGAAATTCGTACTTTTAGGGGGTAAAATGGCCCAAAAAGGGATAAACATCGAACCTTCGTCCTGACTAAACGGCAGTAGTTAGAAACATGAAAATCGGTGAGTTCCTTGCACTGACCATGCAGAAGAGCTACAAATAGGGATTTTTCGAAATTTGTACTTTTAAGGGACGATCGGGACAAAAAGGGATAAAAATGGTACCAACTAAAGTATTACAGCTAGAAACCTGAAATTTGCTATGTAAATTCCTCTGACCGTATAGAAAGGAAGTAATATTGAATTTTTCGAAATTTTTACTTTTAAGGGGAGAGTGGGAAAAAAGGGATAAAAATGGTACCAACTAAAGTATTACAGCTACATGAAATTTGGTATGTAAATTCCTCTGACCGTATAGAAAGGAAGTAAAATTGGATTTTTCGAAATTTGGGCGAGAGGGATAAAAATGGTACCAACTAACGTATTACACCTAGAATCGTGGAATTTGGTATGTAAATTCCTCTGACCATGTAGAAGCGCAGTAAAATTGGATTTTTCGAAATTTGTATTTTTAAGGGGCGAGCGGGAAAAAAGGGATAAAAATGGTACCAACTAAAGTATTACAGCTGGGATCGTGTAATTTGGTATGTACATTCCTCTGACCATATCAAAACGAATTAAATTGGATTTTTCGAAATGTGTACTTTTAAGCGGCGAGCGGAACAAAAAGGGATAAAAATGGTACCAACTAAAGTATTACAGCTAGAATCGTGAAATTTGGTATGTAAATTCCTCTGACCATATAGAAACGAAGTAGAATTGGATTTTTCGAAATTTGTACTTTTAAGGGGCGAGCGGGACAAAAAGGGATAAAAATGGTACCAACTAAATTATTACAGCTAGAATCGTGAAATTTGGTATGTAAATTCCTCTCACCATGTGGAAGCGCAGTATAATTGGATTGTTCGAAATTTGTACTTTTTAGCGGGTAGGCGGGACAAAAAGGTTTCCAATTTAAGCATTGCAGCTATAGTCGGTAAATTTGGAGTGTAAATTGTGTGTAAAGCGCAATATAAATGGATTTTCTCGGAATTTTTTCCAATTTTTTTTTCAATTTTGTACTTATAAACAATGAGCGGGATAAAAATAGTACCAACTAAAATATTTCAGCTATAGTCGTGAAATTTTGTGTTTAAATTTCTCTGACAACGTAGACTTGCAACATAAATGGATTTCTCCAAGTTTGTACTTTTAAGTGGCGAGAGGGACAAAAAGGGATAAAACTGGAACCAATTTTAGTATTACAGCTAGAATCGTGAAATTTAGTGTGTAAATTCCTCTGACCTCTGAGCAGCGCAGTAGTTTGATTTTTCTAAATTTGTACTTCTAAGGGGTGCGCGGGACGAAAATGGATAAAAATGCTGTAAAATCCTTTAAAGGGGAATGAATGTGTTACCAAATAAAGTACATATTTTTAGGGGAAGCAAATCACATTTTACCTATAGTGATTTTTCAAAATGTGTACTTTTTGGGAAAGAGGTGGAAAAAGTTATAAACTGGCTGGCTGAATCTATAAACATGAGATCGAGGATATAAATGGTTGTAATTTTTTGTTCAAAACTTGGTAGTGCATATCGACAAGCACATTCCTTTGACTGTGTGTGAGTGCTAGCTAATAGGGGGTTTCCAAATTACTATTTTAGATTTATTATTAAATAAATACTATCCAAAAACAGAGACGTATAAAATTAACGAATAACTTGCTTTTTCGCGTGCGAAGCAGCAGGTACTGCTAGTATAATAATATAATAAATACATATTATATGTATGTATGGCTACTAGGCCACTGTGCAGTGCAGTTTCTATTATTGTAGAGCTGTTATGGTTGCTGCTGTTGATGTTGTTGATGTGAACGTGGATGCTACACAAAACAATATTCCATAGGAATTCACTTCTAGTTGAACGCATATTATCCAGAAACCATAAAATTGAAAAAATTTGCGAATAAACACAGAAAAACATCCTTTCATATATCCTTGCACACTCACACACACGCGTTGACTACTGCAATAACACCCACACTCATCCATACACACAAATGTGTGCGAGTTTGTCCGTAAGCTTAGCGAGCAAAAGATGAGTTATATAAAAACAAACAAAGTCGACTGCAAGTACATTTTTCTAGGTTTGTTCTTTGTGATCCGATTAGGCCAACTTTAAATGGAATTGCTTTAGATCAAACCCGGGGAGAGTGAGTGAGCAAGTGTGCGAGAGAGAGAATGCATTCGACATCCGAGGATTATTTCTTAGAGATTTATACTGACAATTTTACGTGTGGGCGGAGAATATTATCAAGACTCGTATCAAAATTCTCTGGGTTTCATGACTAGCAGTTTATCTCAAGTACATGAGCTGTGATGAAGATTGACTCTTAGATGCGGAAAAAAATTGGAGGAGTTTATTTTCAAATAATTTGATATGTGAGAATTTAAAAACATTTTTTAAATTTTTGGTAATTTTTCAAATTCAAAGTTTTTGCTTATCACAAGGGTGTTTTGCACTATAACACTGCCCAACAATTAAGCAGTCTTCAAAAATGTGCCCTAATTATTATTAGGTTGCTTGGTACCAGTTTCACTCCTTTTTCATTTTTACCCTAATTTATTTTCCGCGTCTACGCAGACGAGTGCAACTAGTGAATAGAATAATTCTGGCTTTAATCGTTTGATTGTTGCCCAATGTAATCCCATTTAGATACTGAAGACACAAATATCGAAAGATCTGTTTATTTTTCGCGTCTACGCAGTGAAAGAAATGTACACATGTTATTATAACTGTAGCCGTTTGGTTGGTACCATTTTTATCCCTCTTTTCCAATTGTATCCATTATAAGAACGAATTTTGAATTGCTTCATTCTATTTTACTTATGTACGCAATTAAAGGGGATGTACATAGAGTGATCAAATCCTGGTTTTTCTATGATGGCGGGTTTTCGGGTTTCTCGAAAACCGTGATTTGGAAAAGACCGGTTGCCCGGTTTTCTTTTTGGAAAACCAGGTCCAACCAGTTTCATTCGGATTTTTTCTTAAAACAGTAAAAATGGGAAATTTTGATTTTTATGTCGAAAATCATTTAAAATTAACGAAACGTACAAAATTACAAATATTTCATTTTAAGGATTTTTTATTTAGAACTTTCGAAAGTGCTAGTTGTCAAACAGGGCTCATGTTTTGACATTTATGATCAGAATATTCTGGATTTTTTTTTTGAAAAATTTTCCCTCTGGGCCGATTTTGCCCACTTTCAATCCCAACCGATCTGCAACCATAAGACACAGTTAGGGAAAATTTGAACCTCCTAGCTCATTAGCGTGCTTTCAATAGACAGACAGGCGGACAGATGGACATGGCTAGATCGTCATAGAATTTTACCACGACTACGAATACATATGTACTTTATGGAGTCTTCGATGAATATAACCCCATCCTTAGGTGTAGAGTATAAAAATTTCGCTACAATTCTGCAACAACAATACAGGCTATGTGAAACCACTCAGTGTTGAGAGAGAGATTATCTTTAGGCGCAGTTCTGCTAAGAACTAAGTTTTCTGACGATAAGTGTTACTGGAGCGGGATGCAACTACAGTTGAACTTCGATTAACCGTGATGCTCGGGATCGGACTAATCACGGATAACCGAAAATCACGGTTAAAAGAGGTAAAATTTTACATGTATACATTTTATTATTTTTATTTATTTTTGACAAAAACATGTAAATCTGCGTCTATAAGTAACGTATCATATCTCTAGGAATACATACATTTATTTAAAAAAAATCTTTTATGGAAGTCTGTCTTATGCTTTTAGCTTTTGATTGTTCTTCCAACAAATGAGTTTGTATGCGATATATTTGCATTTTATCTGGTTCTGAAATACTTGGACAATTAAAGTTTTCAAAAAAACTAACAAAATACTACTAGCCCCTATTGCCTGAGCCAATGTAGGTGTTTCGTCCGCATTTCCTCCATCTGATTCCTCGGAATTTTAATCAAGCTCATCTTCTTGGCTTTGGGTAACCATGTCTACGATTTCGTCTTCAGATATAATAGCAAACGGAGCGACATCATAGTCGCACACCATCCACTTTTCGACAGCATCAATCGTACATCCAGACGGTATGGTTATATCTGTTTGTATCTCATCAAGGCTATTTGGAGCATCTTCATTATGAGATAGTAAGTTATTCCAAACTCTTTTTAAAACTTGTGGAGTTACAGAGTCCCACGAAGCTGCGGCTGCCCACAAAGCTGTCATAATATTCAAAGATTTAACGAACTCACGTCTGTCATTAGCACCAACAAGTTTTTGAACGATCAGTTTACGGTAGTGACATTTGAAACGGTAGAGGTAAATCACGGTTAATAGAAGTAAAAAATCAACCACTCAGAGATGTGTGTGTATTATACGAAAAAAACAAACAAGCAGTCATATGGACATGTGCATCACGGATAATAGAGGTAAATCACGGTTAATAGAGGTAAAAAATCAACCACTCAGCTTCACGGTTAATAGATAATCACGGTTAATAGAGTCACGGTTAATCGAAGTTCAACTGTATGTCTCTTTGATTATCTGTTTACTAGAGTCACTCCATATTCGACAATTTTGTTTCTTATCATTACCGTTTATATCAAAATGGGTCACGCCAGATATAAAAATGCAGTTTGACACGTTTTCGTCTTTAACCACCATTTGTATGGTTTTCTGACAAATATGCAGCGTTGTGCTTGCTTGTTATGTGGATTTTTAAGGAAATAAATGCAAATCCTTATGCAAAATAGTCTGTAGTGACTGTCTGCTGATAACCATTTGAGCAGATAAGCTCATTGTCGAAACTGCAATGGCAAGAATCTACAGCTGCAATAGTTTCCTGCGTCCGTCGGTGATGAGTTCTTCTTGTGACTGTTCCACTCTCGGAAAAATTGTTGACGAGCCTCATTATTGTTCATCTGCTCGGGGGAGTGCCGTCAAAGGTTCGTCTAAGCTCTCTTTGGACTTAAATGACAGACTCCAATGTGTGATAAAGGCACACAATTTCTTTAAATTTGAAGACCACTCCCTGAAATAAGAAAAAAATTGAACTGATTGACTGTACACAAAAACGATATAATGTTTATTTTTCGTAGCAGCCGTCATTAGCCACCTAGTACCTTTTATTTTAATAGAAATAAATAAATATAATTGCTAGGTTAGCACAAAAATACATTATGCGTAAAACTTTGCTCAATTCCAGGACCAAAAATGAGAGTATAAGTTCCAAAATATAAGAGTGTGCTATAATTCATTAAAATAAAAAAATAGAGCTATACCCTCTACCATGGATTGTATTCCACAGCATCGCCGGCAAATTACAATATTACAAAAAGTACGAAGAGAAACTTTCATCCTCAGTCGTTCCCAATCCCAACCAATCTAATTCTTCGACAAATGCAGCTTTCAACAGACAGACACACTGACATGGATCTTTATGGTCTTTATGACATACAGGAATATATATGTTTTATAGGGTCTCAAGTCGATATTTGTTTGTTTGGCATATGGAATGGTGGAGAGTATAATGTATTTTTCCCAAAACCGAGTAATAAAGATGTTTAGTTCCTCCAACATGGTATATTGTCTGTTTTAATTTGTATACCCTCCACTAGGGTCTTATTATATAGAGGTCATTTAAAATTTTAATTACCGATTACTTTGACTTTGAAAGATAGAATTAAATTCATTTTTATTTTCACATTTGCAAAATTGAACTCTTTACGCTCGAACTAAATTGGGAAGTATTAAAAACTTACTTACAAAGTAGTGAGATTTTAACGCAAATTGTAGGAAATTTACGTGGAAAATTTTCGAGAAGAGATCGGCCTTCAGTTCAACCTTCATGAAGCTCATTTTCATCTCGGTGGATATGTCAATAAACAAAATTGGCTCATATGGGGTTCAGAGAACCCACACGTGACTATTGAGAAGCCAATGCATCCACAATGAGTAACTACTTGCTGTGGATTTTGGGCTGTACTGAAAAATTGGGATGAGGTACTGCCTAGTCAGTCTTGGTAGTCATATGAATGATATTGTGTTCCATTACTAAAAGACAAAGTTCAACCTTTCCAATAAAACCGTATTTTTTATAGCCAATTCTAATTTTAAATCGCCCACTCTATATTATTAGATTTTAATCGATTTTCTTCAAATTTGCCATATCAACATTATGGTGTATGTGGGTCGATGTAGGCCGCATACAAATAAATGTCTCTCGCTATTTAACTTTTTTCTCTCAATGTATTACAGATTTTGATGTAATTGAGAAGAACACTTTACATTTCAGCAAGAAACATAGATTGTGAAAGTAGGTCAGATCGGTTCATGATATAGTACCCATGCAAAAGTCGTTTCCGATTTCACTTTTTTCCCCGAATTCAATTGTAATGGAGGATATCATATAGTTGGCACCGCCGACTAAATGTGATTACAGAACGTCATATAATTCCTCCGGCTGTATGGTATGCGGCAAGGTCTTCTGCATGTCCATATCATGTAATTTAAACACACAAAAACTGGATTACCATCTTATAATTCCAATTATCAACTGTTGTGGAAGAAGAAGACATAAGTCTTTTTAGCCTATTTTAGCTAATCTCAAAGTTTTTAAGGAGTCAGACTCTAATTCAAATGAACCAAAATCTTACATGCGGAATGTAGCGATACATTCAAATACAATTATTATTAGTTTATTTTCCAATACCCTTGTAGGTTATATTCCAGCAGCAAAGTTTAGCCACACTGGCGAAATGCAACAATATGGTGGAGGTGGAGGAGGAGGAGGAGTATTGCATAGACAACAACAAATGTTGTTGAAAACCGCACAAAAGTTATTTGGCCATATGTTCGCGAGTTCTATTTTATTTTCATTCTATTTGGCCTTTTTTTCTTTGTTTGAGTATTTCATGCTGCCCACAATTCAAATTTTTGTTCAACTCACATACATGGAGCCACGAAACTGGCAATATTGCCTAAGCCATAAGGGTTGCCAGCTAATTTGGTGAGATAACTGTTGGAATGATATTGATGATGATGGAACCAAAATGAAGGAAAGTATTGCCTTGAATCTATTTTAATTTTATAAGGATCAGTATTTTGCATCGCTTTAAATCTAAATATTCTTCTTTTCTGATTTTACTGGATCATTCTAAAGCTTTTGATACTGTTGACCACAATATCGTAATAAATCTATAAGAATAGTTTATTAAGGAAGAGCACCTTCGTGTAAACTTCCAACTTCCACCCCCTCCCCTATCGAGAGTTGTCAATGAAATTTGGGTAGACATTTGGTGCGAATTTCAACATATATGTTCATTAGAAATATACTTACTTCCAAAATAGCGAGTCTTCAAAGAAAGTGTTAGAAATTAAAGTGGAACATTTTCGAGAAAGATCGGCCTACAGTTCAGCCTTCAAGAAGCTCATTTTCATCCCGGTGGCTTTCAACCAAGTTCCAATAAAATCAGAAATTTGAAACTATAATCAGTTCCATTTATATCCGATTCTAATTTAAAGTTTTAAATGCTGGGTGAATAAACCCTCTTCCTTAAAAGGAAACGATACCAATTACACCGAGAACTTCTTTCCAAAAAATCCTAATTTATAGAGATTACAACGATTCCCTCAACAATTTTCCTTTTAGTCGGAAACATCAACAACTTTTATTTTGAAGACTCTCTGAAAAATGAAAATATATGTGTTCATTATTTACCCAAAACTTGTGTAAATTTTGGGACACCCTTTCAATGCCATAATAGGACTTTAAATTCTCGTAAATGGCAATCCCACAAAGGAATGCAATCAACGACCGGTCGGCCGACCGACCGACCCACAATGTATGAATGCCAGTCTGTTTGCAACATTGTGAATGATGCACGTTCAAACTCGGGAATTTTCCGGGATGATGATTGTGGGAATCCAGTATGTCTGCCAGAGTATGTGTGTGTGTGCTTGTCTGACTAGGACTAGGAATAGGACTAGAAGGAGGTACTCGTATGCTCGTATTTTTATTTTCATATTGTTTGCATGTTACTGTCAGTTATTTAGTCTGACTGTCTGTGCGTCTGTCTGCATTTCGCTTCGTGAACGTATGTCTATCTCGTTGTTATTTTGGCCTCTGCAAGTGTGATGAAAGGACGGAGCACAAACATTTATATATGTTTCAGGGCATTTTTGACTTTTATTGTTCAAATGTGCAGTTGTTCTTTCTTTTTTTTCGATTTTGATACGATTTTCTGTTTTCTTGTTTCTTTTTTTTCTATTTCAACTCAACACACAATTGCTGTTAGTTTTTGTTTGGTGTGTTGGTATTTTTTTAATAACTTTTTCCAATTTTTTATAGTTTATGCTGGTTTCAAATGACTTGTTTCCGTTTCTGGTTTTTATGAGGCATTTGGAGGATGGGAGGGGAGAATCGGGAACAGCGTTGAAAACGATGAAACAAAAGCATTTATGAGGTCATTAATTTACTCTTCTTCTCCGTGCTCTCAAGTTGAGCCCTAATAATTGCTTGGAATGGGTGTGTGTTTGTGTGTGTGTCCCAAATAGTTCATATTCACGACCCTTGGGTATGTGGCTCTGCAGTGTGGGATGGTATACAAACAGCGTGTTAGTAATTGAAGTAGCCAGCGAATGTAAGAGGATTTGATAATTCCTCTATATGAAATTACTTTGGCAGTTGGCGTGGAACGTGGAGAAATAACTCTTTTAATTACACGTAGGATTAGCAGCTAAATTAAAACTTTACATTTTAATTTATTTAGATGTGGGCGAGGAGTTGCGAGTAGTGTTGCATAAAACACCGTGCGGAAATATTTTAATATTAAATAGAAATAGTTGTATATTTATAGTAATAAAGTAGGGTGCATAAAATGTATATCTTTCGAAAAGTTCTATAAAATATTTCGAAGGATGAAGTGGGATTTAAATTTGCAAGGCCTTTTTGACTTTTTGTTCCATTTTCAAAAAAACATACTACATTGTACGGGGATACAATCTGGGAGGTGATATTATTTTTCCTGTACAATATTGAAGTCCAATAAAAATACCTCAAATTCGCCAAAAAGATGAAAAATATATTTAAATAATTTTACAAATGGAACAGTTACTAAATAACATAATGTCAAAAGCATTAACAAATTTAACCCTTTCATGCCCGAATTCTTATTAAATATAGAAAATATGATATGCTTTTTGATGATGTATGGGTCTAAGTATGATCTATATAGAGTTTTGTGGTTCATTTTTCTTAAAATCATTATACTGCACATATCGGTTAAATAAAAATCATATTTAGAATTATTTCTTCATTTTAAAAAGCTTTATTATGTTCACTGCGAATAACAAATACAGTTTTTCTTGTACTCGAAGAAATCCTATAAAAATATGAACAAATTCTAAACAATTTTAATTACAAGATACTAAAATAAATTATAAATTGTATATATCTTTGTTTTGTGTTTATCCCCTGGGAAATTAAATAGAAATGCATAATAAACAACACCACCAGTTTTTTCATGGCCTCAAGCTGAACAAATCAATACGAAAATTTAAGATACTAAAATAACTGAAATTTGATTCTTCATTTTTGTTTTGGTCTTGCTACGCAGTTGGTCCTCTGTTGAATAATCTTTGTTACCTATGTACACAAAAATAAAATTTCTTAATTCAGCAAAATATATGATTTTAACTCGCAATGTTGCCTGTAGGTAACATTGAGCATGAAAGAGTTAGAAATGATTTAAAAAATTTGTTTGCTGGACAAGAGCAAACAGATTTCTTACGTTTTCTTAAATAAGCTATACATCAATCGAAAGCGCTAAGGTTTTCTATTTAAATCCGATGAGAAAGTGAAAATCGGTTGATATCCGTAATACCAGATTTTGGGGGTTTCTGTCAAATATTATATACAGAGTTTTGTGACTGTCGCTCAGAGCTATTTATTCCGATTTGAATTTTTTCGCTCTATAAACATACCGGAGTACTGTTGCATACCTGAGTGTTGTGAAAGTGCACTATTTGTCAAAGTTGCAAAGTTGTACATAAAATGGGCGGTATTGTAAAAGTACAAGTCCGCAAGAATAGCCAATTATAAAGTAGTACATCTTTTACCGCGACGTATAGCAACATTAAATAAATATCTTATAACCGCCGTATATAGCGCTAACATACGCGGCGGTAAAACAATTAAGGAGAAACATTTATGAGTTGTATAACCGAAAAAAATAACCTTGGTGACGTATTAAAGTATGAGGCATCAAATCTATATTCAAGAGACCAAATAACAGTAGCAAAGGGGCAAAACCATAAACTTGGCATGGTTGTTGGTCTTACAAATAAGGAAAGGCTAAAGTCTGCTCCAGACTATATGATACACTCTACTTTCTATTCGAATACAATTCAATTCAGTAAAAGAGGTGAAAACGGGAAGGATTTTTGTACGTATCCTGATATGATTCTGACCCAATTTGTCAAATCGAGAAGAATATTTGTATTGGGGATATATCCAAAAATGGAATGAAGTGATCCACTTTCACAATAGGTGCTTCCAGTTCAAGTATAACGTGTTATGCTCAATTTGAAGAAAATCGGTGAAAATACGTGGTTTCTGGGGCCGAAATTTGTATGTAAATCTGAACGGATCTGACCCATTTCTAGTAGAAATATAATATGTTACGGTGAAATTCGTATGGGGGCTATATCTAAATCTGAACCGATTTTTGTTTTCAAATTAAATAGCGTTCGTCCTTATCCCGAAAAACTTTGTTGTGCAAAGAATAGATGGACAGACAGACTGGCGGACAGACAGGTAGACGGACGGACAGACGGACGCACAGACAGACAGACGGACATTGCTAAATGGATTCAAAAAGTGATTCTAAGTCGATCGGTATAATTACAAGCAAATGCACAAAGACATAATACTCTCGCGGAGTGTATAAAAAAAATTGAATGGGATAACAATATGAAATTATGGGAACATTGGCTAATATCGGTTAATTTTAATGAATATTAATATACTGATCAATCAATCAAGGTATTAAAAGCCAATACAAATTGTCCCTTCCCTTTTCCCAAAATTGGCAAATAAATTTCGTAATGGCGGTGAAGAACGAGCCGATAAATCAGCCGAAAGCCGTCGCCGCCGATCAATTTTGGGTAGCGCCGCCGCCGCCGATAATTATGAGTCGGCTTGTAACTCTGCACAACATAAATTGGTCAAAATAAAGGGTGAATTTTAAAAATCTATAGGAAAGTTTTTCAAAAAAAAACACATAAAATTCAGAAAAATGCGTGAAATCTTTATTTGAATCGATAGTACGTTCATATAATTTTATGTTTGAAGATTATTTCATGCAAATGTTGACCTTGACTGCGCCTCAAATGGTCCATCCGCTTAGTCCAGTTTTTGCATTTCCACGTTTTTGAGTAACAGAGTCCCGATTGCTGCGAACGGCGACGAATCGATAATTGATGGTCATCATTAACACTGGCCGATACAGTTGCGATATTTTCTTCAGTTCGCACTCTACGTAAGCGTGTTGGTGGTTTAATATCCAACAATGTAAATTTGGTGCGAAATTTAGTCACAATATCCCGAATAGCCGCTTCAGTGGGTCGATTAAACTGACCATAAAATAGAAGCGCGCGATGAACTTTCTTAACAGAGCACGCATTTGATAATAATATTCAATAATTTTCAAGCGTTGTTCGTTTGTAAGACGATTCATCGTTAAATTACAGACCAAACTGTAGATGTTTGACAGTGAAACAAAACACGAAACGTGCGTCAGCTGTTTAAACCAGTGTTGCCAAAAAGATAATAGCTAAAAAATCATCCTTTATATTTAAATGAATTTTTATATTTGGGAAAGGGAAAAACTATTTACAGTCACCCCACGAAAATAAAGTTTGGATTGTTTAATGATGATTTGTGAAATAAAGGGTGGTTAAATTGTAAGGGTCGATATTGAACGATATTGAACCACACCTAAACGTCAAGTTTTTTTCTGCATTTCATTTGAAATTTCTCAATTTCAGACTAACTCTATTTGAACCATGGAAAGATACACAACCGAGCAACGCGTTAAAGTTATTCAGGCTTATTATGAAAATGGGCGTTCAAATCAAAATGACGGTGCCACTTGCCACACAGCTAACGAAATAATGGCTGTTTTGGGCGACAAATTCAATGGTCGTGATATCTCACGTGGTGGCGATGTCAATTGGCCGCCAAGATCATGTGATTTGACACCGTTGGAATTCTTTCTTTTGGGTTATTTGAAAGAAAAGGTGTACGTCGATAAGCCAGCAACACTTCAAGAGCTAAAGGATGTGATAATTCAGCACATTAACGGCATAGAACCTCAATTATGCCTCAGCGTCATCGAAAATTTGCACCATCGGATGGAGGTGTGCCGCCGAGGTCGCGGAGGCCATTTGGCCGATATTTTGTTCCATACATAATTGAACCATACCAATATTATCATAATAAAAAGAAATGACAATAATTTCCTAAATAGTATGTGTTTTATTCAAAATCAACATCGTCCCTTAAAATTTAACTTAAAATTTTCGTTCCTAGATCAAGACGCCTGTAAGATAAACGCTCCTGAAAACACGCCTAAAAATTATGTTTTGCCTGTATATTTTTATACCCTCCAATAGTTTGTAACAGCCATGTTGGCTTAGAATTACTTTCTGAGTCGATTTAGCAATGACCGTCCATCTGTCCGTCCGTCCATCTATTCTTGTAATCAAAAATTGGCACAATTAAATTTTGCGTCCCAAGGACAAACGCTATATAATTTGAAGCAAATCGGTTCACATTCAGATATAGTCCCCGTACAAATGACGCTCCAGATTTGAATTTTTCCGCTCTAGACATATTTTAACCGATCTTCTTCAAATTTTACACAAAACCTTTTATTTCAACTAGAAACATCTATGTTGAAAGTGAGTGAGATCGGTTCAGATTTAGATATGGCTCCAATACAAATTTCGTTCCAGATTTTTTTGTTTTTTTTTTTTTAAGTGACAACTGAAAACATTTGTAATTGGTGGTAGTATTTTATAAATAAATAGCTGCAATCAATAGCTGCATTTTTAGTTGTAACTTTGAAAAACCACAACAAAATCTATATAAAAATTCAGTAATGCGACAAGAATAAAAAGTTTTATGTATTTACACACAAGAAACATTATTTTCAGAGGAGTTTTCACGAGCTTTTAGCTCACAGACGACTTGGCGCAGCGACGAAATATTTTGCAGATCATCATCATCATCATTTCAGAGGAGTTTTCACGAGCTTTTAGCTCACAGACGACTTGGCGCAGCGATGAAATATTTTGCAGATCATCATTAAACAATTCAATCTTCATTTTTGTGGGGCAGCAATTTATTTTCGTGGCCCACCCTAATGCATATATGCAGTCAGACGCAAAAATCGCTGCAATAAGCCAAAATTCGCGTTTGTATTGCATTCACTTTAACTTCTGAAACTTTTCTGCCTCAAATATTCTCTATTTAGTCAACAACCATATACCAAACAAGTAAGAAGGCGTTAAGTTCGGCCGGGCCGAATCTTATATACCCTCCTCCACGGAGTGCATTCCACAGTATTACCAGCAGATTAAAGGATGTCGACATAGAAGTACAAAACCATATTACGAAAACTGTGATATAAACATATTACTATATTTGATTAATATTTCAAACTATAATGTATACACAGTTTAAAATCTACTACTATAAATAAATACAATGCTGTAATTGTGAAAGTGAACATGTCGAAAATATTAGGCGATTGTCAGTCGCCATTAGGGAGAAGCATTTTCAAATACAGACAAAGTGACTGAATTATTTTGATAAGAAAAGTACAAATTTTAAAGATATCCTCATCACCCCATTCTCCGCCCAAATGTACAAATTTGGAAAAAAACCTTTTTGTTTCGAGTCTTCATTGTCAGACCACCGAATACACACCGAATATATACACCGAATTTCATGATATCAACTTCAGCGGTTTGAAAGGTCCTATTTTTATCACTCTTTTTCAATTATATCCCTTCAAAGAACAAATTTCGAAAAATCCCTGTGTCTATGCAATTAGACACAGGGATTGTGTTGATTTCGCCCACTTTCAATCCCAACCGATCTGCAACCATAAGACACATTTAGGAAAAATTTGAACCTCCTAGCTCATTTCGTTCGGCCGCTGCTTTCAACAGACAGACAGACGGACAGACGGGCATGGCTATATCGTCTTAGAATTTTACCACAACCCAGAATATATACACTTTATGGGGTCTCCGATGAATATTTTAAGGTGTTACAAACGGAAATGACAATGTGAATATACCCCCATCCTGGAGGTGGAGGGTATAAAAATAGCTGATAAATTGGAAACCAAAATATAGGGTGGCCCATATAACATTTTAAATTTATTATTATCAGGTTTATGTTTGACATTTGCAAAATGGAACGCTAAATGCTCGAACAAAATTGGGAAAAGTTAAAAACTTACTTCCAAAGTAGTGAATCTTTAAAGCAAACTTTAAGAAATTTACGTGGAAAATTTTCGTCTTTTCAGATGAAGTTCATTTTCAGCTCGGTGGCTATGTCAATAAGCAAAATTTCTGTATATGGGGTTCAGAGAACCCACAAGTGACTATTGAGAGGCCAATGCATCCACAAGGAGGCATTTTTAGGTGTTGATTTTTGGCTGGCGGCATCATGTACTGAAAAATTGAGTTGATCGGATGAGGTACTGCCGAGACCACTGCAGTGGTAGTCATATGAAAGATATTTTGTTCCATTATTAAATGTCAAAGTTCAACCTTTTTTCCAATAAAACCAGAAACTTGAAAAATTATATAGATATTTTGTTCCATTATTAAATCTCAAAGTTCAACCTTTTTTCCAATAAGACCAGAAACTTGAAAAATTATTAATATTATTGTTGAGTGTATGTATCGTAGGCCTTTTTCCATGCTTTATATAAGGTTACTTTCCATATATGTTTGTGTGCCACAAAATTTGAAATCAATTTTTGAAAGCTTTTTTCTCAACCAATTTTGCTCAAATTTTGCACACTTAATCATTTTCGATGACAATACAAGGAAATGGAAAAATTTGACCAATTGGACAAAGGGGTGTGGCACCTCCCATACGAAGTTAAAACCTATTATTGAATATTGTCAGTTCTATGACACCTAGAATGCTGAAATTTTGTGTAAGTGCATCTAGCATCAATGTGCGTAGTTGCGCCTAAAATGGGCGGTAATGCAAAAGTGGGCGTGGCACCTCTCATATGAAGTTAAAACCTATTATTGAATATTGTCAGTTCTATGACACCTAGAGTGCTGAAATTTTGTGTAAGTGCATATACCATCAATGTGCATAGTTGTGCCAAAAATGGGCGGTATTGGAAAAGTGGGCGTGGCACCTACCATACGAAGTTAAAACCTATTATCGAATATTGTCAGTTCTATGACACCTAGAATGCTGAAATTTTGTGTAAGTGCATCTAGCATCAATTCGCATAGTTGTGCCAAAAATGGGCGGTATTGGAAAAGTGGGCGTGGCATCTCCCATACGAAGTTAAAACCTATTATTGAATATTGTCAGTTCTATGACACCTAGAGTGCTGAAATTTTGTGTAAGTGCATATACCATCAATGTGCATAGTTGTGCCAAAAAGGGGCGGTATTGGAAAAGTGGGCGTACCACCTCCCATACGAAGTTAAAACATATTATCGAATAGTGTCAGTTCTATGACACGTATAGTGCTCAAATTTTGTGTAAGTGCATCTAGCATCAATGTGCGTAGTTGCGCCTAAAATGGGCGGTAATGCAAAAGTGGGCGTGGCACCTCCCATATGAAGTTAAAACCAAAATTACACCTACTGTAATTTTGTGTAAGTGCATCTAGCATTAATGTGCGTAGTTGTGACAAAAATGGGCGGTAATGGAAATGTGGGCGTGGCACCTCCCATACGAAGTTAAAACCTATTATCGAATATTGTCAGTTCTATGACACCTAGAGTGCTGTAATTTTGTGTAAGTGCATCTAGCATCAATGTGCATAGTTGTGCCAAAAATGGGCGGTATTGGAAAAGTGGGCGTGGAACCTCCCATACGAAGTTAAAACCTATTATTGAATATTGTCAGTTCTATGACACCTAGAGTGCTGAAATTTTGTGTAAGTGCATCTAGCATCAATTCGCATAGTTGTGCCAAAAATGGGCGGTATTGGAGAAGTGGGCGTGGCACCTCCCATACGAAGTTAAAACCTATTACTGAATATAGTCAGTTCTATGACACCTAGAGTGCTGTAATTTTGTGTAAGTGCATCTAGCATCAATTCGCATAGTTGTGCCAAAAATGGGCGGTATTGGAGAAGTGGGCGTGGCACCTCCCATACGAAGTTAAAACCTATTATTGAATATTGTCAGTTCTATGACACCTAGAGTGCTGAAATTTTGTGTAAGTGCATCTACCATCAATGTGCGTAGTTCTGCCAAAAAATGGGCAGTATTGGAATAGTGGGCGTACCACCTCCCATACGAAGTTAAAACATATTATCGAATAGTGTCAGTTCTATGACACGTATAGTGCTCAAATTTTGTGTAAGTGCATCTAGCATCAATGTGCGTAGTTGCGCCTAAAATGGGCGGTAATGCAAAAGTGGGCGTGGCACCTCCCATATGAAGTTAAAACCAAAATTACACCTACTGTAATTTTGTGTAAGTGCATCTAGCATTAATGTGCGTAGTTGTGACAAAAATGGGCGGTAATGGAAATGTGGGCGTGGCACCTCCCATACGAAGTTAAAACCCATTTTCGAATATATGCCGTTCTATGGCAGATAAAAAACTGAAATTTTGCAGTAATTTTTCCTTCTACAAAAGATAACTAAAAATGAATTTCTAGGCCCAGCATGGATTTGAAAAAAAAACAATTTTTTGATTTATTTATTTTATTTAAATTATATGATGTTTTAGTTCGTCTAAAGGCTTTTATTAAATTTTATTTTTTATGTCTTGTCATTTATTTTGGTTCAAGACCATAGGTTGTGCCGAAGTCTTCAGCAGAACCCAAAAATAGCAAAGAAGGCAATGTGAGACCTTTATTGTTGCAGCTGAAAGTTGACTGCGCAGTTTTATTTTTTATTTATTTTTTTATTTTTTATTTTTGTGTTAATTTTAATTATTTATTTTACAATATTACGATTGAATTCTTCAATCATCTTCAGGAATATCTGTACGAAATTATAAATATTACAAATTTTACGTAAAAAACAGTACACCATAATAACAAACAAATAAAAATTAACGGAAGTCCGAGTTGTTTTACGTGATTTCGTCAACTGAAGTCAGCTTCGTTCGTCTGCATTTGTCTAATGTATAGCGATAAATTCTTATTTAAAATTTCCAACCATATACTATTATTGAGTTCAAAGTCGGTATACCAGTTTAGCTCATAAGTATAACGATGGAAAATTATTTCGCCCTATTTCCGAAAACTAAAACAATTTCTTTTCTAATCAATGACCTTTCAGTAACTGATCCTTTCATAAACTTGAGTGTTTACTATAAATAAAATCTTTATTTTTAATTTTTGGCCTCGCCAAATTTCTAATTCTGTAATAATTTCTAATGCCTCTATTAGTTTATATCATTACACAATATTTCATTTAAACTCGAAATAAATCGTTTGCCGCAAATTCCCAAATGTAAGCGAAACCATTTAACCTGTCATTGCCGTATTTCATGTGACACAAATAAATCTTGGCCATTTATCAGCAATGTTTTTATCAGCGACTCATTCCTCGCCGGTAACAGGTAAGTTTTCATTGGCATTTTCCTATTATGTAAAAAGGGTTAACTTAATTTACTCAAATTTATTTCGGTTGGATCCTTTCAAAATTCGATACGCATTCAAATTAGTATGTGCTGACGCACACAAACAAACATACATATATGTATGTGTGTGTGAATATTTTAATAGGCTATTGTTGACACCATGCTGAGGGCTACCCTATAAATGATGGTGAGGCTGGTGGTTGTAATCCTGTGGACATATGCTGTGTTAGAACCGAAACCCCATTGACCCAATGTTTAACCTAAACTGTCAACATAAACAACCACAATATGATGATGATGACGACGACGACGATTTTCTGCAAAGCCTTACCATTTACACTTGTACATACACACCCATGAACTCGCACACACATGCACAGAAATACCAACATACAGACATACCTGCAGCCATACAAACCTACGTGTACATATATAGGCATACTCAAATAACCATTAATAAATCTTGAAATGATAACCATCACTCAGGACACAGACACAAAAACACATTCTAAGCAATCAGAGGCAGAACACAATTGTGTGAAGGAGAAATCCTGGGTAATGAACGAACATTGTATACGCTACAATGATGCTGGGTAAAAAAACTCGGTAGAAATAAGACTTTCAAAGAAGATTGGATTTCGGTTTAAATGATAATTATGCATTCACAGCAAAAAAAGGCATCCTCGCAAAATATCTCCATGTTGGGAGCATCGGAACAGCAAGATCTGATTCTCCATGAATAGACTCAGATATATATTCTTGATCGTTATAAATTTCTAAATACCACCTAAACGAAAGAAGCTAATAGGTCCAAATTTTCCATAAAAGTGTTTTATAGTCGTTGATCGATTAGGATTGCAACTGGGCGAAATAGGTCCAGTGGGAAATATTTTTCTCTCACAAGAACTGAAAATATCCCTAATAATCCCTAATATTTAGTAGGCTGGGTCGCGGTCCTTACAAGTGGAAAAACAATTTCCAGACACTCCACGAAAATAAAGTTTAGATTGTTTAATGATGATTTGCTAAATATTTCGTTCCTAGATCAAGCAGTCTGTGAGCTAAAGGCTCCTGAAAATACCCCTAAAAATCATGTTTGTTTGTCATTCCCTTTATAACACCATGATATATCGACAGGAGACCCTATAAAGTATACATATTTTTGATCGTCATCAATTACTAAGACCATCTAAATGAAAGAAGCTAGGACGTCCAAATTTTCCATAAATATGTCTTGTAGTCGTAGATCGGTTGGGATTGCAATTGGGCGAAATCGATCCAAAGGGAAAAATTTTTCTTTCAAAAGGACAGAAAATATCCATAATATTTTAGAGAATTTAAGCATGTTTTTCCAATATGTCTGCTAGAACTCACTTGATATTGGATATGCGTATTCCCCCTATAACAAAAACATGAAATGGGGCAAAAAGGGATAAAAACGGTCCTATCAAAAGACAATAGCTAGAAAAGCGATATTCTAATTGAGTGGATACATAATATAAAAGTATTTTTTCCAAATACGTACTTTTAAGGGACAAAATGGAAATAGAGGGATAAATATGGTACCAACCAAACGGCATCACCTAGAATAATAAAATTCAGTATATAAAGTCCTCTGATTGTACAGATACTTAAATTTTTCGAAATTCGAAATTTTTGGGAGGACAAATGGGATAAAAACTGTATCACTTAAATAGCCGCAACTAGAGTCACGAATTTCGGAATATACATTCCTCTGACTGCTTAGATATAAAAATAAAAAGTTTTTTTCAAATTCGTACTTTTAAGGAATATGATGGAAACAGAGGCATGAAAATGGTACCGACTAAACGGCTACAGCTAGAATGATGAAATTTTGTGTGTCCATCCCTCTAATTACTAGACATAGAAAATAAAGGTATTTTCGAAAGTAGTAATTTTAATGGGTTAAAATGGTAAAAGGGGATAAAAATTGTACATACCAAATGGCCGCAGCTAGTGTCACGGATTTCCGAGTATACATTCCTCTGACTGAATAGACTTGTAAAATAAAAAGGTTTTTTTCGAAATTCGTACTTTCGACGAATACAATGGGAACAGAGGGATAAAAATGGTACCGACTAAACGGCTACAGAAAAAAAATGAAATTTGATGTGTACATCCTTCTAATTACGTAGACTTTTAAAATAAAAATATTTTCAAAAGTTGTACTTTTAATGTGGTAAAATGGGATAAAAATGGTACCGACTAGAGTCATGGAATTCGGTGTATAGATGAATGTATAAACTGCGTACTTTTAATGGGGTAAAATGGAAAAAGGGGATAAAAATGGTAACAACCAAATGGCCGCGGATAGAATCATGTAATTCGGTGTGTACATTCATCTGACTGCATAGAGTCGTAAAATAAAAATTAGTAATTAAAATTTTCTTATTTTTACGGCAAATATATGTATATAATCATGAAGTTAGGTTATCTTGCATTGTGTATGTGAGACATAATGGATGGAAATACCACCAACCAAACGGCTGTAGCTGAAAATGCAACCACTGTCACACAATATTTAGGATATTTAAGGTTTTTTGAAGATTGCTGCTTTATATTTTACTTATTGAATTGACTTCAAGTATTATTTCCGTATATATAGTATGAACACATTTGAAGCCTTGCCTTATGTGGATGGTATAATATAATTAAAATTTTATATTTAGTATAAAATTGTTTTTTTTTTTTTAATTTTTTAATTGTTTTGTTTTGGCTATATTAACAAAATTTAACATTTTCCTATGCGAAGTCACCTAAGGAAAACTCTCACAGGGTGGAAATCATGATAGTGGTAGTGTGCTGCTAAGTAATAAATGTCACCATGCCATTTGTAAAGGGTGATTCCAGTGGATCGGTTGTGACAATTTTGCTTAAATATCTCCCATATTCATTGACTGAGATTTTTACTATACTGCGAATTGAAATCGGAAGGTTAATCGTAATATTATTGCAAATATAAATATGTCTTAGCGTTTCAAATATGGGAGATATACAACAAACTAACGGGTGTGACCTTAGCTTTGAAGAAAATCTTCGGGTTTTATGTATTTTCTTGAATTCAGTAATGTTCTTCCATTAAATGTCTTTATTCATTTTTGCTAATCAAAAGAGTAGTTCATATACTTTCTTCTAAAGTATACGTTACCGATATATTTATTAATATTATGACGGAATTCCTGTTAAGACACTAGTCTATATCTGGAAAAGGAAATTATTGGACCTATTGCTGTCATTATTTTTTTGAAATATATATATTTATCTGTGTCTTTTTAAATCAAAAATTGATTTTGAAATTTTGTCACTCTACGTGGAATTACCCTAAATAAATTTGCACTTTATAAAATATAGAAGCAAAATGTTCTTGAGCCAGGAGATTATCCCAGTTCAAGTCAAATTTTTTTCTATGATGTTTCTGTACATTTGAAAATTATTCCAATGTTACCAACATTTTTGTGAACCAAAACGACCAACTTCATGAATGCATACATTTCGTAGCGAAAGCAGCAAACAAATCACAGACTAGAACTCAATTTTTCCATTGGATTGAATTGAATGTTGTTGTTGTTGTGTTTTTTCTTGGTCCGCAGTGTCTTTGTTACACAGTCGGAATACCCACACTCCCACAACGGCTAAAGCCAACCAGCCAGCCAGCTAGTCAGTCAGTCAATCCTGACACCAGGAGGACGAAGTATTACAATAATAAAGTATGGTTATAAAAAAATTGACAGATTCCACAGGATGACAAATTTGTCGTCATGACATGATAAATGGATAAAGCTGTTTAAGAATGATTCGCCCACTCCCTCACACTCACACACACACTAATACACCTTATGTCGTCTTTCATTTCAATTCTCAAATGAACGAAGACGAAGGAAAGACGCAAAAACACACACACACTCACACAGCATCGTCGTCATCATCATAATGCCAAGACGGAGGAGGATGACTTGGATGTGGCACGTAAGGTTGATGTTGGTTTATACAACAAACATGTTGATATTGATGGCAACCTTATGCCACACAGATTCGATTTGGCAAATGAAGTCAAAGTATATTGTGATATAATAAAGTGGATCCGAGACACTTGAATACCGTGTAATGTTAAGTAATTTTGTATCCTTTGGGGAATGTGTCGTGGGCTGGGGGGCGAACTCTCGCAAATGCCTTAAGACCTGCAGAGGGGGTTGGGAGGTGGAACTGTAAAATCTAATATATTTAGGGAATTCAAATCCCGCCACTTAGAAGTGTTTTTGTGGCTGAAAGCAGATGGGAACAGATAACAGGTGTGTATGTGTGTGTGGGGTGGTGAGCAAAACCACTATCGTCATTATATCCGCATACATACATACACATATTCATATGTATGATGGAAAACATTTTGTACTCTGGAATGGGTAGGAAAAATCTCAGAAAAGAAATCACTTGACTTTAAGCCAAATGTGCCAATTTGTGGCATAGGCGTATATTGTTTTGCGGGTAAAGATTTTAAACTATGGACCTGTTTTTGTAACTAATTTTCCTTCATCGTCGACGATCGATCCAAAATCAGTCAATTATTACAAGAAATCTATCAGTCACAGGAGTCTATAAATCGCAAAGAGTTTCTAGCTAAAATATTTCTTTTCTGTTTTTTATAGAATTCAAGTAATAGTTGAGTGATTTGTGATTGTTTGCCGTTGACGAACGAAAATGACTTAATGAAACAGGTCCTAAATTTTAGACGTTTTCTTAAAACTATGAGAAAATTCCAAAAAAAGTCTAAACAAAAATCAAATCAGGATCCGTTCAATATACGTTTCGCGCTTTTTAGAGGTTCCATTTGCCGATCGGTCACAATTTTGTCAGATTTGGCAACGCGATTGCTAAATGTGTTCAGTTTAGTTTTCCATGTGCCGGAACTAAAGCCATTAGGTCAGTGGACACATAATCAACTGGAACTCAACCCACTGTTTTATAGCAGTATTCTGTCCAGTATGAGGTTCATTTTTGGCTCAATGGATATGTCAGTAATCAAAATTGCGGCACTTGTATTAAAGAGAATTCGCGAGGCGCCTCTGTTACCAATTAAAAATGAGAATTACGAGCATGTTATTGTCAACGGCGAGCGTTGTAGATACATTGCCTATACCAAATGCAGTTTTAAGCCATTACTTTACGTTGCCCTGAGAGCTATCACGTAAGCCTACTGAAGGTATATTTTCCAACAGGATAGCACCACAAGTCAGACAGTACGCCAACCAATCGAAATTGACGGATACATTTGTTAAACGTGATATTTCTCGCAATGGGATAGTCAATTGGCCCCCGAGATCGTTTTAGCGCCTCTATATTATTTTTACAGGTGAAGCCAACGATTTATGCGAACAAACGGCTAACCAGCATCGAGATACGGCCCCATTGTTTTGTTTTCCTTTAACCCCTACCGAATTTCTTTTCAGTTCGTCTTCTGTCTTCTTTAGATCAGATTTGCAATTTCACGATTTCAGCTAAGCCGTTTGCCTGGTAGCAAGCTTTTACCATGCAAACACCATTTGTGTGGTCCCATTTGTATCCCCTTTCGCCCCATTTCCGCCCTAAAATTATAAAATCGTCGTAGGCAGAACTAAACCATCGATTATCTTCCCAAGATCTGGTGAAATTGTAGCCCCTAATGTCGCGAAGTGTCCCACTACGGCTGCCATTTCATCTCCCTACAGCACATCCCAAATATTATCAGTCAATTTCATTAGTTGACTGACATCCGATTTATTCGATCCAGTTAACGCCACATTAAAATTTTTCGGTAATTTCCTCATCCAAAGTCTCTTTAACACATTCTGACTAAAATTCGAACTAGCAAGTAAAGCCAAAGACCGATAAAATTCCGATGGCCTTTGGTCTACGATCTCAGAACCAGACAAAAATTGGCCCAGCCTCCTATTGTCACTAATAGTGTGATGTTGAATTAAAATTGTCTTCAAATTGCATTACTTAATATAGAGGACCATGCAAAGGACATTGAACTACGTCTAGTACGGTCATATGAACATCTACAGGTAAAGCCATTAGGATGCAGACATGAAACATAATGTGAGTCAACCATTGGAGTCCCCTTTTGGTCATAAGCTAAATTTTAATTATGGTGCGCGTGACATCGTGCTTTCTTCGGACAAGGAGTTCACAATATTTCAGATTAGAAGCTCAGCTATAATTCTATAGTGCAGGGGTCACCCCCACCCCCTAAAAATGAAAATGGGATTGTTTAACGATTATATGAAAAATATTTCGTCACTAGTCCAAGCCATCTGTGAGCTAAACGCTCCTGAAACACATCTAAAAATCATATTTTCCCGTGTAATTTGTTGATGTTGAATTTTGCCCAAAATTTGTTTCTGAAATAATATATCCTTCAAATCACTTTGAATAAAATTTTTTATTCTTGTCTTAGAATAACTATTACTCTAATAGTCCTGGAGCCAGCAACGTTTTTGTTACACCTTACAATATTCAGAAGAACAAAAATCCATGTCTGGCAAAACTTCGGGAGAGGCTTTGGCCCTCATGCACCCTTTAAGGTCGAATGGAAATAGTGATATTTCTACCACTTCCCTATAAGCAAAACTGCCAAAACTTTTATTCTCGCCTCCTTACATTACGAGAAGAAAAAATATGCTTGTCTGGCAGGTCTACGGGGGTGACTTTGGACCGCTGCAGTTTTTAAGGTAAAAAAGGTAGTGTTTTTTAAGGCCGAAAAGGGTAGAGTTATTGACAATATTTTATCATGGCCGGTTTTAATTGTATAGAAAGCTCTTACACCTACGAGTTATCAACCAACTAGGCATACCAGTCTGGGGGTGGAAAGTGCGTGCCAGACAGGCTAAAAGTCCGCGGGTCAGAAATGAAAATCCTTAAACTATAAGTAAAACGGCCAAAACTTTTATGGTAATTTCGTTCCATTGTACAAAGATCGGTGGTGGCTTTGGCCCCCCCTGCAATTTTTATGGTCGAAAAAGGTTTGTATATATCCATCATTTCCCCATAAGTAAAGTTGCCAACATTTTTATGGTCGCTTACTTACATCGTAGAAAGCAAAAATCCGTCCTGTCAATGTGCTAATACAAATTTCTATGGAAAAACCTACCATTTCCGACCTTAAAAATTGCAGGGGGGGCAAAACCACCACCGAACTTTTGCAAGACATGGATTTTTTTCTTTGTACAATGGAACGAAATAAAAGTTTTGGCCGTTTTACTTATGATAAATGGTGGAAATGGCACTAGTTTTATTCGACCTTAAAAGTTGCAGGGGGGGCAAAACCACCACCGAACTTTTGCCAGACATGGATTTTTTTGATTGTACAATGGAACGAAATTGCCATAAAAGATTTGGCCGTTTTACTTATGATAAATGGTGGCCATTTCCACTAGTTTTATTCGACCTTAAAAGTTGCAGGGGGGCCAAAGCCACCCGCGAAGGTTTGCCAGACATTTTTTTCTTTCCAAAAATAAAGGAACATATCCTAAAAGTTTAAGCCGTGATACTTAAAGTGTAACCAAACACGTTGCTGGCTCCCGGACTATAAGACAACAATTAAAATTTATATTTCAGAAACAAAAATGCAGCACAAAATAATACCCTAGACCACGAAGTGGTGTAGGGTATAAAAATACACGCGAAAAATATGCATTTTAGGGGTATTTCCAGGAGCGTTTACCTCACAGACGACTAGATCTAGGAGCGAAATATTTAGCATATCGTCATTAAACAATCCAAACTTTATTTTCGTGGGGTGACTGGAAATTGTTTCTCCATTTGTATGGACCGCGACCCAGCCTAATATACATAACTCTTACCTTAAATACTAATATTTTAAAAATTAAATTCTTACAGTTTGACTTAAAGTCTCACTACACGTATTCCAAGCGGTGAGGTAAATTCTTAAAATCCGAACGGATTGAATCAATCATATAGAAAATATTTTTTCAATTCCAATGTAACTTCAAATACCCATTACTTAAATCATTTTAAAGTAATGTATGCTTTCGATTTTGCATTAGGATTTTCAGGATGGACCGAGGTTATTGTCTTTCTCTTTTACAGTTATTAAGGTCTCTTTTTCATAACAATCTTATGATATTCCACAACGATAATCTTAAATATTATGTATGTTTTTATGTATGTACAGGATTCCCGATGTGTCCTTTGTCAATTTGCACTATATCTTCCTGTATTACAATTATAAAATATTCTCATATATTTTTCAACAAACATCAGAAAGAATACCGCAGAAAATTTCATTTCATTTATTCAGTCTATGGAAATACAATATTCCTTACAGACTACAATATAATACTAAAAATAAATTAAATCTAATATGTTACAAAAAGTAGTTAATGAATTCGAAAATCTAAATTAAAATTAGATATACGATTAAACTCTTTCAAAGCCCTTGCAATTGGTTCAAATACAGAATAGTTAGATCTATGAAGCGGAATAAAAAATACATTATTATTTCTTAAAATTCGAGAAGGAACTTTAAAATTTACAAGTTCCAGTAATTCAGAACAATCAACTAAGCCACAAACAATTTTGAAAAGAAACACTTGCGAAAGGAGAGTTCTCTTATTCTCGAGGGTTTTCAAGCCAATAAGTCTACATTTATCGACATAGGAAGGTTGAGGTTCAGTAAAATGAATAGAACGTAAAGCAAACTTCATGAATTTTTTTTGAATACGTTCAATTCTACATATATGGTTAGCACAAAAGGGATTCCAAACAATACAAGCATATTCCAGCTTAGACCGGACTAACGATGAAAAAATTAACTTCGCCGTATAAGGATCCGAAAATTCCCGACAATTTCTCTTCACAAAAGCGAGCAAAGAATATGCTTTAGGAATGATGACATTTAAATGATTAATAAACGTAAACTTGGCATCAAAAACAACACCCAAATCAACTATTTCATCTACAGATTTAAGTTGAAGGTTATTAATGAAGTAGTCGTAATAAACCATATTTGCCAATTTACCAAAAGAAACTTTAAAACATTTAGAAACATTAAGACACAAAAAGTTGTTTGAGCACCATTCCGAAACTCTGTCCAAATCACTTTGGAGACGGAAAACATCTGCAATAGAGTTAATTCGCAAAAATATCTTTAAGTCATCAGCGTATAATAAAACATTCGACCATTTAACACAAGACGATATGTCATTAATAAATAAAATGAACAATATTGGGTCTAAGATACTGCCTTGGGGAATACCAGAAGTAGCTTTGTAAGAAAACGAATCAACAGAGTCAATAGAAACAAAACAGGTTCGATCCTGTAAATATGATTGAATCCAATTTAAAAAGACTGAATATAAATTAAAATATTAAAATATTATTCTTAGCACCAGATTTGAAAATGGGAGTTATAGCAGTAACTTTCCACCTATCAACAAAGAAACCTTCTTGTAATGACATATTGAAAAGGAATAATAGCGGCACAATTAATGACTTTGAACAATTTTTTATAAAAAATGAGCAAATACCATCACTATCCAATCTAAAAGTAGGCTTGAGCTTAGTGATTCCACTTAACACATCAACATCTATTAACTGTAGCATTCCAAAATTCAGAGAAGAAGATAAAAAGAAATTAGAATTTCCTGAAGAAATGTAAGGCGAGAAATTACTACTAAAAAACTCGGCAAACAAATTAACAGTCTCCGAAGTTGAATTAGATATTTTATCATTAAAAATCATTCGAGATGGATATTCCGAGCTTTTTCTTTTGGAATTAATAAAAGTCCAAAATGATTTAGGATTCCTCTTAATATTGTTTTCAAAATTAAGTATATACTGCCTATACAAAAATTTATTTAAAAAATTGAACTCCCTTAAATAATGTTCATACATTGACTTATTGTATAAATCATTTGTGGCTTTAAAAAGTTTATAGAATTTATTTCGGCCTTTCGTTTACCAGTGCAATTTGTGAATTCTGGGCTTCAAAAGAGGAATATTACAACAACAAATTTGATTAATAACAGCAATAAATCTATCATAGCAAACTGTTAAATTATCAACTCCAAAAATTTGGAGCCAATTTACGTCACTAATACACTTATTTATAATTTCAAAATTACAATTTTTGAATAATTACTCTGTCTAACAGAATTTTTGGAACAGAGTAGAGTAGGCACAATTTTGTGGAAGATCTTAACCCTCTAGTTCCTCTCTTTATGGGACAATCTGACAATTTATTCAAGAAAATCAAAAAAGGACATTCAAGAATTTAAATGTTCAACGAAAAAATTTGTCGGAAAATTTCAGTGGTCACCGAAGACATCAAAGTTGTAAATAATAATCTTCCGCTTAAATAGTAAAATTATACAACAAAATAACTAGGGTTAAATTGGTCTATGTTTTTTGGAAGATCTATCTTTTTCGTCAGAAAATGTGGGTATTTTTAGAGAACACGATACACAAAAAAAACAAATTGGATTTTTTTGCAAAATTTTAATTTTCCCGGGAGATATGGCGAAAATGATTTGTATGCTGATTTTTTGCACGTGTATTAAGAACCATTGTCGCTTGTAAGATATATTTAGTAATTCGCGAAAAAAGCTGCAATTGTTGCAAAAATTCATTATTCGATGTTGAAATTGCATTTATTTCAATTTTCTCTATCTGGGTTTCTGAAACTATTCTGTTACAAATATTCCCTATTTAGTCAGCAATTATATGCCAAAAAATATTTTGGCATTCTCTATATGATAGAAAGTTATACGGGTTTTGCGATAGGCACTTTTTGCAATTTTTGATCTTAGAGCCAACATTTATCCTATTTCACTCTTATTTTAGCCGCTATTCTATTCCATTGAAAAAGTCTTAATTTCTTGGACAGTGTTATGTGAACTATGATCTATTCAAATTTTAATTTTTACAAAGTTTATTTAATATATTTTACTTCATACGAAATTCTTATTTTCAGTCCATGTTACGGAATAATTTTCCTTTTGAGGCAACTCCCCCATTTTTATTCCAAACCGATCACTATCGTTCGAAAGCTATCGTGCTTTGAAAAAGCGGACTGTCGGAAAGACGAACATGTTCAAATTTTATTACGACCAAGATTGTTTTGAAAATCATAGATGAGAAGTATATCTGAAGGAAGTACTTCTAAACTGACTTCTCAATCGAACCCGATCTGAAATACTTTCCAAAAGTTCCAAAGTTGATAGCGTTAACTAATTTGATTGTAACACAATTTAATATTAAAATGTCAAACTAAAGGGTGATTTTTTAAGAGCTTGATAACTTTAAAAAAAAAAAAAACGCATAAAATTTGCAAAATCTCATCGGTTCTTTATTTGAAACGTTAGATTGGTCCATGACATTTACTTTTTGAAGATAATTTCATTTAAATGTTGACCGCGGCTGCGCCTCAAGTGGTCCATCCGCTTAGTCCAATTTTGGCATTTCCACGTTTTTGAGTAACAGAGGCCCAATTGCTGCGAACGGCGACGAATCGATAATTGATGGTCATCATTAACATTGGCCGATACAGCTGCGATATTTTCTTCAGTTCGTACTCTACGTAAGCGTCTTGGTGGTTTAATGTCCAACAATGTAAATTTGGTGCGAAATTTAGTCACAATAGCCCGAATAGCCGCTTCAGTGGGTCGATTAAACTGACCATAAAATGGAAGCGTGCGATGAACTTTCTTAACAGAGCACGCATTTTGATAATAAAATTCAATGATTTGCAAGCGTTGCTCGTTAGTAAGTCTATTCATGATGAAATGTCAAAGCATACTGAGCATCTTTCTCTTTGACACCATGTCTGAAATCCCACGTAATCTGTCAAATACTAATGCATGAAAATCCTAACCTCAAAAAAATCACTCTTTATAAATTAAAATCAATTAAATTATGTTTCTTATTGCAAATTTTTTGCTAACAAGGTGAGTTGCTCAACACTCAAACAGAGGTCGGAAGGTACGATATTTTACTCCCGGCATCAGCAAATTTTTAATGCAATAAAATTAACGTATAACTTTTAACTTTAATGGCAAATGATCAAATATAAAAACAATCTCTCCTACTACATCTCCATGTTATATTCATCATTACCAAGATCTAAATTTTAATAACTTTCGACGTGCAAGATGAGAATAGCTTTACTTCTTCGAAACACAACTTTCCGATGTTGTTAAATTCATGGCAGTACTTTTCAACTAGTAGCGTGTGTGTATGTATACAAAAGGCCACTTGCTAGATTTCTTAATAAAATCTCCTAAATTGCAACGACGCATCTGATCAGCACAATCACAATGGCCTTAGCTGAGATGGCACTTAGGAACGTTCTTGGAATATTCTAAGATATCAGTACCAACAATTCCACAGAGAAGCCATCACATCCGAACCACCGACATGCCACATGCCATGTCTAACACTTGGCAGCCACTATCAATCTCAAATGTTGCATCCACCACTCAACCAGACACACACACACACACGAACACATCCGCTTTCTTTCTTTCCCCATCAGAGGACGTACAACAAATGCATTGCATAGCTTTCGATATGTTGGCAATTGGCAGGGAGTGGAAAACCCCGGGAATGTTGTAGGTGAAGTTTTGGCATTTTTCTGGATTTGTGGAGAATTTTTTTCCTGTTTTTTTTTTTTTTTTTTTCCTTTGTGATTGCCCTCCACACATAGCACCCATACTCATGGTTTATCTTGTGGTTTAAGTGAATAGTTTTGTCGACTTTTTCTTTTGTTTGCTCCACCGCCTCTCCCCCTACAACACTACCAAAAGCCAAAGTAGCCCAAAAACATCCGACACACATTAGACTGATTTCGATGGCATTCTGCAACGGCAGATTGGATGCATAGATGGATAAGGGAAATCTGGACGGTATAAACACAACCATCCAAAGATGCTTTAAATTTCAATTTGATTTGCATAAAATTCGTATTCTTCTCCATTTATACATCACAGGACAAACATCATCAATTTGTTGGCACTGGGACAGAGGAAGCCAGCATTGGTGGTGGTGGTGGTGTTGTTGCCAACATTGTGTTGGCTGCAATCGAAAAACATATTTCAAAATAATATGAAAATAAATATTGTTGTTTTCAATCATCTGCCCCAGAGCAATTTAAATCAAATCTGCATTAATGTTATTCTCTTTGGTTTCTTTTTTTCAGTGAGCACCGCTAAAACTACAAACTTGTGCATGGACACTCTACGGGATGGGAGGTTGATACAATTAGTTGGTGAGTTTGAATGCATTGTTATATCAGATATTACTTTAGTTAAATATTTGAATTTAAATATCACTATGCTAGTCGAAAATTTTAACGTGATGTGAACGAAACATTCACAATTTTTGATGGAAAATTGCTCAAACAATTACGAATATAATACTATTAAGTGATTGTTAAGAAATACCACGGAAGTCGGCTAAATGTCTTCACTGGACACACAATGTCTCAGTAATTGCAATAGGTTACCATGGTGCAGTGAAAGCAATCCCAGCCTAACTTCGGAAAACTTCATATAATTCAACAAAAGTAAGGAAAGGATAACATCGGTCGGGGCAGACTACATCGCACACTACACTGCTCCCTCAATATATACATGGTTCTGATTAGTAAACTCAATTATTGTTGTTGTACGATATGTCCCGTCTTCACAATTTTATAATAAAATATAAAATTTTAATTATTTTAAACCACGCTTAATAGGCAAGGCTACCAATATGTTTATACTAATTCAAGTCAATTCAAAAAGTAAATATGAGACAGCAATCTTCAAAAAGCTTAAATACCCTAAATATTGGAAGATAGTGGCTGCATTTTGAGCTACAACCGTTTGGTTGGATGTACTTCCATCTTATCATAATACCAAAAGAACAAATTTTGTATATCCATTATTTCTCACTTAATGTTTCTGCCCATTTGTGCATTAAAAGTAAAAAATACGAATTTGGAAAATTATTATTATTATTATTTTTCGTGTCTAAGCAGTGAGAGGAATATATACTCTGAATTACATGGCTCTAGCTGCAGTCATTTGGTTGTTAAAATTTGTATCCCCTTTTTCCCATTCTACCCACTTAAAAGTACGAATTAAAAAAAATATTTTTATGTTCTATTCAATTAGAGGTATGTACACGCCGAATATCGTATATCTAGCTGTTGTCGTTTGATATGTACCATTTTTATCCCTTTTGCCCCATTTCACCCCCTACAAATAAAAATCAGTTTATAGTGATAGTTTTTTCTATCAGGGGAATCCGCATACCAAATGTCAAGCAAATATAAGCAGGCATATTCCAAAAAAGAAGCTTAAATACTCGAAATATTAGGGGTGTTTTCAGTCCTTGTGAGGGGAAAATATTTCCCTGTGGACCGATTTCGCCCACTTTCAACCAATTCCCAACCGATCTACAATTATTAGACGTATTCTGAGAAAATTTGGACGTCCTGGCTCCTTTCATTTAGATGCTAGCGTGCTTTCAACAGACGGACAGAATTTTATGATGATCAAGAATATATATTAAGGTGGGTTGATTTTCTTTTTATATATATAAATTCGCAAGTCGTGAGGCGCTGATTAGGATTTTATTTTAGACCCATGTTTTCTTCGGAGAATTTTCTTAGAATTTAATGTAGATGACGTTTTTGCTATACGATTTTTAATTTTGGACACCCACCCTATTGGACATCCTATTTGTAATTTTTCATTTCCCGGACGTAACTTAATTGTAAGTTTAAAAATCAAACTCCCTTCGTTAATTTAAATAGTAAGTAATTTTATATTCATAATTTTTGCAATAACTATTTATGTATATTGTTATAAAAATATAATAAAAGGTTTAACCACTATGGCCATAGTCGTCAGTCGACTTAAATAATTACAAATCATTTTCTATACATGTATTCATGTAGTTTCAGTAATTAAACTCAATACAGTTTCCTATATTCTATAAAATATTTTACATATTTTACTAGCTAGCATTACCGCTTTATTGGTGCCAAATTTAATCCCATTTAGATTCCGAAGGTACGAATATAGAAAGATCGTTTTATTTTTCGCGTCTACGCAGTCGACACCGAATTTCATTAATATAGCAGCATCCGTTTGATTGGTTTTATTTTTATCCCCATTTGCCCTATTTTCCGCCTAAAAGTACAAATTTAAAAAAAAATATTTTTGTTTCGCATCTTCACAGTCAGATGAATGTATTTACCGAATTTCATGATTTCAACTTCAGCGGTTTACACACCGAATATATACAGCGGTTTGGAAGGTCCCATTTTTACCCCTCTTTTTCAATTATATCCCTTAAAAGTACGAATTTAGAAAAATCCCTCTATTTTACGTGTCTATGCAATTAGAGGGATGTACACACCGAATTTCCTGATTCTAGCTGTTGTCGTATCAATTTTTTTCGTGTCTACTCAGTCAGAGGAATGTATACCGCGAATTTCATGGTTCTAGGTGCATCCATTTGTTTGGTACAATGATTATCGCCTTTTTCCATTTTACACCCTAAAAGTACGAATTTCCTTTATTTTATGTGTCTACGCAATCAGAGGAATATATACACCGAATTTCATTATTCTTGGTGTAGCCGTTTGGTTGGTACTATTTTTATCCCTCTATCCCCATTTAACCCCTTAAAAGTACGAATTTAGAAAAAATACTTTTATATTATGTATCTATTCTATTAGAGGAATGTACACGCCAAATTTCGTGTTTGTATCTGTTGTCGTTTGATTGGTACTATTTTTATCCATTTTTGTCCCATTTCGCCCCCTACAAATAAAAATCCCACTATGGTGCCCTTTTATGCTATAAAGGGAATGCGAATTGCAAATATCAAGTAAATACAAGATAATATGTTCAAAAACATGCTGAAATACTCTAAATATTAGGGGTATTTTCAGTCCTTGTGAGGGAAACATTTTTCCCTCTGGGCCGATTTCACCTACTTTCAATCCCAACCGATCTGAAACCATAAGACATATTTAGGAAAAATTTGAACCTCCTAGCTCATTTCGTTCGGCAGCTATCGTGCTTTCAACAGACAGACGGACATGGCTACATCGTCTTAGAATTTTACCACGACCCAGAATATATATACTTTATGGGGTCTCCGATGAATATTCTAAGGTGTTACAAACGGAATGACAAAGTGAATATACCCCCATCCTGGAGGTGGAGGGTATAACAAAATTGCATTAGTAGCCTACATATAAGGGGGTATTTTCAGTCCTTGTAAGGACTTGTCTGCAACCATAATACACATTTAGGGAAAATTTGAACCTTCTAGCTCATTGCATTCGACTGCTAACGTGTTTTCAATAGACAGACGAACGGGCAGACAGACTGGCTAAATCGCCTTAGAATTTTAACACGACCCAGAATATATATACTTGATGGAATCTCCGATGAATATTTCAAGGTGTTAAAAACGGAATGACAAAATATAAAATAATATAAAAATCGCAAAAAAATATTTGATCTATTTTTTAATATCTAAGTTTCCAACGCAGAAAACAATGTATACAAAAGTTAAAAGGATACATGTGGAAGTTATGAAAATCTTTGTAGACGCAAAAAATTTGTTTAAGAATATAATCATTTCAAAAAGAGCGCGAAGCGGATGATAAAATAGTACATTTGAAGTGTTTCTAGTACAGTTCGACCAATTAATCGGTTTCGGTCAAAAAGTGGTAATCGGCCATAATCGGCCTTCGGCAAAAAAAGGCCGATTAGCCGAAGACGATTATTTTTGTTAGATTATCAAAAAATGCTGTATAAATCGTCTAAAACTTTTTTGTCGTTCAGAGAGTGACAATAAACTCATATTCTGTAAAACTTTTTTTTTATTTTGAAAAAAAAAAAAATGCGGAGGTGTAGCCTTGTGAAGAAACGCAACACTATTATTTTTATTTGTTTTGATACAACTTTGGTGAATGGCTAAGAACAAGAAGAAGAATAATTCTGCAAAATATAAATAAGTGTTGTGAAAGTGTTCCAGAAAAACTAATTCCAATTGTTCGAACATTTTCTTATTCTACTCAAATAAGAAATTTTCAATTTTGTTAATATAATATAATTATATAATTAATATGAAGTAAAATAAATACATAAATTTATAGCTGGCCAACAAGTATCGTAGATGTCAAATCTCATTCATACTCACATCTATCTCATTCATACTCCAACTAAAACATGATATTTATATTCGTACATTATATACACAACATTCGGCTTCGGCCGAAAAACCCGTCTTCGGTCGAACTCTAGTTTCTAGTGTACATATATTCTCCTCTTTAATTTAACACTTATATCGGTATCGTAGGGTGTGAATAAGTATTTAAAACATTTTCTTGAAAAATATTATCCTTTCAAACTATGTAGTTCTTTTGAGGGGTACGATATAAAGAAATTAAAAACTGAAAACGCTAATTAACTCGTTTGCCAATATTTTCAGATGTATATCATCCGGTTCAAGTGTAATGTGGACTGTCAGACAGAGTTAGAGGTACCTTCGACAAAAAAAAAATAATTCTTTAGTTCTCGGATAAAAACTTTTACTTTTTGGTTGAGCGACTGAATGGAACGTCTTTTAAATGAAAACAAGGTCAGAAAACAATAACTGAGTTATATGTTTTGCACCCATACTGTTAAAATAATATAATTGTTTTCGTTAACCACAATTATTGTTTTACGGTGCAAAAGGGTCCAGAAAAAATTCCATAGGCAAAAATTTCATAGATTTTGATCTAGAATTTTTAGTGTTTTGTATTAAATTGTAAATATGGGATTATTTTGAGATATTAACATTGCAAATCTGGCTAACTTTTATACTTATTATGCAAAAAATGTATTTTCTAGTTTTTTACATTTTAAAGATTTTGAAAATTGAAAAACTTCTTTCTTCTTTTCGCTGTTGAACTGTTTCTCATGAATTTCAAAAGTTTGTGCACTTAAATCATTATTAGTCAAAACTGTATTTGTGCAAAATACAGTTTGTTTGTAATAAATATTTAAAAAATACTCTTTTTGAAAAAATGCAATGACTTTCAAAATATTTCATAACTGAATTTCATGTCTATACGGCCTTAATCCTCTTGGTGTGACTGTAAGTCGGTTCACCCTACTAAATTCCATGTATTACTTACATACTTTCTTGTATTATTTATTTTTCATATTTGTTTCTCTTTGAAACTTTTGAAAAGTCTCCAGATGATTGTTTATTTTTCCAAATTTATGTTTTCTTTGCCAATCCTTTCTGCCGTATTGCATTCTGTAGTCGTTTGGCTATTTTGTGGTTCAAAAAAGTTTAACTTTTGTGGACATTACTGGTGTGTGAACTGGTGTGGTTTGTCGTTTTCCAGTGTGGGCTCTTTCAGCTATTATGGTGTTACTGTTGCCGTACTGCTGCTGTATTTGAAACATATATCAAATTGATCGATTACTTTGACAATAAATTGCAAACGAAATCTGTGTGTAAGAATGACACTCGACGAAATGGTGGCAGTTAAATGTAAACAAGTAAACACGGCGTTAAGTTCGGCCGGGCCGAACTTTATATACCCTCCACCATGGATTGCATTCCACAGAGGTTGTCGGTTTTCGTAGAAGTGCAGTAATATTACAGGAAAATATATTTTTTTTAATATAGACAAACCAAAACAAATACAAATATTGACAAAATAATTTTATAAATAAATGTAATATTTTAATTATTTCAAACCATTATTTATTTCAAATCAAAAAATAAATATTCTTATATTTATATTTTCAAAGCCATAAATATTGGTAGATAGTGGGTGCTCAAGTTGGTTGTATATCCATTCAATTTAAATTCCAAAAGTACAAATTTTAAAAATCCATTATCAGACGTACATAGTGCAAAATAACCTAACTTCATGATTCAACCAATTTTTGCCGTAAAAGAAAAAGTACGAATTTGGAAAAAAACTTTTTATTTTGCGTGTCTATGCAGTCAGAGGAATGTATACACCGAATTCCATGATTCCAGCTGCGCCCATTTGGTTGGTACCATTTTTACCCCCTTGACGTTTCTACGCAATTAGAATTGCATCATTCTAGCTGTAGTCGTTTAATTGTTACTATTTTTATCCCTCTGTACCATTGTATCCCTTGAAAGTACTAATTTCGAAAAATTCTATTTCCGTGTCTACGCAGTCGGAGGAATGTATACTCCGAATTTCATGACTCTAGCTGCGGTCATTTGATTGGTACTATTTTTGTCCCCTTTTTCATTTTAACCCCAAAAAGTACGAATTTCGAAAAATCAGTTTATTTTCCGTGTCTACACACTTAGAGGAATGTATACTCCGAATTTCATGACTCTAGCTGCGGTCATTAGATTGGTACTATTTGTATCCCCTTTTTTCATTTTAACCCCAAAAAGTACGAATTTTGAAAAATCCGTGTATTTTACTTATCTATGCAATCAGAGGAACGTATACACCGAATTTCATTATTCTAGGTACAGCCGTTTGGTTGGTACCATTTTTATCCCTCTATTCCCACTTTACCCCTTAAAAGTACGAATTTGGAAAAAATACTTTTATATTATTTATCTACTCAATTAGAGGAATGCACACACCCAATTTCGTGTTTCTAGCTATTGTCGTTTAATAAGTACCATTTTTATCCCTTTTTTGGCCCATTTCACCCCCTACAAATAAGAATCACTTTATGGTGCACGTTTTTGCTATAAGGGGAATGCGCATACCAAATATCAAGCAAATATGAACAGTCATATCCAAAAAACATGCTTAAATACGCTTAAATATTAGGAATTATTGTGGGTCCTTGTGAGGGAAAAAATTTTCCCTTTGGGCCGATTTCGCCCCATTTCAATCCCAACCGATCTACGACTATAAGACGCATTTATGGCAAATTTGAACGTTCTAGCTCCTTTCGTTTAGATGCTAGCGTGCTTTCAACAGACGGACAGTAAAGCGAAACCATGGGAACAAAAATTCGGAATAGTATTATAATAGACAAAAATATTGGGGTATCCTTTCCAAATCGACCTGAAGTCCACTTAGCTATGTCCATCCATTCTTGCTGAGTACTGAATGCCACTGTTTTCCGCCCACTGTGATAAATAGCATTTTCTGAGACAAATCCAGTTAACTTTATGTTTCATCCATGAAATGCATCACTTCGCACAGTGGTACAAAATAGTTTTTATGGAATTTTTTCTGCATCTTTAAACAGAAAAAATATATTTTCTCGAATTTGAATATGATTTAAGCAGATGTATTTTACAGATTTGAATTAGATTTTTGTCAAAATTATCCAACAAGGAATTTTTATAAGGTGATCCTTGAAATTTCGTTTTCATGTTAGAGCCCTTGATGTACTTCTCATTTCTTCGAGCGTAGTTTAGTGTATTTGAACTTACATAAATTACTTTGCTACCAACATAATTTTTAATACGAAATGTTTGTTTTTCTAAAGCTTTCGTCCTTTGCCAGAGCTGGTTGGCTGGCTGGCACGTTTGGGGAATTTCATTATACACACACACATACAAACACACTCGTCCACAGCCGTCCATATATGTATAGTATATTTTCATTCAACATTTACTAATATAAATGATTGTTGCCACAAAATCTGGCATAGACCAATAGTTTGGCCCCAACCATCCCACCCAGCAAGTCAAGTGAAAACAGCACAGAGTATATAGAGCATGATGCAGAGAACGTAAATATGAAAAACAACTCCCACAACTTACCCACTGAATCGAAAAGAAGAAAAAAACAACAAAAATGAAAATGAAGGACAACATCGACACCGACCAACAAATAGAAAACAAGTTCCTGTACAAATAAACCGACAACGACTAAGATTGGATACACTCTGGGAAAACAGATGATAGAAGATGAAAACCTGCAATGCGTGACCAAGATGAATGTTTACAATGAACTTGAAAATGAGTTATGAGTATCCATGACTTGATTAGATTTTCGTTATGTTCCGAGAACGCCAAAGCAACTGAATTGATGAAAACTGCTGCATGGAAAACCTATTAAAGTTAGCCTAAGAGTGAAAACACTCAGTCTTGCATGGACAGAGACACATATCCATCTCGCCCAGCAACCATCCCTCCATTCCAATTTGTATGCATGACAGTGGTTGGTTGCGTGGAGGTGTAGAAGCTTCGTCATATTTTGATGAATAGTTCAGCATTTAGTTATTGAAGCATTGCCAAAGAAGCAAGTGTAGGAGCAGGCAGAACTAATCGGTTGCTGAAAATGCACTTGTCAGAGTGTTGTGTCGGCTTATGTTATGTTCTCTGTGGAAAATTCGCTTTTGGGATGATTGGATTGATGTAAATTGAACGTAAATGTATTTTGAATAAATGAATGAATAAATTTAGTGATAATGATAACGAATACGGTGAAATAAATACACCGAGCCATACGTTTGGACTAGCGGATTTTAGACGTAATATTTTTTTCAAAATTTCATTTTATTTCTCAGCATAGACTCTTTCTCGCTCGATTCATATTTTATTATATAACCCTTGAGCATATGCGTCGAAAAATAATAAAGGAAAATAATAATTACTTTGATTTTGGAAGTTAGAATAGCACTCATTATACCCTTCGTGGACTAGGGCATTATAAGCTAGTTTTCCGCCAAATTTTTGTAACACCACACCATTAGGTATACGAAACACATACATTTACATGATTCAAAAACCCTTCTCGATTTCACTTTTTTACCGAATTGAATTGTAGTGAGATAGAAAGTGGAGTGTATCATATAGTCGGCTCCGTCCGTCTTTTGCCTTTCCTTACATGTTTGGGAGATGCCCATATGTCCATACTTTGGTATAACCCAAATGGGGCCCAATTCTGCTCTATTACAGCTCTAGAAACTACATCTTACATAGGATCTTCATCAATTTTTGAGAAATATATAGACGCATGTTTTACAGGTCTCATGTGTTGTTATAGGCCCCCTTCAAATGTGCGTCCGATTCATCCTATTACCGCTGTATGATCTGTATTTATCATTGGATATTGATCAATTTTTCTATATCATGTTATATTTACTTTACTCGGAATATCTGCTGGAAAATTGGATCAATTACTTTATTATTTACTACCCATTAAATTTGACTAAAGATGAATTTATAGTAACTGTATAATTTATATGAACTACATAAAATTGCTCCCATGAAATACCTGGGTTTAGTAATTAAAGCGTGGTATATACGCAGGGAGTGGTGTAGGGTATTATATAGTCGGCACCGCCTGACTTTAGCCTATCCTTACTTGTTTTTATTTCATGAAGATTGTTTGGCAGGAGATGAAGAATTTTATGAAAAATCATGTTTTCAGATGAATCTCGGTGGCTATGTCAATAAGCAAAATTGCCGGATATGGGGTTCAGAGAACCCACACGTGTCCACAACGAGTCACTGTTTGGTGTGGGTTTTGGGCTGGCGGTATCATTGTGTCATTTTTCTTCGAAAATAAGCAATGAGCCACCGTTACCGTGCCATGCTCAACGAATTTTTGCTATATGTCAAAGTTTGTGGTTTCTAGAGCGGAAAGAGTCAAATCGGAGTAGACATTTGTATCATACTTTTACCAGAGCTGTTTTTAGTTGAAATATAAGCTGTTTTGCCAAATTTTATGAAAATCTGTCCAAGTTTGTGGTTTCTAGAGCGGAAAGAGTCAAATCGGAGGAGACATTTGTATGGGAGCTATATATAAATCTGAACCGATCTATCCTATTTTTACCAGAGCTGTTTCTGGTTGAAATATAAGCTGATTTGAAGAAAATCTGATGTAGGATTTTACATTATTTAATCGTATAATATTTTTTTTTCAAAAAAAATAAATTTAGATTTTTGCACTAATCCAAATTTTTGGCGATTTCAACCCTCTGTGCGATGCTTGCGTCTTAGATACGATCAGGATCACGAAGGTGGTCCTACTAAAGTTTTCTAACAGGCACGCATGTCCATGTCACCAAGTGAGACGATTTTCGTAGGAGATGTGAGAAAGAATAGGTTAATGAGAGCATCGAACGCCGAACCTTATCTGCCTATAGCAAAAAATAGAAGTACTTCCGTAGGAAGCACAAAATCACAAAATCCAAATGTGATTTTTTCCTGCTTTTGGGTAAATTCTTTTTAACTACTTACATAAAATTCGATAATATGTTAATATCCTATGCTATGACTTTAAAAAAATAACTTTTACGTGTTCAAAAATAGAACATCACTCCTGTGATAACTTCATGTTAAATTCATTGGTGAAGATCCAAATTTCACTACATCCGAATCACAAGATTAGCATATTTTTCACTTCTTCAGGTGCTTCCTTTTGGTTGGGCTTTTGTGAGTGGTGAATAACTAAAACCAAACCATTTTGTTCGGTACAACTGACAATAAGAAACTTAACAAAATGTTTATTTAATATAAAGGGTGATTTTTTAAAAGCTATAGGAAAGTTTTTCAAAAAAAAAACATATACAATTCAGAAAAATGCATGAAATCTTTATATGAATCGATAGTACGGTCCATATAATTTAATGTTTGAAGATTATTTCATGCAAATGTTGACCTTGACTGCGCCTCAAATGGTCCATCCGCTTAGTCCAATTTTGGCATTTCCACGTTTTTGAGTAACAGAGGCCCAATTGCTGCGAACGGCTACGAATCGATAATTGATGGTCATCATTAACACTGGCCGATACAGCTGCGATGTTTTCTTCAGTTCGCACTCTACGTAAGCGTGTTGGTGGTTTAATGTCCAACAATGTAAATTTGGTGTGAAATTTAGTCACAATAGCCCGAATAGCCGCTTCAGTGGGTCGATTAAACTGACCATAAAATGGAAGCGCGCTATGAACTTTCTTAACAGAGCACGCATTTTGATAATAAAATTCAATAATTTGCAAGCGTTGTTCGTTTGTAGGACGATTCATGGTTAAATTATAGACCAAACTGAAGATGTTTGACAGTGAAACAAAACACGAAACGTGCGTCAGCTGTTTAAACCAGTGTTGCCAAAAAGATAATAGCTAAAAAATCACCCTTTATAATGCAAAAAATAATGGGATCCCAACTTGCTCTACATACGAATCACAAGATTAACATCTTTTTCACTTCATCAGGTGCTCTCTTTTCGCTGGGTATGAATTGAAGACGTTTGGAGACATTGGGTTCAGCTTTCTTTGAAGGCTTGGGTGACTTGATTAGTTTAAATTGCTGCCAGAGTCGCACAGGTTCCGCGGTGAGGAGCGTAAAAGCCCGTGGTATTTATTTTCTTTCAAATGTTGCGATAAATGCGAAAGTTTCAGCTTCCTTCTGCATTTGCTTTGTGTGCACTGCTACTTGTCTGGCTGTGCACATTTCTCTAATTTAGCCATGGTTTCTAAACAATCTGCTGCCATTTGTTCGGATGTTCAATTGAAGTTCTAATTTTCCTAAAAATCTACAAAGATTTAGCTATTGCTCAATATGAATGCAAAATCTAATATTTATTTTTAATAATAAATACATCATACTTAACAGCAACCCTATCTTTTCGTATCACTTGAAACTTTGTCGATGTTTTCTTTCATGACTGGCTTAAATTTCCGTTTCGAGCAGAAACATATTTCGACAAAGTCTGAGAGTACGACCTCTAAAGTACATATTACATGCAGAATGTTGCACAGGGGGCATTACACAGACCAAGAGTTTTGTCTCGAACCGACTTTAGAATGAATGGTATTTCAAGCGATAAATGTGGAAGTTTCAGCTTCCTTTTGCATTTGTTTTGTTGGCACTTCTACAACTTGTCTCGCTGTACACATTTCTCTAATTTAGCCATGGTTTCTAAACAATCTGCTGCCATTTGTTCGGATGTTCATCTGTTGCCCGCTTCGTAGATTTGTTTTTGAATGTGGCCTTGCATTCCATTGGGAAATTCGTATTGAGATATTAGTTGCAGAAGTATATTTTTGGTTTGGTATTGGTTCATTCGATGTGCAAGTGGTGTTAAGGCGATGAATGTTCCAGGGTATTGCGAAGGGATAGTGAAACAAAAAAAAGTTGTTGTGCTTATTACGAAAATTGCAATCAAATTCAGTTTCAGAAAACCAAATATTTGTGCAAAATTGCTGCACAACAGACAGGCAAATATATCTTTGCTGCAACATTTGCATTCGTTCAGTTCAATACAAATGAAGGGTATAATTATCTTTTAAGTTTGCTTACAAAGTCATTTCTGGTTTTGGTGAATCGATGAAGTGATCATACGCATGGATTCTCTTTTGGCCAAACAATTAGCAGGGTTTGGTGTATGCAATTAACACAATTTTGTTTTCATTGTGGATGTTTATCTATCTTAACTATGCCCATACTAATGCCAGTTAAAAAAGATAACTAACATACAGCCATACAGGCATACTGCCACACACCGCTGATAATTTAATAAATGAAATTACAATTTCGAAAGAAATATGCAAATTGGAAGATGATATAGGCCGAAATATGATGTACAATTTCTACAAGCAAAATTAAAAATATACCCAAGCAACAGATACCCCAAAAAAAAAAACAATAAAATTGGATTCAATAAATAACGCGGTAAAACAAGAAAAAATATAACCATATACGGACACCACTACGTGACAAAAGACCGAAAAAAAAGAGCTGTGTCTCCCAGTTTTACCCAAAGTCATGCACTTTTTTATGGGCCCACAAAGATTTGGGGTCTCGGTGTCATTTTCCCAAAAGGTGATAATTTTCTCAGACTCATATCTTGCAAACCGTTTGGAATTGTGAATATATAGAATCAAAAAGACTTCATCTTCAAGTTCAAAATCACAAAAAACTTCAAAAAATTAGATTTTTTAACCTTTCTCCACTGTTCAGGTTCAGAGGTAGCAAACCGTTCAAAATTCAGGGAATCAATGAACTACCAAAATGTACTTAAGATCTCAGTAAACAACTTTCTAGAACATATGAACTTCCTAGGAATGATTCTTAACACCGTTTAGGTAGGACTTGCAGGACTGTTTCTGTTAATGGCCAGTCCGACTACAGTGCGTATGAGTGATATTATCCTTAATCAACAGCACGTATACGCTACCTACACACACTATAGCCTATAAGATTTATTCGACGACATTTGCGATTTTGACTTTGAAGATGAAGTTTTCTGATTTGTTTGTTCTTTATGACAAGAGCTACAACTTTGCCTTAGAGTGTAAATCAAAATTCCAAACGGTTTGCAAGATATGAGCCTGAGAAAATGATCACTTTTTTGCAAAAATTACACCGAGGCCCGAATCTTTATGGGCCCACAACAAAAAGTGCATGACTTTGGGCAAAACGGGTCTTTTATAATGTAGTGGTGTCCGTATATAGTTATATTTTCATGATTTAAAAAGTTATACACAGTGTAATCCAAGTATTCAAAAGAAAAACAAGTAAGGAAAGGCTAAAGTCGGGCGGTGCAGACTATATGATACACTCCACTTTACAATACAATTCAATTCGGTAATAAAGTGAAAACGGGAAGGATTTTTGTATCCTGCAAATGTATGTGTTTGACAAAAATTTTAAATCGGAATCTTTTTGGCAACACTGGTTTAAACTGCTGACGCACGTTTCGTGTTTTGTTTCACTGTAAAACATCTTCAGTTTGGACTATAATTTAACCATGAATCGTCTTACAAACGAACAACGCTTGCAAATTATTGAATTCTATTATCAAAATGCGTGCTCTGTTAAGAAAGTTCATCGCGCGCTTCCATTTTATGGCCAGTTTAATCGACCCACTGAAGCGGCTATTCAGGCTATTGTGACTAAATTTCGCACCAAATTTACATTGTTGGACATTAAAACACCAACACGCTTACGTAGAGTGCGAACTGAAGAAATTATCGCAGCTGTATCGGTCAGTGTTAATGATGACCATCAATTATCGATTCGTCGCCGTTCGCAGCAATTGGGCCTCTGTTACGCGGATGGACCATTTGTGGCGCAGTCAAGGTCACAATTTGCATGAAATGATCTTCAAACATTAAATTATATGGATCGTACTATCGATTCAAATAAAGATTTGCATTTTTCTGAATTTTATGTGATTTTTTTTGAAAAACTTTCCTATAGCTTTTAAAAAAATCACCCTTTATATAGTTTGGCCAAAATCGGTTAAACATTTGGGAGCAACATTTGTATTTGGGCTATATCTAAATCTGAACCGATCTTACCCACTTTCACGATAGGTGTTTTTTGTTGGATTATAAGGTGTTAAGCCAAATTTGAAGAAAATCGGGTACAATATGTGGTTTCTAGAGCGGAAAATGTCAAATCGGGAGCGACATTCGTAATTGGTCTATATCTAAATCTGAACCGATCTTACCCACTTTCTGCATAGGTGTTTTTAGTTGGACTATAAGATGATGTGCCAAATTTAAAGAAAATCGGGTGCATTATGTGGTTTCTAGAGCGCAAAATGTCAAATCGAGACCGACATTTGTATGGGGGCTATATCTAAATCTGAACCGATCTTACCCATTTTCTGCATAGGTGTTTATAGTTGGATTAAAAGATGTTTTGCCAAATTTAAAAGATATCGGGCTCAATATGTGGTTTCTAGAGTGGAAAATGTCAAATCGGGAGCGACTTTTGTATGGGGGCTATAACTAAATCTGAACCGATCTTACCCATCTTCTGCATAGGTGTTTATAGTTAGATTATTATAGATGTTTTGCCAAATTTAAAGAAAATCGGGTGCATTATGTGGTTTCTAGAGCGCAAAATGTCAAATCGAGACCGACATTTGTATGGGGGCTATATCTAAATCTGAACCGATCTTACCCATTTTCGGCATAGGTGTTTATAGCGACTTTTGTATGGGGGCTATATCTAAATCTGAACCGATCTTACCCATCTTCTGCATAGGTGTTTATAGTTGGATTATAAGATGTTTTGCCAAATTTAAGGAATATCGGGCTCAATATGTGGTTTCTAGAGCGGAAAATTTCGAATCGGGAGCGACTTTCGTATCTGAACCGATATGGCTGCGTTCGTCCTTGATCCACAAAACTGACTTGTGCCAATTTTTGTTAATATCAGACTATAATTGCGACCTGTAATTTTATTACAAAAATAGATGGACAGACGGACATTGCTAAATCGATTCAAAAAGTGATTCTAAGTTGATCGGTATAATTAACAATGGGTCTATCTCGCTTCCTTTTGGGTGTTACAAACAAATGCACAAAGACTCTCGTGGAGTGTATAATTATTGAAATGAAAATAAAATGATGTGACTACGAAATCTCAAGGACTCAATGAACAAATTTGTATTGCAACTTTTTTTCATATTTACTCATAGACTAAAAAATATTCTGCAACGTTTGACACAAACTCGGCGTAACAAAAGCAATTACATTATGTATTGTAAGTCGCGCCTAAAAATAAGCTTAAAAATTCTGGTACAATTGCTATTTAAATGAAGCACCCAGGGTGAATTTGAGAAGGGCTATACCGGCCTTACACCGGCGAACGAGTTCGACGACATGTGGTTTTCGCGAACTTTTCTCCTGGCCTAATGTGCGCTATATGGGGTACCGCTGCTTACAGTCGGAGATAATTCTGAGGTTCAGAGGGTTGCACTGGATTCCAAATAATTTCTAGAGGGCCTTAGATTCTCTGGATGACAAGGCGACTATTTACGCGGAAGTGTGTTTTACATAATGGCCATTCACCATACTTGGAAAATTATTGCAATAACACGGATGACTCGTTGACTTTGGATATCGTATATGTACTATTATTGGATTCCGGAATGTGAGAACGCTTAGAGACATCGATAACACCATGTCAAAGTCAAATATGAAGTCCAAGTTTCTTCAAGTTGAGCGTGAAATGCTCTGAGACATAGTATCGATCGATACTAGGCCTCAGAGAAGTGCACATAACTCCCCTAATGGCAACACCAAATTTCTCTACTCTGGGAAGCCTGTTCGGAGTAACTGAATCTTGCAAAAGTATTAGCAAGAAGAATGATTCTTGAAAAAGATTGCCATGAGGTCACCTAAATCTCTCACGACAGGCACAGTATTGCCAGACAAAATCGTTATAACCACATTCAAGGGACCGGCAAGATTCAGTCGTTATAACCGATTATCGTTTAAAGCGATACTGTCTGTCCTACGGAATGACGTCATACGCGGTATCGTTATAAGTGATCACTTCGCAATCAGTCGCTGTTTTCAGAAACACCTGTTGGACGTTCGAAGTAAGCGGAGAAACGATATTGGCCAATCCAATTATTACTAAAATGTTGTGGCGAAAATACGTCTGAGAACACGATGCAGAAATAGTTATAATTGAAATATCGATCATATGAAGTACATATATAGTTACCTTAAATAAAATAGGAATCAAAGAAATTAATAATGGTTTTTATCATTGCGGACTCAATATCGATTATTTAGGATATGGAGATGGTTGAAATATATAAATTTATATTATATTTTATAAGAAAACATGTTGTTTATTTGAAGTATAAATTCTGAATGAACAAATATTTTCCGGAAACAAATTTATAAATACAAAGCATATTTGATTGCTTAAGATTACTTTCAAAACATAACGACGTATTTGAAAAGTGAGTTCTAGGTGTCCCTTTTTCTTATTTCCATCGAACTCCTGGATTAAACTTCGAATCAAATCTACTCATTCGCGGATGACAGCAACCTATGTCATTCATACTCATTCAATTATAGACCAATCCTCAAGAAATTGAGGGCAAAAGGCCATTGATGGATGAGTCACTCAGCCAAAATTTACTGGCCATATCCGAATTGGGTCGAGTGAATAGAGTATATTTTAAGACGCAGTGCATTTTGTCGTCTCACAAGCGATTCACTGATCCAATGGTCTCGTCGATTTCAATGAACGGTGTTGATATTGAGCAATCATATACTCTTGATGTTCTATATGCATAAAAATACAATACGATGTTCGTTGGAAAAAACAAATATTTAAAGTGTCGAAAGAAGCATTCAAGTATCTAGGCTTTTTAAACCGGTGGAAGAAATACTTCACTCCCTCTGATATTCTCAATATCTATCCTACATCAGACTAAAGATGGAATACAAGTCCCATATAGTGTCGTGTTCTTCATTGTAGGTACTTGACCGTGTCCAGAGAAGGGCGATGGTGTTGATTAGAGTGATCAAAACCCCAGTTTTTCTTCAATGTCGGGTTTTCGAGGTTTTCGAAAACCATGATTTCCAAAAACCCGGTTTCCCGGTTTTCTTTTTATAAAAAACCGGTCGGTTTTTTCGGGTTTTTCTTAAAACAGTAAAAAATGGGGAAATTATTCATTATAGGGTAATTACTCAAAATGTTGACCCATTGTGCATACACGTTCTTGGGGATAGGAAAATTCTGATGACATCACCAGATTCACTTTCGAAATTGACTTCAAACATTCCTGTCTGAACTAGGATCACTTTGGTCTATTTCCAAAAATGCGTTTGACGATTTTTTAAATAATGTATCCACCTAACATTACTTTTCGCCCTGCATCTATTATTCCCATAATATCAGTTTAGAACGGCGTGAACACCGTAAAAACTACTCTTTGAAAAAAAGAACCTTTCACTTTACTCTTACATTCGCCAAGTTCATGAACCTCACATTACCTAGAAGGACGAGTAATATACGTATAAGGCTGGATCGAGAAAAAATTGCTGTGGTCACCCCCTGAAATGAATGCTGTTTTATTTAATGATGATCGGCCAAATATTTCGTTCCATGGGTCAAACCATCTGTTAGCTAAACGCTCCTGACAACACCTCTAAAAATAATCACATATATTCTTATGTGTATGGCTGGTCGACATCCGCAGCGGCAAATGGTCAACGGCGTCGATTTTTCTTCTGCCCATAAGAACTGCATCTGAAATCTAGAACGAACTTCGTCATTTTAGACTCACAATATTGCTGTGTTGTAAATTTGTTTAGTAAATTTGAGGTCCCTAATAAAAAACGTTCTATGATGTTGGTGATATTATAAAAAGTTGCATATTAGTCCTGTTCGATTGGGCTTACTAGCTTACAATTAAGAGACTTGATAAAGTGACAACATTTATATCCATTGGTTTTACTTAAATAAATCAGAGATAAAAATCTTACACCATCTTACTCGGTAACTAAGAGAGTAGTGAGCTACTTGCTTGCTAAATTCCACACAAAAATTAAGCTAGTAAACCTAATCGAACAGGCCTATTATAAACAAATTAGCACAGAAAAAAGACTTTTTGCACTATGAAAAACCGGTTGAGACCGACATAAAAAAACGGGTTTCCCGGTTTTCCAAAAACCGCGATTGTAAAAAACCCCACGGTCGGTCTCAGATGAAAAACCCGGTTGACCTGGTTTTCGGTCTCGGGATTTGATCACTGTAGCGTTGATTGGTGACGGTAGGATATCCAATTCTATTGTTTCCATTGAACATCATCGTAATTTGGGTTGTGTGTTCTTGTTCAACCGATAATTTCAAGGTGTTTGTTCTTCGGATATTCGTGATCTTATACCGCCCGTGAGAACGTTCGGCAAAGATACGCTACTTTCCATGAACTCTCACCCATCTGTTGTTAATTGGACGACCGCACCACACATTACAGATTGAATTCGTTCTTAGCCCGTACTATTCGTATGTGAAATCGACTTCCAGCAGATATCTTCCCTGCAAATTGTGATATTCAAAAATTTAAAACAGAAATCAAGAGGGAGTTGCCCTCTTTCCTCCTTCCAATACCTTATCTTCCATCCGTCAACGCAATGCGCTGCATTTATTTATAGGGGACATCCCTTGAGTCTTGAGGTCGAGTGAAAACAATTGGGCGGATATATGTATGGAGGCTATATCTAATCCTGAGCCGACTTCCTCCAAATTTAATAGCGACCTTTGGGCTAAACAATTACTTCATCCAAATTTCATTTCAATCGGACTACAATTGCGACCTGTAGAGTGCGAACAAGCTAAGATGGACAGCAGACGGACAAACAGTGATAAATCGATTCAGCTGGTTTCATTCTAAGCCGATCGGTATACTTAAAGGTGGGTCTAGCTCGAATATTTCTTGGTGTTACAAACATTTGGCGGAAAACTAATTTATAATACCCTATTATAAGAAGTGGTTTAGGCTATAATTAGTGTGAAGACAAGAAATAAAGATCACCAAGTTATATGTAAATATAGTTGTAGTCAGGACTTCAAATTAATTTTATTGATTAAAGACCGAAATAAAACAAACAAAAAATATATATATTCAAAAATTGCACCAAAAACCTTACAGGAAAATGTAATAAATTTGCTTATTCAACATATTTATTATATATTAAAAGTAATTGATTTCTGGGTACTATAAGCCTCTTTGTATGTTAGAAAATGCTGTGCCTTCTGCAACGGAACTTTGGATATGATTTGAATTAAAATAAAATTTTCAAGGAAACAACCCAAAATAATATTATGTAGTTTTTGGTATTTTTATACCCTACACCACTTCGTGGGCTAGGGTATTATAAGTTAGTTTCGCCCCAAATGTTTGTAACACCAAGAAATAATCGAGCTAGACCCACCTTTAAGTATACCGATCGGCTTAGAATCACCAGCTGAGTCGATTTAACGATGTCTGTCTGCCCGTCCGTCTGTCCGTCTGTCCGTCTGTCCGTCTGTCCGTCTGCTGTCCATCTAAGCTTGTTCGCACTCTACAGGTCGCAATTGTTTTCCGATTGTCATGAAAATTGGCAGAAGTTATTTTTTCTGGCCAATGACCATCGGTATTGAATTTGGAGGAAATCGGTTCAGATTTAGATATAGCCCCCATACGAATGTCGCTCCCGATTTTACTTTTTCTGCTTTAGAAACCACATATTGTACCCGATTTTCTTTAAAATTGGCACAACATCTTATAATCTAACTAGAAACACCTGTGCAAAAATTGGGTAAGATCGGTTCAGATTTAGATATAGCCCCCATACAAATGTCGCTCCCGATTTGACATTTTCCGCCCTAGAAACGACATATTGCACCCGATTTTCTTTAAATTTAACAGAACATCTTATAATCCCGCTAGAAACACGTATGCAAAAATTGGGTAAGATCGGTTCAGATTTAGATATAGCCTCCATACAAATGTCGCTCCCGATTTGACATTTTCCGCTCTAGAAACGACATATTGTACCCAATTTTCTTTAAATTTTGCAGAACATCTTATAATCTAACTAGAAACACGTATGCAAAAATTGGGTAAGATCGGTTCAGATTTAGATATAGCCCCCATACAAATGTCGCTCCCGATTTGACATTTTCCGCTCTAGAAACCACATCTTGTACCCGATTTTCTTTAAATTTGGCAGAACATCTTATAATCCAACTAGAAACACTTCTGCAAAAATTGGGTTAGATCGGTTCAGATTTAGATATAGCCCCCATACAAATGTCGCTCCCGATTTGACATTTTCCGCTCTCGAAGCGACATATTGTACCCGATTTTCTTTAAATTTTGCACAACATCTTATAATCGAACTAGAAACACGTATGCAAAAATTGGGTAAGATCGGTTCAGATTTAGATATAGCCCCCATACAAATGTTGCTCCCGATTTGACATTTTCCGTTCTAGAAACGACATATTGTACCCGGTTTTCTTTAAATTTTGCAGAACATCTTATAATCAAACTAGAAACACCTGTGCAAAAATTGGGTAAGATCGGTTCAGATTTAGATATAGCCCCCATACAAATGTCGCTCCCGATTTGACATTTTCTGCTCTAGAAACGACATATTGTACCCGATTTTCTTTAAATTTGGCAGAACATCTTATAATGCAACTAGAAACACATATGCAAAAATTGGGTCAGATCGGTTCAGATTTAGATATAGCCCCCATACAAATGTCGCTCCCGATTTGACATTTTCCGCTCTAGAAACGACATATTGTACCCGATTTTCTTTAAATTTTGCAGAACATCTTATAATCGAACTAGAAACACGTATGCAAAAATTGGGTAAGATCGGTTCAGATTTAGATATAGCCCCCATACAAATGTCGCTCCCGATTTGACATTTTCCGTTCTAGAAACGACATATTGTACCCGATTTTCTTTAAATTTTTCAGAACATCTCATAATGCAACTAGAAACACGTATGCAAAAATTGGGTAAGATCGGTTAAGATTTAGATATAGCCCCCATACAAATCTTATAATCCAACTAGAAGCACCTATGCCGAAACTGGGTAAGATCGGTTCAGATTTAGATATAGCCCCCATACAAATGTCGCTCCCGATTTGACATTTTCTTCTCTAGAAACGACATATTGTACCCGATTTTCTTTAAATTTTTCAGAACATCTCATAATGCAACTAGAAACACGTATGCAAAAATTGGGTAAGATCGGTTAAGATTTAGATATAGCCCCCATACAAATGTCGCTCCCGATTTGACATTTTCCGCTCTAGAAACGACATATTGTACCCGATTTTCTTTAAATTTTGCAGAACATCTTACAATCGAACTAGAAACACGTATGCAAAAATTGGGTAAGATCGGTTCAGATTTAGATATAGCCCCCATACAAATGTCGCTCCCTATTTGACATTTTCTGCTCTAGAAACGACATATTGTACCCGATTTTCTTTAAATTTGGCAGAACATCTTATAATGCAACTAGAAACACGTATGCAAAAATTGGGTAAGATCGGTTCAGATTTAGATATAGCCCCCATACAAATGTCGCTCCCGATTTGACATTTTCCGTTCTAGAAACGACATATTGTACCCGGTTTTCTTTAAATTTTGCAGAACATCTTATAATCGAACTAGAAACATGTATGCAAAAATTGGGTAAGATCGGTTCAGATTTAGATATAGCCCCTATACAAATGTCGCTCCCGATTTGACATTTTCCGCTCTAGAAACGACATATTGTACACGATTTTCTTTAAATTTTGCAGAACATCTTATAATCCAACTAGAAAAACGTATGCAAAAATTGGGTAAGATCGGTTCAGATTTAGATATAGCCCCCATACAAATGTCGCTCCCGATTTGACATTTTCCGCTCTAGAAACGACATATTGTACACGATTTTCTTTAAATTTTGCAGAACATCTTATAATCCAACTAGAAAAACGTATGCAAAAATTGGGTAAGATCGGTTCAGATTTAGATATAGCCCCCATACAAATGTCGCTCCCGATTTGACATTTTCCGCTCTAGAAAAGACATATTGTACCCGATTTTCTTTACATTTTGCAGAACATCTTATAATGCAACTAGAAACACGTATGCAAAAATTGGGTAAGATCGGTTCAGATTTAGATATAGCCCCCATACAAATGTCGCTCCCGATTTAACTTTTTCCGCTCTAAAATCCACTTATTGTACCCGTTTTTCTTTAAAATTGGCACAACATCTTATAATCCAACTAAAAAACCAATGGTGAAAGTGGGTCAGATCGGTTCAGATTTAGATATAGCCCTCATACAAATGTTGCTCCCGAATGTTTAACCGATTTTGACCAAATTTTACATATTATATTTCACCAATAAACAGACATGGTGAAAGCGCGTCACATCGTTCCTGGTTTCAATATAACCCCATACAAATGTCCTTTCCGATTTAACATTTTTTGTCAAACACAAACATTTACAGGATGCAAAAATCCTTCCCGATTTCAATTTATACCGAATTGAATTGTAATGAGAATTGTTTGGGTGATGCCCATATGTCCATACTTTGGTATGACTTTGGTATACTACTGTATAATTTGTATTTGTCTGTCGGACAATTGGATCAATTACCATATTATTTACCATATTCGTTAAATTTGACTAAAGATGAATTTATAGCATATAAATTATATTCATATAATTTATATAATTTGTATGAACTACATAAAATTGCTCCCATGAAATACTTGGGTTTAGTAATCAAAGCGAGGTACATACGCAGGGAGTGGTGTAGGGTATTATACAGTCGGCCCCGCCCGACTTTAGCCTTTCCTTACTTGTTTTTTTTTAAATTGGGGATTAAGTTCGTAATGAAATAAATCTGCGTGAAATAATATCCCAAGCTGAAATAACAATGAAAAATATATCGTTGTTCCCTATACAACAAATTCTTCTGGCATTGTATAATTTTACGTTTGGTGACTTTTTTGGGGGCTATTTCATAGAGTCTAGTTTTAAAACAAAAGTTATTGATAACGTTGACGCATTTCAATTATTTATATTCAATGAATACGAATAATTCACATTGAAGTTTTTTGCTTATATACCTTCTATAAGAAATGCTTAATTAACGTGGTCAAAACATCTTGAGACTATTAATCGATTAATTTGAAATTTTTTGTTTTCGATAAACAAATAATTTAAACGTCCGGGTCGGACAAAAGTTAAAATGTCCCTCACCTAAACTGAAGGTAAAATATCTCTAGCTGCGCAAAGGTAAAAGATATAAGCGGATTTTTTGGGATATGCCACAATCACAATTTTTTTCTCCCATAAAAACCGACCCAGATTAATGTATAAAGAATATCAATTCGTTCTGGTTACAATGATTTATGAAAATATCTCTACTGTTCCTGGCTTTGTATTTACACTAATTTTGAGCCATACCAAACGAATTACCACAGTTTGTACCAACGCCCAATTGAAACTAATTTGTTCTTCAGTGATACTATCTGCAGAGCAAGTATGCATGGAGTACATCCCTCTTAGAAGTGCTTCGAAATTTTACAAAACTAAAGTTTTATGCCAACACTTGTTGTGTACACACAACATGCAGATGTTGTCGATGGTTGTATCGACCAACAGCTCACACACATACTCACTCGCACTTATAAACTGAGAAAACTTTATTACGAATTTACACAATAAACAACTCGGTCTTAACACAAAGGAAGTTTTCTTACTTCCGCAGCCCCATCCCTCTCTCAATTTGCTGGAAAATAAATATGTACTAAGGATTCGGGCACTGTCTATATAAACAATCATAATTTCAGACATTACTTTGTTGCTGTTGTAATTATACGTGCGGATTTGAATCCAGCTAGAATGGAGGACTAAAGTTTCGATTTTCATTTGGTTTTGCTTTCGAAATGTTGTAAAACCAATTATGATGAGATAAGCACCGACACATGTATAACACTAACACCAGCACAACAATGACATAGGCAGAAACGCACGCATCCGCTTGCGAACGCGTAATGCGTTATTGCAGTGGCAGGACGAAGCCAATCGCATACATCTATATGCATGTGCTTAGCTATACATGTATTGGTAATAGAGCATTACTCACGCACATAGCCACCAGTATTGTTTGTTCGTTCGCTCGCATGTATGGGTGGCCGAAGGATGTTTGCGCCCTTGTCTGTCTGCCATTTCTATGCAGTGTTTATTAATGCATTCTTGTGTTGCTTACATCAGTTCAAATTTGTTTTTGCGTTGTTGTCGCTGGTGTTGTTGTTGATGTCGTTGGTGATGTTGTTGCTAATGCTGTTTGTTGTCTGTACGTCTGGTTGTTATCCTGGCTTTATCGTAGCACTTTATCTATCTGCACTCGTTGGGGGACTGTGTGAAGTGCTTTCGTTTGGGTTTGGTTTGGTATTGAATGTTATCTTCGATTTTAGTTTACTCTACTGATTTCGCAATATGCATGCTCTGCGAAACGAAAGTACAGTGGGACTAAATGTACATCTGGTCTTAGTTGTTCCATGCATTGGATTTAAGATAGCTACTACTCTAATAAGATAGCTCTGCACATAATGCCAACATTTGTATCTACTGCAACTCTTTCATGGCCGTGGTGTGAGTTTAAATATTATTTCTATAGAGTTTCGGAAATTCTTATTCATAAAAGACATGAGTAACAGAAATTTTCTAAAATAAAAAATGTTAAATGTTTAGAAATGCTTCTTAATTTTTAAAGTCTCTAATATCCCTAAAATATCCCAAAATATGAATAAATTGTCAATTCACTTCTTATGTATATTTAAATAGAAGTATTGTACCTTTTTATAAAGGGTGTTTTTTATTGAGGTATAGAACTTCGAATTGAAATAAAACACAAGAAAATCGTTTTAATGTCCATCAATTTGGCTTTATGCCATTAATGTTTAAATATGATTTCGGGCATGTGGCTGCCGCGGCTGGCTCGAATATAGCCAATTCTACAGGTCCAATTTTCAACCACTTTTTCGAGCATATGGGGCCGTATGTTGGCAATAACGCCTCATCACTGAACAAAATTTTGTGATGAAAATCAGCATCGAGATGAATCTCATTTTCGGCCCATACACCAAAATCACGACGCATTGCATGGTCTCGCGGCTTTAATTCGTGCACAAGCTGGATCTTGTAAGGTCGCAAGCCAAGATCTTTGCGCAAAATCTTCCATAAAGTTGATGGACAAAGCTCCAATTGCTGTGCACGGTGGCGAATCGATTCATTCGGGTCCTCTTCAACACTTTGCTCTACAGCGGCAATTGTTTCTTCGGTGCGCACTGTTCGACGTCTCTGCGGATGCGTATTATCACATAGAGTAAACGTAGTGCGAAAACGATCCATGGTTAACCGAATTAATTGCTCTGATGGACGATTATGTCGACCATAAAATGGACGGAGCTTGCGGTGAACTTCGCGAACTGAACCATTACTTTCGAAATAAATTTGCACGATTTGCAAGCGTTGTTCTTTTGTCAACCTGTTCATGATGAAATGGCAAGCCAAACTAAATATTAATCACTTGACAGCTGACAAAATGGCAGCCAGTTAAAAAAGTGATGCCAACTTAAAGTTCTATACCCCAATAAAAAACACCCGTTACATACAATAAGATATATTAATAAAAATAGATATAAATATAAATTATACTACAATTTTCAACGAGAGTAGTTCAATTCATGTTCTTTGAAATCAGTTTTAAGACTTGTCTATACAAAAAGCATCTCTTGAGGTGCGGTCCAAGTTATGTCCTTTGAAAACGATTCCAGGTCATATCCTTTGAGGCTGATTCTAGGATATGGCTATGCGACCGCTTTTAAACTGGTAGTTTAGAACAAACAGCGGACATGTCCCAGACATACCACAGGGGGTTAATTCACCCCCTCTAATGACAAACCCATGTAAAAAGGGTTGGAACCAGGTCCTGTCCTTACCCACCAGGGACTAGTACCAGGGCTTGTCCTAAGACAGTTTATTTTCCCGTAGGAATGTATCACAATTTTTTGTACTAGAAGAAATCTAATAAACATAAGAAGAGATCATAATTCAAATAATTAATTGATAGACTTCGCCTTCATACATATATATATATATATGTTACCGAAATTGTTGTTCAACATTTGTGACATATATTCATAAAAAATAAAAAATATCAACTCTGGAAAATGTTTGATTTATAAGTGAGTTTCTTCATCGAGTGAATATGAGATATTATTGCTATAAAAGACTTAAAAATGTGCTAAATGATTCTTTCAATTTCTTTAGAACATATTTCTTGAATAATAGGACTGTTTTTCTTTAAGACGGAATAACTAAGATGCGATTACAAAAATCTAAATAAAATGTTAAAATTTCACTCAAAATAAAAAAATATATTTTAGTTTTTATACACTCCAAAAGGAAGGGAGATAGAGACATTGTTAATTATACCGATCGACTTGGAATCACTTTGTGAATCGATTTAGCAATGTCCGTCTGTCTGTCCATCTATTCTTGTAATCACGATACAGGTCGCAATTGCACACAGAACCAAATGAAACTTTGCACAACGAAGTTTTTCGGAACAACGACGAGCGCTGTTTAATTTGAAGAAAATCGGTTCAGATTTATATATAGCTCCCATACTAATTTCACTCCCGATTTGACTCTTTTCACTCTTACCACATATTACATAAGATTTTCTATTTTCCGGATAGTCTGACTTGAGATCATGAACAAATCAAAGAACTAATGTTTAGTTTTTATACCCTACACCACTTCGTGGACTAGGGTATTATAAGTTTGTTTTCCGGCAAATGTTTGTAACACCAATAAATAATTGAGCTAGACCCACCTTTAAGTATACGGATCGGCTTAGAATCATCTGAATCGATTTACCGATGTCTGTCTGTCCGTCTGCTGTCCATCTAAACTTGTTCGCACTCTTCAGGTCGCAATTGCTGTCCGATTATCATGAAATTTGGCAGAAGTTACTTTTTTTTTGGCTAAGGACGATTTTTATTGAATTTTGAGGAAATCGGTTCAGATTTAGATATAGCTCCATACAAATGTCGCTCCCGAGTTCACTTTTTCCGCCCTATAAAGCACATATAGTACCCGATCGTCTTAGAATTTTATGTCGGCCGAGAATATTTATACTTTATAGGGTCTCAGATCGATACTTCAAGGTGTTACAAATGGAATAGTATATCCCCATCCTATGGTGGACGGTATAAAAAATATTAAAATTTTCTCAGTTTTAGCCCACAGTACTTCAATACTAAGCACACACTTTGTACTCCTATAAACTCTGTTTATGTTTCTCTATCCACAAACAAGGCAAGGAGCCAATGCAATGTTGTCTGTGTCGAAAAGAAAAGGTGGTTTGCTTTGCTAAAGGACTTGGACGAATTTGCATTGTACACATTCAGACATACATGTGTATGACATTTACCGACATATATACATATACTTGCTTGAGTATGCGTAAATGTACTGTATTCGTGTACTTAGGTATCTGCTTTGGTGTGGATTGATAACTTATTTGTTTAGTTGCTGGATGTTGCCACTACAACTAAGTAACCATGTACAGGCACAACAACTACCTTTATTGAAATCTGGGCCAGGATTTGTTGTGCGAGTTCAGTTCAGCTGCAGGAAGCAGACAGGAAATATTTTCAACAATATTGTTTAGTTGCAATTGCAATGGGGCAAAAAAACAGAAGAGTTTTCTGCATAAATATGCAAGAAAGTAATCAAAATAGTTCGGGCAAGAACAAAATGTTCGTAATCTAAGAAAATCACAACAATATCGTAAATCACATGGATGTTAAAGCAAATACGAGATCTCGCAAATTATTTAATTTGGCGCAAATTAAATGGGGATTTTACTAGCTTCGCCGCAAACTGTTGAAAAAAGATATAGAAACATAGGACGAATATTGGCTGGATTTATCCCACGAATGTCAGCAAAGTATTGGACAGTCTTTGTAACTACATCTCTGTGGAATTATGTTCCATAAATAATGTTTATTTGGAATAAATCCTCAAGGATATTGATTACTTTAATTCACGAACAAAATATGGACTTTAATTCATGAAATAAATATGGAAAATATTAGCTGATTCACACATAATCCTTTAAATTCACATTCCAATTTTCACCTTAAAGCGGCAAAATAGAAGAATTTCTTTGTGAAATATAAATTTTTACAGATGAAGTTGTACCACTCGTACAAGTCAACCTTTGCGACGCCGAAATATAAATTATGAAAAAAGAATGCAAAGGGAAAGAACCAGCAAAAACACGCTCCCGAAAAATTGTATGAAATTCTAGGCGAAAAAAACATAAAATGAACTTGGCGTGCAATGATGTCAACATAAATTCTACACAAAACAACCAACACGTGCTGCAGCAACACGAACAACAGCAGAAGCAACACTACAATGCCATGCAGCAGCAGCAACATGCCACTCCAGTCGAAGAAACAAGTCCTTTGGGATACGGTGTTCGTTTCATATCCTCGTCGTCTGACATCCGTAGACACAAATGCAGGGCAGCAGTATCATGAAATATGAAAACTAAATAATAACAACAACAACAACTGTAAGCGTGTAACTTGAAATGAAGCGAGACAGAATAAAGCGAAACAGGATGACAACCAAAAAAGAAGAAAAAATCATAAATAAAATGACATAAAGAAATCAACAACAATTTGTTGTTCTGCAAAATGCCAGCCAGCCACCACGTTAAAATACAATAAAACAATTCCCCGCACTAACCATGTGGCAATAGGGGAAAAGTGCAGTGCAGCACGTTAGGTTATCGTGTATCCTCCGCAACCTGCGACATGACAATGTCTGTAACACATCGAAATATCCATGCAATACACTAAAGGTATCTAAATATATATGTTCAACCTGCAGGTTTACAATTTTGCCAAAATTCTGTGCTTTGGCCAAATATTGTTGATGAGTATCTCAAATCGTTTTGCTTAGCAAAAGGAGAGCCAACCTACACAATGACTGATTCTTCTCAAACATTTAATATTTTAATGGATTTTGAATAGTTGACTTTTTAATAAATTGTGTGTATATGTTTTTTGTCCGGCTTGAGGTCATGTAATTTAAAAAACAACGAAGTTGAGTTTTTATTAATTTTTATTTAAAAAATCCCCAATATTTCGATTTACTTCGTCAATCATCCTCAGGGGTGTCAATTAATGAATACAAAGTATAAACGACAGTAACTTTTCCGCACAACCAGTCTTTGCCAACTAAAATTTAATATTTTTTATTAAACATACATTTTTGAATTTTCACTTAAATTTTCTTTAACTTATAGGGTGGGTCATGTAACGTTTTAAATTTGAACTACTATGACGTTGAAAGGTAGAATGACATTCATTTTTATTTTCAGGCTTATTATCGACAAAATGGAACCGGATATTGGGTATGCGCATTCCCCCTATAACAAAAACGTGCACCATAAAGTGGTTTTCATCCGTAGGGGGTGAAATGGGGCAAAAAGGGATAAAAATGGTACATATTAAACGACAACAGCTAGAAACACGAAATTCGGTGTGTACATTCCTCTACTTGAGTAGATAAATAACATAAAAGTACTTGTTTCGAAATTCGTACTTTTAAGGGGTAAAATGGAAATAGAGGGATAAAAATGGTACCGACCAAACGGCTGCACCTAGGATGATGAAATTCGGTGTATACATTCCTCTGATTGCGTAGACACGTAAATAAACAGATTTTTCGAAATTCGTACTTTTTGGGTTTAAAATGGAAAAAGTGGATAAAAAAAGTACCAAACAAATGACCTCAGCGAGAGTCATGAAATTCGGAGTATGCATTCCTCTGACTGCGTAGACTCGAAAAATAAAAGGTGTTTTCGAAATTTTTACTTTCAAAGGATACAATGGGCACAGGGGTACAAAAATAGTACCAATTAAACGACTACAGCTAGAATGATGAAATGCGGTGTGTACATCCCTCTAATTGCGTAGACACGTAAAGTAAAGAGATTTTAGAAAGTCGTACTCTTAATGGGGTAAATAGGAAAAGGGGGATAAAATGGCAGCAACTAGAATCTGACATTCCTGTGACTGCATAGACATGCAAAATAAAAAGATTTTTCCAATTGGTTGAAGTTAGGCTATTTTGCACTATGCACTTGAGATAATGGAGTTTCAAAATGTGTACTTTTGGAATTAAAATAGAATGGAAATACAACCAACTGTAGCACTCACTATCTACCAATATTTATGGCACGTTCTCCATAAAATGATTTTTATTTTTTTTTAATTTTTTATACCTATATTTATGGTATTTAAGCTTTTTGAAAATATAAATATAAGATTATTTATTTTTTTTGAATTGACTTCAAGTGTTATTTCGATATTGCTAGCCTTGCCTTATAAGTGTGTTTTGAAATAATTAAAATATTATATTTATTTATAAAATTATTTTTATATTTTCCTGTAATATTACTGCACTTCTACGGCAGCCTGTTGAATACAATCCGTGGTGGAAGGTATATACAATTCAACCCTGCCGAACTTTACTCCTTTTTGACTTGTTTTTTAATCTGTTAGGTTGTTATTATTGTATTTTTTACTTTAATGTAATTGATTATTTTTTGATTTGGAATAATTTAATAATATAAATTATTATTTATTGCGTAAAATATTGCAGCAAAGCTAAGGATTTAGATATACGGTATTGAAGTGAATGAAATTTTCATTATTATAAAACATCAATAACCCCATCTTAACAAAGTCGTAAAAGGAAGGCCTAAAAATATGAATATGAATACCATAGATATTGCGTTTTATACGTTTTAAACAATTTTCCATTCTAATAATAAGTATGAAAAGGCTAACGTCGGGTGGGAGCGACTATTTGATACTGTTCACTCTCTACTCTACAGGGAGGTTTTCATTCCCAAAATATATCAAAAGAAGGTCCGATTTATGTTTAATTGCATCAGAATTGATTTCTATAGCGGAATGAGTCAAATCGTGAAACATATAATATAGAACCGATTTGCTCAAATTAAAGAGCGTTAGCCTAATTTCGATAAAGTTCAATGTGCAAAGTTTAATTTGGATCGGGCAAGAATTGCGTTTCCTTTTCGGTGATACAAACAAATGCAAAAATACATAATATAAAATATTATTTGCAAATATTATGAAATGGCAAAGCAAAAAATATGAAATGTTACAAAATTCAAAATTTTTGCAGTCATTATTTTCGTAGACATTTTTCTATATAATACCAAAAATATCGTTATGATATCTTAATTCATTTTCAGGAGATTTCACGCAACATTCAAAATTGGCGCAACACCTTATATTTCGTCTGGAAATATTCAAAATAAAAGTGGTTGCGATCGGTTTAGATTTAGAATGGATATATATTTTTCCACTCTAGAAACCACAAATTTTACCGGATTTTCTTCTTATATCTAGATAAAGTGGTTGACATCGGTTCAGATTTTCATATAGCTTCTATACAAATTTGGCCCATCGCCTTATATAGAGTGGGCCATTTAAAATTTGAACTACCGATTACATTGACCTTGAATGGTAGAATAATATTCATTATAATTTTCAGGTATGTTAGACATTTTCAAAATGAAACGCTATACACTCGAACAAAATTGAGAAATATTAAAAACTTACTTTCATAGCAGTGAATGTTTAAGGCAAACTGTAAGAAATTTACGTATAAAAGAAGAGTTCGGCCTTCAGTTCAGCCTTCATGAAGCGGTTGCTATGTCAATAAACAAAATTGCCGCATATGGGGTTCAGAGTACCCACACGTGACTATTGAGAAGCCAATGCATCCACAACGAGTCACTTTTTGGTGTGGATTTTGGTCTGTACTGAAAAACTGGGTTGATCAGATGAGGTACTGTCGAGACAGTCGTGGTAGTCATACGAATGATATTGTTTCCATTATTAAATGACGAAGTTCGACCTTTCCAATAAAACCAGAAATTTGAAAAAATAATTAGTACTTTTTTTCTAATTCGATTCTAATTTAAAGTTTTAAATTGTCCGCCCTATATTGCGACTAGACACATCTAAAGTGAAAGTAGACCACATCGGTTAAGATTTTATTTTTTTCCGCTCTAGAAACCACATTATATTTCAACTTGAAAAGCCTGTGGTGAAAGTGGGTCACATCGTTTATGGTTTTAATATAACTCTCATAGAAATGTCCATCCCAATTTATATTTTTTCTCTCAGACACACACTTGTACATATTTTGATCTTATTTAACAGAACATTTAATATTTTACTTAGAAATATACATTTTGAAAGTAGGTAACATCGGTTCAGGAATTAGTACCCATGTAAATATCCCTCCCGGTTTCACTTTATCACCGAATTGAGTTGTATTTGGGCAGAATGTGGGGGGGGGTAACATATATTCGGCCCAGCCCGCATAAGCCTTTCCATAATTATTTAATTGTTTAAATAAGTACAGAAAATGTTTATAGAGGAATTATTAAAATTAGCATAACCACAATTATTACTATTGTCTGAGCCGATTATATGTATGTGTGACAACACTATAGTGATATGTTCGATTAACAAACTTTTTATAATGATTTTCGTGTTTAGGAAACAAAATCATAATAGGAAAGTTAATGTAAAATATTACCTGTTTGATTACTAATCAAGACAAGAATTGTTGCTTCCTTTCAAAGTTTACATGTTCATATTAAATATCATATTAAAGTAAGCTAAAAGAAAGATCATGAGTCCATAATATAAGCTTCAATTCAACAAATTTTCAAATGCACCATTCACAAAATTGTCGAATTCAAGCATCTATGGAATACCTAATGATGACTGCTCGTAATTCCCCTTAAATTCCCAACTCATTACATGTCACACATCCTTCATATAATGCATCAGTTTATATAACATCAGTGGTAATAGCGGAAATTTGTTTATACTTAAGGTATTATCATAGATTTATATCAGCCATTCCTGGACATAACTACAATCGGACATTCACGTGCTGCGTATACATTTCCAGCGGCGGAAAAACATGGCATAACGGCCTTAAATGAGGCCTTCATATATATTTGTATTTTCTAATAGATTTGCTTCAAATTTGACTTATAACCTTATATATCAACAGGAAACATATCTGGTGAAAATGGGTCGAATCGGTTCAGATTTAGATATACCAAGCATACAAATTCCGCTCCCGATTGGAATTTGTCCGCTCTATAAACCGTATATTTTAACAGATTTTCTTAAAATTTGGCACAACAATTTATATTTTAACTAGAAACGTCTTTGCTGGAAATCGGTCAAATCGGTTTAGATTTATATATATAGCCCCGATACAAATTTTGTGCCAGATTTAACTTGTTCCGCTCTTGAAACCATATATTTCATCCGATTTGAAATAATCTTTGAATTTAGAAGTTTTATCATCCAAATATAAAATAATCGGAGCATGGGGAAAATAAGAAAAACAAATGCAAAAATTGTGCAAAACAATTATGCAAAAGATATGCAAAAAATCCGAGGTCTACTGATCACAAGTTTGACAAATTTAAAAAATCTATCTTAGTTCATGGTGGATTTTAGCCAAGTTTTAATTCGACACATCGCCGAAAAACTTCTTTTATTTGGATAAATATTTTTATCAACATTTTCTCTCAACATATTAAAATTGATTGCAGCGATTCGAGTCGACAATTACCATATTTAATTTGTGTGCCAGGCAGTGAATAAAAATGGCATATGTTTTTCTTTTATTTACCTTGTAGCCCAAAATTACATTTGCACCATCATACACTATTGGAATGTACCCCATCTTATTTTTAATATTTATATTTATTTAAATAATCGGTATCTCTAGTTACAGAACAATCTACGAATCCTAAGAAAGTCTGGTCATTCATATTCTTCATAATATTTTGTTTGAAAATTATCTGTTTTGACCTTCAATCCTTACATGAAATCAAAATTGACCGTAGCGTATTTTTTTTTTTCAATTATTTAACGCTAATATGAAATGAAGCAATATTTTTCTCTGAAAAGTCTTCGTAGAACTAGATCCCCAGTTTTACAATAAATCTTTGTATGAACGCCCCTACTATTGAGATAGATAAATTTAAAAAATCTAACTGAAATTCCTGGGGGACCTAAAATAGATCTGGGGTGTTATGAGACCCCTCATGCCACCCCATTCCTACGCCTATGCCAAAATCCTCAACGAATTGAGTTGTAATGGCGTAGAAAGTGAAAATGGGAAAACGCTTAAGGATGAGGAACACATTTACTCGAGTTTGGCATATTCAACCTTTCCGGTGGCTACTTCTTATAAGGCCCTGGTAAATCCGCAGCCGTGCATTCTAACCACACTAGTCATTCTTCATGTGTCATCGAAAAACAAAGCGACAGACACTGTTCAAAATGGCAACATAATGAAGAGGCATGTGCAGATTAAGTGTTGCATCATGAATGCAACTCACAAGCATACCAACGCACAGTTTATAATACCACAAACGAAAAGCTGACAGAATAGTTAAATTAACGCCACTTCAAATGCATATAAACTGCACTGCGTATAGACCCAGACAGGGTGATCCATGCAAATGAATACAAATTACGAAAATGGTTCTGCTCTTGGCTTTGTGACTACACGAATAGTCTTTTGGCATGTTGCCATGGTTGTTCGGTAGTCTACTTCAGGATCACCCTGTTCAAGTGTTCAACCATACGCATAAACATGTGCGTCCCATATCAACGCATAATAATTTTTGTGTGAGTAGTTTTCGGAGGTTTGGTTGGTAATGAATGTTCGTAATTTTGGGCTCTAAAATGGACTTGACAAAAAATGATTATGGCATTCACAGTGGTAGCGTAGAGGTGGCAGATGGAGGTGATGCTGGTGTTGGTGGTTAGTCCAGATATTGGAAGCATAGAATTTTCCGCCATGAAAATTAACATCATTTGGGTAAAATGTTTAAACATTTGAAGATTTCTAATAAAGATGGAGAGCGTTCGATGGTGATGATGTTGCTGGTATTGATGGTGATTATCCTGTTGTGAATATAGTCGAAAATTTTCCAATAAAGCTGTTCATATGCTTTGCATGACGGAGTGAAGTGCTAAAATATCAAGCAGAGTTCGTATTAAATGTCAATAGCTTCTATTGGCACTTGAATTGACATCGAACAGTGGGTCGATGATTATATGTAGTGCAATATATTATTTTGAGTAGTTTTAAAATTTATTTTCTTTTGTCAATAACAATTAATGAGTATCTGAAAATTTACGCAAAATTGAGATTTAAATGGAAACAAGTAAAAATGGCGTTAAGTTCGTTCTGGCCGAACTTTATATACTCCTCAACATTGATTGCATTCCACAGAGGATGTCGATTTTTGTAGAAGTGCAGTAATATTACAGGAAAATATATTTTTTTATAGCAAAATCAAAACAAAAACAAATATAAAAAAATTATTTTATAAATAAATATAATATTTCAATTATTTCAAACCACGCTTATAAGGCAAGGCTACCAATACGTCAATTCAAAAAATAACTATTCTTCTATTTATATTTTCAAAAAGCTTAAATACCATAAATATTGGCAGATAATGGGTGCTACAGTTGTTTGTATTTCCATTCTATAAAGTACAAATTTTGAAAATCCATTATCTCACGTACATAGTGCAAAATAACCTAACTTCATGATTCAATCAATTTTTACCGTAAAAGAAAATGTACGAATTTTATTTTGCGTGTCAGAGGAATGTATACACCGAATTCCATGATTCCAACTGCGGCCACTTGGTTGGTACCATTTTTACTCCCTTAAGAGTACGACTATCTAAAATCTCTTTATTTGACGTTTCTACCCAATTAGAATTTCATCATTCTAGCTGTAGTCGTTTAGTTAGTACTTTTTTATCCCTCTGTGCCATTGTATCCATTGAAAGTACGAATTTTCCGTGTCTACGCAGTCAGAGAAATGTATACTCAGAATTTCATGACTCTAGCTGCGGTCATTTGGTTGGTACTATTTTTATCCCCTTTTTCCATTTTGATCTCAAAAAGTATGAATTTCGAAAAAATCCGTTTATTTTCCTTGTCTACACAGTCAGATGAATGTATACTCCAAATTTCATGACTCTAGCTGCGGTCATTTGAGTGGTACTATTTTTATCCCCTTTTTTATTTTAACCCCAAAAAGTACGAATTTCGAAAAATCCGTTTATTGTACGTGTCTATGCAATCAGAGGAATGTATACACCGAATTTGATTATTCTATGTGTAGCCGTTTGGTTGAAACCATTTTTATCCCTCTGTACCCATTGTATCCCTTGAAAGTACAAATTTGGAAAAAATACTTTTATATTATGTATCTACTCTATTAGAGGAATGCATTTCGCGTTTCTAGCTGTTGTCGTTTAATATGTATCATTTTTATCCCTTTTTTGCCCCATTTAACCCCCTACAAATAAGAATCTCTTTATGGTGCACGTTTTTGTTATAGGAGGAATGCGTATACCAAATATCAAGAAAGTACAAGCAGACATATTGATAAAATATGCTTAAATACTCTAAAATATTAGGGATTATTATGGATATTTTTAGTCCTTGTGAGGGAAATATTTTTCCCTTTGGGCCGTTTCAATCCCAACCGATCTACGACTATAAGACGAATTTATGGAAATTTCGAACGTTCTAGCTCCTTTCGTTTAGATGCTAGCGTGCTTTCAACAGACGGACATGGCTAAATCGTCTTAGAATTTTATGACGATCAAGAATATATATAGTTTATAGGGTCTCAGGTCGATATTTCAAGGAATGACAAACATAATTCGTTCAAGTATACTTTTGGCTGAAGCATAAAGTACATAAGTTAGGGTTACGTGGGAAAATTAAGGTGAACGATCAGAGTCGAAAACTAAATGTTGTTCGAATTCGTCGAATGTCTGATGACGCGAAAACGATCTTCTATCACATTTGGCCTACTAATTACAGATCTACCGAAGTTTCAAAATTTAACATTTTATAAAAGAGATATCGTTTGACACTAACATGATGTGTAAAATGTGTATGCGTTGTGAATGTAAACACGAAATAAAACGAAACAGCATACCAAGTTCCACATTTTCTGGTCGAGTTTGCGTTTAAAAGGACTTGTCATTTAGAAAGATATAATTATACATTTTTTGTAATTTTTCTCCTATGGAAAGACTTAAATTTTGCGCCGGAGTATGTTTGTGGGAGGTACTAGAAGTTTGTGCCAATTGTACCCAGCTTCCACAATTGTTAATAATTTTATAATATAATCAAATATGAAGTCACAATGGATTTCAGGCACAAAGGAGTTATAAAGCATTTAAATTTACTTAGGAGAGGTACTACAAGTGGTGTGGGAGGTACTACAAGTGGTGTAGCTAAAACGTAAATATTTTCTATGTTTAAAGTGATTATATAAACATTTTCAAATATCAAATTGCAAATGATTTTGACTGCCCGTATGGATGTTATATCGGTTTTATTTCAAACAAAATTTATTGCACTTTGTGGGAGGTACCAGAAGGGGTGTGACAATATCGACCATATTCCATGCTAATGAAACCTTTATAAAAGAATTGACATATAAAATTTAAACAGTATACCGATAATTCATATAGAAGTTATAACACCTTTAATTTTACGTAGTTTATGGTGATCTGTGTGGGAGGTACTGGAGGGGGCGTGGCAAACCCCAAAACATTATCAAACACAACAAATAAGGAAAGGCTAATGTCGTGCGGGCCGATTATATGATACCCTCCACTTTTTATCCAAATACAATTCAATTCGGTAAAAAAAAGTGAAAACGGGAAGGTTTTTTGTGCGTTTCCTAATCATAAACAGACATAACCTGACCCAATTTGTCTAATCCAGAAGAATATTTCTATAGGGTCTATATCCAAACGCGGAACAGTTCAAGTATAACGTGTTATGCCCAATTTAAAGAAATTCGGTGAACATATATATATGAGTATATATCAATCTGATCCGATCTGACCCATTTTCACCATGGATTGACATATAAAGTATTTTACAGTTAAATTCATTTGGGAAGTATATGTAAATCTGAACCGATCTGACACATTTTCACCATGGGCGTTTATAGTGGAAATATAAGATATTTTGGCAAATTTGAAGAAGATATGTGATTTCTAGAGCAGAAAAAGTCAAATCGGGAGAGAAATTTGAATAGGAGCTATATATAAATCTGAACCGATCTGACCTATTTTCACCATGGATGTTTATAGTTGAAATATAAGATGTTTTGTCAAATTTGAAGAAAATCTGTTAAAAAATGTGGTATCTACAATGAAAAGAGTCAAATCGGAAGTGAAATTTGTATGGGAGTTATATCTAAATCTGTACAGATTTTCCTCAAATTAAATAGCGTTCGTCCTTATCCCGAAAAACTTCGTTGTGCAAAGTTTCATTTGCTTCTGGCTACAATTGCGAACTGTACTATGATTATAAGAATAGATTGACAGACAGACGGACATTGCTAAATCGATTCAAAAAGTGATTCTAAGTCAATCGGTATAATTAACAATCGATCTATCTCGCTTCCTTTTGGGTGTTACAAACAAATGCACAAAGAAAAGTGTATAAAGACAGAGCTGTTTCCGAAGATCCGTAAGCAAGTTACATTAGTTTTAATTTAACATAGGAATATGGGTCATTTGTGTGGATGTTACCAGAAGGGGTGTGGCAATTTCGAACATAAAATGAGTTTGGTAATAATATTACCATAATATTACCGAGAGTAATCGATCTGTCCCAAACGATATGTACCAACGATATGTGCAAAGTAGGGACTGCCTAGACCCACCCAGTGTTGTACAGATTAACATGAATGACATTTTAATTAGGATGTACCTATATGAAAATAATTAATAAAATTACGAACAAAATTTAAAATCGCGCAAAAAACTAAAAATGTTTAAACCCTTTCCGTGGAATTGTCAAGTGTATTCCACAATTCATAGTAACTAAATGGATATATACTTAACAACGACTAACGAAATATTCATTAATATTTTTCATATCGTGTTTGTTCTATTCTCTTTTCATTAGTAATATTCGAAACGTTTTGGAACGAAGCAATTTGTTATACTTTTTCTAGTTTTAGTGTGACGAACACACCATAGCACAAATTTTATATACGTATTTTTAGCTGTAGCTAATTTATTATAAATTAACAACTCGATATATGTAATTGAGATAACCCGAAGACAGTCAAATCAGCAGTGATATTTATATGGCGGCTATATATAACGACGATCGGGCCCTCATATGTTTCTAGTCGACATATGAGTTGTTGTGTCAAATTTGAAGAAAATAGGTCAAAAATAATGACTGTAAGAGCGGAAAAAGACAAATTGGGAGCTACATTTATATGGGAGCTATATATAGATCTGAGCCGATTTGACTCATTTTTACCAGAGATGTTAAAGTTCAAATATAAGATGTTGTACCAAATTTGAAGAAAATCTGTCAAAATATATGGTTTCGAGAGCGTAAAACGTTAAATCGGGAGCGGAATTTGTATTGTGGCTATATCTAAATCTGAACTGATTTGCCAAAATAGCGTCCGTCCTTGGCCCGCAAAAACTAGTTTTGCCAAAGAATATACACTGTATACTGTAGGTATTTCTAGTTCAAAATAGCCTGATGATGATTTGAAGTTTCTAGAGAGGTAGTAGTGTAAATTGGAAAGACATTTATATGAAGACTATATTTAAATCTGTACAGATTTTCTCCAAATGCAATGCCATCCACCTGCGGCCTGTAAAAATTACTGCTGCAAAATGTGATAAATAAAGCAACATTACCTTCTGAAACAACATGGATGTAGATGAATCGATAGACATACAGATATCTTTTGAATTTATGTGAGTTTATCTCGGTTATTTCTTGGTGTTAAAATATCCCACTCTATATGTTAGAGTTTTCTTAAGTTTTTTTTACCAATGTTATTGTCACAAGCATAAGTGGCTAAAATGGTTTATCGGAGGTAATTGTCAGGGGCCATGAATACTCTTGACAATTGGTGGTTCCGGCAACGATGTCTGTCCGGTATCTCAATCTGGTGCAAACAGATGGTCAAAAGCTTCAGGTCTGAACACCCAGCAATTATTACTTAGTCAAGTTCCATTTTGTACCACTGTTATATCCTTCAGAGCCAACTTGTTATGGCTTCCCAAGGAAAGAGGATCCATAACAAATGTTTGCATGTTTGTCTCTCCAAAAACTCCATTACAATGATTTCTTTCGCTCCGTATGTAAAGTACATTGGCTACAGGATTGAGTATATGAGGGAGTGCTGCAAACAACAAATCCATCCATCCTCGCTTGGTAGGTCCGTTTTGCTGCATGTTGAGCAGAAGACATGGATGCCAACATGTGGTTGCTTTGGCAGTTTTTGCGAATCGAAAACAACAGTCAGGATGAATGCCGAAAATCAAAGAATCGCACATAATATGGGCAACAACATTGCAACAAAAACAGACCAGAACTCTAAAGAGATTCTAACGCTTCCACATGCCGACAACGACAACAACACCACCACCACTATCATCGTCATCATCATCATCACCACCAACAACAATGGTTCCAGAAAGAGCAGTCATTCGTAGTGATGGGTGTGGGACACCACCACAAAAGCACATTGCAAAGATTATCTGATGCATGGGTGTGTGTATGTGTGTCTTTGTGTGCGGATACGAAATCAGTTGGAGTTGGCTGCAATTGTTCCAGAGCCATGTCACCCATAAAACAATTGCTAACTGACCTCAATGTGACACTGCAACGGATGTTGTGAGTGGGTCTGTAAGTCTTTTGGCTGTATATGGGCGATATATGGATGTGTGCACCACTCCTTTATGAAGTCCATGGAAATGGTAGACAGACTATATATTTCTTTGGCTTTTGTTTCGTCTTTGGCTAAATGAAAATTAAGTCATGACGATGGTCATGGCGCAGCGATTCAGTTTTTCTTTAAACTGTAGTGAAAAGTTGAAGACTATTGCATTTAAATTGCAAATTGTGAGTATTATTACTTTTGTATTTATTTAGTTGTGGTATTGTGACTTTTTCCACATCGTTACCTTGATACAGAAAGGTCCCAACTTTGTCTTTCTGCGAACGAAATTAGCTTGGGGTATTGAAATTTCCACATATGGATGTAGATCATTTCGGATTGAAATGACTAAATCGGACCGGATAACACACACCCATGCTAGCATTGGGCAAAGTTATAAATAAAATGTGTCATATATAGCGACCACCCGTATCAGATAGTCGGCCCACCAGACTTTAGCCTTTCTTTACTTGTTTTTTCCTTAATTTTTTAAGAGCTTGATAACTTTTTTTAAAAAAAAAACGCATAAAATTTGCAAAATCTCATCGGTTCTTTATTTGAAACGTTAGATTGGTCCATGACATTTACTTTTTGAAGATAATTTCATTTAAATGTTGACCGCGGCTGCGTCTTAGGTGGTCCATTCGGAAAGTCCAATTTTGGGCAACTTTTTCGAGCATTTCGGCCGGAATAGCCCGAATTTCTTCGGAAATGTTGTCTTCCAAAGCTGGAATAGTTGCTGGCTTATTTCTGTAGACTTTAGACTTGACGTAGCCCCACAAAAAATAGTCTAAAGGCGTCAAATCGCATGATCTTGGTGGCCAACTTACCGGTCCATTTCTTGAGATGAATTGTTCTCCGAAGTTTTCCCTCAAAATGGCCATAGAATCGCGAGCTGTGTGGCATGTAGCGCCATCTTGTTGAAACCACATGTCAACCAAGTTCAGTTCTTCCATTTTGGGCAAAAAAAAGTTGGATATCATCTCACGGTAGCGCTCACCATTCACAGTTACGTTACGATTCGCATCATCTTTGAAGAAGTACGGTCCAATGATGCCACCAGCCCATAAACCGCACCAAACTGTGACTTTTTCTGGATGCATTGGTAGCTCTTGCAATGCTTCTGGCTGATATTCACTCCAAAATCGACAATTCTGCCTATTTACGTACCCATTGAGCCAAAAATGAGCTTCGTCGCTGAACACAATTTCTTCCTTTCTGAACTTTCTTAACAGAGCACGCATTTTGATAATAAAATTCAATGATTTGCAAGCGTTGCTCGTTAGTAAGTCTATTCATGATGAAATGTCAAAGCATACTGAGCATCTTTCTCTTTGACACCATGTCTGAAATCCCACGTGATCTGTCAAATACTAATGCATGAAAATCCTAACCTCAAAAAAATCACTCTTTACTACAATTTGAAGCTACTTAAAGAATTTCGTACTAAAAATATTTCTTACTACATAGTACTTTTTCGGAGACATCAGCACTTGTTGATATGACCATTGATTCAGTACAAAAGCAACCAAAGCGGTTTTCAAGAAAACCATAAACGCAACCGATAATATTTTGTAATTCAGTGCATCATAATACATTTAGAAATTAGGTGGTCATTCATCCCGCTTTTTAATGTCCAGTCAGGCTTTAATTTTTCACTCCACATTATCACACTTGCTTTTAAAAGTCCGGCTTTTCCTGCTAGTTTCAAAATGACCACATAAAAATTTTTGGTAACAGACAAAGGTTCACAATTTCTAAAATATTTCCAGATTTTGCCTTATTATAAATTCCGGGTTAATTTTGCGAGGAAAAGGCCAAATTGTTAATAGTAACTTAAACTGTACATTGATAAAATTTAATTTAGTTGAAATTAAAATTTAAAATGGAATAATGAGCTAGAACGTCAAATTTGAAAAGAAATCCATAATAATATGCAAAATTCACCTTCAATATTCAAGCCATAGAATTATTATACCCTCCACTAGGGTATTATGCCTTTGTGCATTTGTTTGTAAAACCAAAAAGGAAACGATTTAAGCACATCGTTTATTATACACTAGCTGAACCCCGCCCGCTTCGCCAGGCAAAAAAACAAATGGTAATGGTCATATTGATATTATCGAGGTTTGTAATACATACGTCCCAATTTTCAGCCTTCTAGCTAAAAACACTTTTTCTACGCCCCCACCACCCACGAAACGAAAATTCAAAATCCGGCATCATGTTTATCTTTTTCGTGGTCATAATATCTACGTTCCAATTTTCAGCCTTCTAGCTTAAAAAACACTATAGCCACCCCCACTAAACGAAAATCCAAATTTCGGCATCAAATTGATATTTATTGTGGTCAGTAATATATATGTACCAATTTTCAGCCATCTAGCTCTCAAAAACACTTTTGCCACGCCCACTCCGCCCACAAAATGAAAATCCAAATTTCTGCATCATATTTATCATTATCGTGGTCAGTAATATACACGTTCCAATTTGCAGCCTTCTAGCTCAAAAAACACTATTGCCACGCCCACTCCGCCCACAAAATGAAAATCCAAATTTCGGCATCATATTTATCATTCTCGTAGTCAGTAATATATATGTACCAATTTTCAGCCTTCTAGCTCTCAAAAACACTATTGCCACGCCCCCTCCGCCCACAGAGCAAATTTTTAAAAATGCTATAGCCTATAGTTCCTTCCAGACCTACATCTATCTGTACTGAAAATTTCAACAACATCGGTTCAGCCGTTTACTCGTGATTGCGGAACAAACAAACAGACAGACTTACACTAAGGTTTTATAATATTAATAGGGATATCGGCTAAGGAAAGGCTAAAGTCGGGCGGGGCCGACTATATGATACACTCCACTTTCTATAGGAATATAATTCAATTCAGTAAAAAAGTGAAAATGGGAAAATTTTGTGTATGTTTCCTAATCACAGGCTAATATGACCTGGTCCAATTTGTGAAATCGAGAATAATATTTGTATCGGGGCTATATCCAAACATGGAATGAAGTGACTAACTTTCACAATAAGTTCTTCTAGTTGAAGTATAACGTGATATGCTCAATTTTAAGAAATTCTCTGAAAATACGCAGTTTCTGGGGGAACGAAATTTGTATGAGAGCTATATGTAAATCTGAACCGATGAGACCCATTTTCACCATAGGTGTACGTACCAGGTTACAAGTAAAAAAAAAAAAGTTCGCCGTACACCTTCGAATATGAAGTATTATTGAAAGGTAGTTTCAAAAAAATTTTTTTTATTTTTTTATGCCGAACGTAGGGGTCGCGCTTTTACATTTTTCTATATAACTTCTGCATTTATAAACGGATTTTAAAGTGTGATACATCGATGTTTTTGTCCGATTTTTTGTCTTTGAAGTCATTGAGCTCAAACATGATTCATGATTTTATGCGAGCTTTAATTTTCGATTATTAGAGTGGTACATTAGGGTAGTAGCAACTGAGAAATGATGGGTAAGTACCAGAAGGGGGTGCTTGAGCTCAATGACTTCAAAGGCCTCGTCGAGACAAAAACATCGATGTATCACACTTTAAAATCCGTTTATAAATACAAGTTATATAGAAAAATGTAAAAGCGCGACCCCTACGTTCGGCATAAAAAAATAAAAATTTTTTTTTGAAACTACCTTTCAATAATACTTCATATTCGAAGGTGTACGGCGAACTTTTTTTTGAGGTACGCCCTAGTGTACATAGTTTAAATATAAGATGTTTTGCCAATTTGACGAAAACCTGTTAAAATATCTGGATTCTGGGGGCGAAAAATTCAAATTGGGAGTAAAATTTGTATGGGAGCTATATATAAATCTGAACAGGTCTAACACATTTTTACCACAGGTGTTTCCAGTTGAAATATAAGTTTTTTTTGCAAATTTAGAAGAAAGTCTGTTAAAATATGTGGATTCTAGAGCGGGAAAATTCAAATTGGGAACGAAATTTGTATGGGAGCTATATATAAATCTGAACCGATCTAACACATTTTTACCACAGGTGTTTCCAGTTGAAATATAAGGTGTTTTGCTAATTTTGAACAAAGACCTGTTGAAATATGTGGATTCTAGAGCCAAAAAATTCAAATTGGGAGCGAAATTTTTATGGGAGCTTTACCACAGGTGTTTCCAGTTGAAATGTAAGGTGTTTTGCCAATTTTGAAGAAAATCTGTTGAAATATGTGGATTCTAGAGCTAGTCTTCAACACATTTTTAACACAATAGTTTCCGCTGTCAGCGATTTCTTGAGTGAATAAAAATGGCTTCTGATATTTCATTTTATATTCCCTTGTAGCCCGACATTACATTTGCACCTTCATAGAGTATATACTCCATTCAAAATAATCGGCATCTCTACTTACAGGATACTACGAATTTATTGAACATATTATAGAAATTGCCAATAGATCTTCTAGAAGACACCTGGCCTCATCCACCTTCAGTGATAAAAATCCGCATTATATTTTTAACAGATTTTTTTCATTTCCATCTATGAATCCTTACACTACAATTTCGTTTTCTTCTCCATACTCTGTTTGACCAAACTTGCAACATAAGAAACAAAACGCCTTTTCCACTACAGCACTGTAGGGCAGTGTATTCTTCATATTTTTTGAAAACGATCTGTTTTGCCTTCCAATCCTTACATATGTTATCAAATTATGTTGGGTCCTTATAGCCAATAGGGGTGTTTATGTATAAGGATTTATTGTAGAACTTAAAGGTGGTGTCACACCTTTCCTACGCCTATGCCAAAATGGACCCATATATTTTATCAAGTTCCGATCTAAGATGTGGGTTCTGGAGCGGTATTAGAGTAAATTGGGGCCCATTTGTATGGGGGCCATACCAAAACATGGATCTATATATAGGGTCCGCAAAATAACTTTTTTTTTTGAAAATGCTATAAAAAACTACTGAATATTTTCTCAAATTTCTTTTTTTATTTGAAAGTACAGTCCTTCCGGTTAATAATGGAAAATAATTTCATTCAAATGGCTGCTGAGGGAACCCCACAAATAATAGTCCAACGGTTGAATAGTTGAAAAAAAACGTTAGATGGCGGACCCTATAGTTGACAATTCATAGTATGTGTTTCTAGTTGAAATACAACATGATGTGTGCATTTTTATCAAGACCCTATATAAAATGTGAATTTTAGGGAGGTAATAGTGTAAATTGGAAATACATTTGTATTGCAGCTATATCAAATCGTGGATCCATGCAGTCCACTTTCATTTCAGCTGTTTCTAGTTCAGATATAACATTATCCAGCAAATATTATCCAGATTCAATGGAAAATGTGTATTCGAGCTGTATTTATATCCCTATAAATTGTAGGGATATTTGTTTGGAGGTGTATGTATCTATTTCTGAACCGATCTCTACAAAATTCAATAGCGATGGTCTTTGGTCAAAAAACTTAGTTTTGCTAAATTTCATGGTAATCGATTGTGACCCATAAAGTGCGAAGAAGCCTTAGATCGACAGCAGACGGACAGACATACATTGTTCAGTCGACTCAGCTTTGTGTTATAAACAGTTGCTGGAGAACTAACTTATAATACCATATTCCACGAAGTGTTGTAGGATATAATTAACAAAAAAAGTAATTCATATTGACTATCGAGTCAAAGTGTAATTTTAAACACTTAAAAAAATAAAATAAAAAACAATATGAAAAAATTGGAGAAGATGTTATTAATTTCTAATGGATTAAAGTTCAAACTAATTTACTGTGTTTACTCAAATTTCGTAATAGGGCAAAAAGTGATAAAAGTGGTACGAATATGATGACTGTGAAATATGAAATTTGGATTACTCAATTCCCTAATAACGGATTTAAAATAATTGGATATTTCGCAATTTACACTTTTAATGACAAAATTTGGAAAAGGTGGAAAAATGGTATCAGACCATTTGGAATCATGAAACTCAATACTCATGGATTGAAAATGCTTACAACTGGTCGAGAGGGATATAGAGAGAACTGGGATATTTGCTGCAGGATTTCTCCTCCAATAACTTCTATAAAACGAAAATGGACGCACAGACGTACAAAATATTTCTACTAAGTCATAGATACTCGACACTACTGTGGTAAATTTACATGTTTAATATTTTTACAAGTTTCAACATTTATTCACGGAAGAATATTACAAAAAAATAATAAAACAAAATCTTAGGAATCAGTTTTCACCTTAAATTATCACTACAAAAAGTAATTTACAATTTATATTTGATGGCACGGAGAATGGGATACTTGTCACCCGAGCAGGAACCACGGAAATCATCATAGGATAAATCGACAAGAGCCACGCCGCCCAAACCCTTGGTCTTAACATAGGCAGCCTTATTGGCAGCAGTATCGGGATCATCATAACCAACCCACAGACCATTCTCACCCTTATCGTCGGCCGAACGGTAAGCATAGTTGCCGAAACGTTTGGTGGGATCACCCACTTTACGGAGAGGCTGATCGGCGCCCTTCAAGTGTTGATTGGCGTTGTTGGGCAACTTGCCGCACACTTCGGGCCAGCTGTAGAGACCATCGATTTGGGTTGACAAGCCGGCGGGACCAGCTTTGTCGGTTTCGACTACTGGTGGCAAACCGGTAAGACCAGAATCCGAGGTCATTTTCCAGGAGCGAGCATAAGCGGCAATACCAACATTGATCTTGGCGGCAGGGCAATGATTGTTCAACCAGTATTGGACTTGGAAGTTGACATTCGATTCGGGATTGCGTTCGTTCAGTTCGTAGATGGGAGCGGGGTAATCGGCAACTTCGGGATTGCGTTCAGCAGTTTGGAAATCGAAAGCCATGAGATTGACATAGTCCAAGTTGTTGACGATGGCAGGCACATCATAGAACACTAAAGGGGACAAAGAAGAAAAATAATAATTCACAAAGTGTTAAAAAGAACTAAACGACAGAAACTTACATGAAGAGTTAACATTGGGCAGAACGGAAACACCCAACAAATAGCCTTCAGGACGTAGAGCATTTTTCAATTCTCTGATCAGAGCGGTGAACTCCTCCTTGTGTTCTTCGGCCTTCTCGTCGACAACATGGTCGCCGGTGAAGACTTTCTTGAAACCCTTCCAGAATTTACCGAAACTGCCATGAACCTTCTTGGGCTTGTTCTTGGGGAATTGCCAGGCGACATCCAAACCATCGAAACCGTAGGTCTTAATCAGCGAGTGAGCGCTGTTGATAAATGGAATGCGGGCATTGCTGGATTCCAACAGAGTCAAATACTTGTTGTTGTCGGGGTCAATTTCATCGTGATCACCACCCACGCTCAGCAACACCTTGAGGTGGGGGAATTTCTTCTTCAAGCCGGTGATGGTGCGATACAAGCCGGTGCCGACATCCAAGTCAAGTTTTTCGTTGCGGCTAACCAATTTGTTGGAGCTGGGATTGATGCTGGCAAAACCGTAGACGAGATGAGAGCAGAACTGCAAAGCCGGTTCCAAATCGTTCAAAGCCAGTTTGGCGAGACCTAAACGCAAAGAAAGAAAAAGAAAAGAGTGTTAAGATCAATAACAAATTATGGCAGGCTTTGTTGACGTCATTGATTGAAGATTTCACAGTGAATACATATTAAATAACTGCTGCTTGTCCGAGTAAAATCACAATTACTTAACACATTTTAATGGCCTCAATAACAATTTCAATACTTTATTTATGGTATTGCACAACTGAATATTTTTTTTAACAATTTATTGTTATAAGACTGAGTATTGTTTCCGATTATAAGACATGAAACTTGTTTACATCCAACAATCGATTTACGCCCCAGATCTCTATATTAAGGATTGTATTATTTATAAGCCAAATGAGTGTATAGCAAAAAAAGAACGCTTCCTCTAAATTAGAATCCGGTCGTCAATAACTCATCAAAGTCATAATTAAAATGACAATTATTTATGAAATAACTCTAAGTGATTGAAGCTACACAATGCCAGTGGGTCCGAAAAATTGTAATTTTTGAACGGATTTTGGTTAAGCCGGCTATCCGCCTTGTCCCAAATAAATTCACAACAAACTTATACCAGATTATTGTGTGTCATATCATAATAAATGGCTTAATTTATAGGTCACCCTACGTGACATACTCCACATTTAAAGGGTTTCCTATTCAGGTGGTGGTCGATGTAGATTTCTACTTTCCCCATAAATTTAGATAAAATGTCTTAATTTTAGAACTCGATAATGTTTTTTTCTTACATTTGAATTTTTCCAAAATAAATAATTTCCATTATTATTATTAGCTCTTATATGCAAGCAAGCACTTTTCGAAATCATCATATAAAGTTATAAGATTGACCCCAATTTTTCACTAAGTCTGGTTAACCTAAAATTTGAGGTTATAGATGTTGACTTGTGAGGAGCATATAGTTCTTTAAAGTTGGTTCTCCAACGTTCTAAATCCAAAATCGAAACCACCGGTTGGGTAAACAATTACCAGAGAATTTTGGCGACTTCTGGGAGAGTGTGCTGGAAAGCCCGAGGAAGTCGATACCTTGTCGAGCCCTAGAACTCGGATGTTCTAAGATTTCGACCTTCACCCGTACAAGTTATTGACCACTGTTCGCTGACTGTGCTTGGGAGCCTTAACAAGAGGTCACAAATTTTCGTCGAAATATGATATTCAGCGGTGATATGCTTATTCTGATCGTATCTTCATTGCCGTATATGGGAAGATGCCAAATCCTTGTTAACGGTGTTAACAAGAATTGAAAATTTTTACAGAAAAAAATTATTTAAAAATTTACCAAAAAATATGGACATGAATTTTTAACTTTTTTTTTAAATTACTGGTACATCTGTTGCGTACACATAACAAAAAATTACAAATACTTTTGGGGATTATTTTGTATTACTTTCTATTTTCGAAAAAAAGACCTATACTATTTTTTCTAACATTTTCTGTGAACATAGCTTCAGAGTGGACTCGCCAGTAGTTTCTGATAGATCACCACAAATGTAGAATTAGTCGAGTGTAAACAATTTATAAATAACAACTAAGCAAAGGCTAAAGTCGGGCGGGCCCGACTATATGATTCCCTCCACTTTCTACCCCATTATAAGTGTATTTGGGGCAAAATGTGGTATCGGAAACGATTTGGGGTATAGAGCGGAAGATAAATATAAAATCGGTTAAATTATCTTGTTTTTTTGAGCGGAAAAAGTCAAATCTGGAGCGAAATTTGTATTAGAGCTATATAAATCTGAACCGATCCTGAACTACTTATACAATAGATTTTTCTAGTTGAAATATAAGGAGTTGTCACAAATTTGAAAAGGATCGGTTAAAATTCGTGGTCTCTAGAGCGGAAAAAATCAAATCGAGAGCAAAATTTGTATGGGAGTTATAACTAAATCTGAACTGATCTGACCCATTTTCACCATAGATGCTTCCAGTTAAATTATGAGCTACTGTGCCAAATTTGAAGAAAATCGGTTTATATATCTAGTTTCTAGAGTGGAAAAAGTCAAATCCGGACAGCAATTTATATGGGAGATACATATAAATCTGAACCGATCTGACCAATTTTCACAATAGATGTTTCTAGTTGAAATATAAGGTATTTTCACAAATTTCGAAATGATCGGTTATAATATGTGGTCTCTTGAGCAAAAAAAGTCAATTTGAAAGCAAAATTTGTGTTGGAGCTATATCTAAATCTAAACCGATCTGACCCATTTTCACCACAGATGTTGCCAGTTCAATCAAAAGATACTGTGCCAAATTTGAAGCAAATCGAGTGAAATATGTGGTTTCTAGAATGGAAAAATCAAACCGGATCGATATTTCGTCATATTTAAATCTGAACCGATTTGCTTCAAATTAAATATCGTTCGTCCTTGGCCCGCAAAACTTATTTGTACCAATTTCGTTTGGGATCGGACAATAAGTGCGACTTGTACTTTAATTACAAGAATAGATGGACGGACGGGCAGATAAAAAAGTAATAAACATGAGAATTACTAAATTTTTGCTGATATTTTAGAAACTTCGGGCGATCCCTTTTTGAATGAATGTATAGCGGAAATTTAGCTTTTAAATAGCAAACAAATATAAGAATATATATGCATATGCACTAGACTAGACTTTTCCTTATGTCAATAGTCCACAATTGGTCGATGATTTTAAAGCCAATATTACCCAGTACATCTCTCAAATTTAGCTTCTTAAGTTTGTGTAGGTATTCTTCTATTAAAAATATTTTACACGTATTTCAAGAAAAAAATAAAATGCAATTTTCACAAGTTATGACCAATTTACATTTTGCGAAATTAAGATTTTTCATAAACGTTTATAAGTCCAGAAACATTCGTCATTCTAGTGCATTGAATAATACGCCCGTTAAGTTAACCCATTTCCGCCCTCTGCTCTCATATGAGAACACTGTTTAATGACAAACAACTAAAGCATAGTTTTCATTGGGCGTTAATGGGTTAAGTTAAAAACCGAACTGGAAATTGACCGCAAGACCATAAATAGTGAAAACTTCTATATTATATAACGGAATGTAAATACACAAAAGCTGGAAGCTCAGTAGTCATAACTCAGTCAGTTTATTATCCACGTAGGCTTATTTTGGATTGTTTTGAAAAACACCATTAATAATTGTTAAAACCGTAAACATCTGGCCCTTAGTCATATTTTAGCTGTCAGAATACTTGTAATAAAAATATTCAATAACAATTCTGAACGCGTTCGATGAAAGTGAACACAATGAATATGATTTATAAGACAGTTCTCATGATCACAAGATCACTTTTGTTTACAACAAAAAATACACTAGGAACAGTAGAACAAGCTCAAAACCAGTTTTATTAGAAGCAAAATTAAAGCATACAGTGAGAATCAATAAAAAGTGCTGAATATTACGATTTAAACTATTTATGTACACCTGTATTATTTATGACAAAGGCCAGAGAAAATTAAAATTATTCACCCCAAACGATAGTGCAGTATGAATCTCATTGTATACTTATTTGTGGTACTCGCTGTCCTGCACCGTATTCAACAAACCACGTACTATGCATATATATTCAGAGCTACTCATCTACGGACGTAAGTAATTAGCACTGTGAAAGCTGTAAGCTGTTTTATAATTTTGCATTCAATTCTCGGAAGTAAACAAAACAATTTAAATTGGGTGGATGTGTCACTCAGAGAAATCGAGTACAGTATAATATGGATCTGCCTGGATTTAAACCGAATGCATTTGACACGTCATCTAAGTGAAGCGATGCACAAACCGGTCGTCCGATTGTGCTTGAATGTTTTATATATGTATTTCAACGTATCTCAAGTTTTTCTAAATTTGCAATATTTTTCTTGCCTAAAAGAAGAAGACTTATCAGTTTGAATGACAGACATTAGATGAGAGTATTGCGATTATCACTGTTGTCGAAACTGTCACCAAATATTAATCTGCCGATAATTCTGCAACTTATTATCCTATCATGCATGCAAGTATCTCAATATTAACAAAAACATACATGGAATAACAATTTAGCAGAATAAATGATTCAATACTATAACAAAACTGTTTGGATTAATAACTTAATTTTTTACTTCAAGACAGTAATGTTTACACCTGTTTTTATTTAATTTCCGCCATTGATAAGACCATTACAAAAAATATTGCTTAAATCGTCTAAATATTTGGGATTATTCTCTCAGGACCCATTTCGCCCATTCCAATCCCAACCAATCTGCTACTAGTAGATATATTAATGGAAAATTTCATGCTCTTACCTTCTTTCATTTTGATGCCATCGTGATTTCAACAGATGGCAGATCGTGTTAGAACAATCTGTGTAGGGGCTAGGAAAAATCGCCCAAAAATAAAAAAATACCCCCAAAAACCATCGTATAAAAATGGGCAATATTTCATATGAAAAATCTCACAAAAATGTATAGAAATGGAACATAGTGAAAAAGTGGATTATTTGCCTTAAGTTTTAACAGAGATACAAGCCGACCGATTTTAAGCCGACAAGCCGCCGCCGCATGTTTCTGCACAAGCCGCGCCGCCGCCGATTTAATCGGCTAACATCGAATTCAACCACGCCACCGATTTCATCCGCTCATATCAACTTCAACCACGCCGCCGAGATTTGGCGGAGTTCTAACTCCATCAAATTTTACCACAAAATAGACAACCCACTTAAAATTACAAAAGAAAATAACTGTCGACTTAGACAACCTACTACTGTGAAATATATGGATCTTTCTTTGAATTTTGTATCCAACTATATGATGATTATGATATTCAAGATGTCTGGGAAGGGAAGGGACAATTTGTTTTGGTTTTTAAACACAAATTGTTCCTTCCCTTTTCCCAAAATTGTCAATTCAACAGTGGTGATCGAATAACAAAACGAGCCGGCAAATCAGCCGAAAGCCGCCGCCGACCCATTTTGGGTAGCGCCGCCGCCGCCGATAATTCTGGTTCGGCTTGTAACTCTGAGTTTTAGGTCACTCAAGGACATCCCTCATATGACAACATCATTTTTTAAATTATTTGGTCGACAGCCCAATTCCGAATCACAAGATTAACATATTTTTCACTTCTTTGGATGCTTTCTTTTTGCTGAGAACATAATATCAAACACGCCAACCAATATCCTGCATACATAAATTGGCGATTTTTTTGCATAATTGTTGAAGAATATTACTCATATTTTTCATTTTTGCGATTTTTAATTACGAAAAATAGTCCATAGTTTTTTATAAAAACCTTTACTCGCCATTGCCGGTTTTAGACATACCCAGAGGAGTAAGTATTTAAGACATTAACTCTGCGTACCTGGCTTTGGACATACCTCAGAGGATAAAATCGTTAAGCCCGTCAAAGGCCGGTAACGAAGAAAGCCATTTCTCATCATAGTTTACGTAGAACATATACCAGAGAAGAAAGTCATTTAGCTCGATCGAAGGACGATGATAAAGGAAACCGTTACTCTGCGTAGCATGATTTGCTCATACCCCAGATTAGATTTATTTTTTGGCGATTGTCATCTTAAACTTTGGTCAAATATGTGGGCATGAAAAAATAACCTATTTTTTTCGTCGATTTTTCTTTTGGGCGATTTTACATTTATTTTTGGGCACATAATACCCTCCAATAGGGTATTATGTTGTTGTGCATTTGTGTGAGTGATGAAAGAGAGTCAGATCGGTTCAGATTTAGATATAGCCCTCATACAAATGTTGCTGCCGATCAATTTGTTTCAAACTTGTCACAGTACCTTATAATTCAACTAGAATGATCTGTGTTGAAAGTGGGTCAGACAGGTAAAGGTTCCCCAATAATTATGCCTCCACACACACATTTCGCTCTTGATTTGCATTTTTCCGCATTAGAAACCAACTATTTCAACCGATTCTTTAAATTCTTTAAACTTGTCACAGTAACTTGTTTTCTAAATAGAAACATCTATGGTTAAATGGAGTCAGATCGGTTCAGATTTAGATATAGCCTCCGTAAAAATGTTGCTCTCGATTTTACTTTTTCCGCTCTAGTGTCCACATATAGAGTACCCATACAAAAATCGTTCCCGATATCACTTTTTCCTCCAAATTCAATTGTAATGGGGTAGAAAATGGAGGGTATCATATAGTCGGCCCCTCCGACTTCAATCTTTCTCACTGTTTGGCTTTGGCTGAATAATCTAGATGTTAATTGCTACAACTTTTTAGACCCTCCAACCAACCTTCAATTATATGTTCACGGTTGGCAGTAGAGTCAGTTCTATTTTGATTCGCTGGTTTGCCGGTACCATCTTGAAAACAATTTCATTAGTTAGATACTTAAATATTCCATACATACAGAGCGACCCCGTTCGACACAGCAAATATAAAATAATGTTCAAATGTCAGACACCCCCAAAATACTATGTTACTGGCAAAAATCGTTTTTTTTTTGTACCCTTGCACATATAAGCCTATAACTTAGTTGGTTATCAACCGACTTTCAATTTCTCATCACTTTCTCAGTTAAAAATTAGAAACCTGGAGTTTTCGATCGATTATGTCTTGAAGTTGTTATTAAAACCAAAAATTTGCAAAAATACAAGATTTGGTCATTCCAGTTCAAATCTCTCACAATTTTACTAATTGGAGATCAATAAAAATACTTAAAAATTCGCCACAAAATAAAAACATTTCAATGCAAATTAAAATAAAAAATATTTTCATAGTTTGTTTGTTTTATTTCGTTTGATATATGATTATAAAGATTGTGTGGGGCCAAGTAATCAATGTCACCACACGATTGTAAATAAATTTGCATTCTATAAACCAACCACGCTAAAAGATATTGAGCCAGTTCAAATCGAATTAACAAAAAGTGCGATCATGGTTTATTCGAGATTAATGGCTAACACCTCGTTTCAGTTCACAAAGGATCTAGCTTCAGTTTTTGGATAATATGTATATGTGACCCGGTCTACGAAAAGGGACCTTCGGTGTGAAAATATCATTTTTCACTTTTTTGGCGATTCGGATAGACTAATGTGTGCTCTTTCTAATGGCGCAAAGCAGAAGTTTCCAACTCGTAGGATGAGTAGGGATACAGAGAGAAGGGAACAACTGAAGCGAAACTGATCACATGACTTGTTTATCTTTAACAGCTGTTTTCTCGAAAACTTGTTTTTACACCGAAGGTCCCTTTTCGTAGACCGGGTCACATATAATAATATGTCAATAAGCTAAATTGCCGCCTATGGGGTTCAGAGAATCCGCACGTGTCTATTGAGAAGCCAATGCATCCACAACGAGTCACTGCTTGGTGTGGATTTTGCGTCCAATGTACCACTTTTGAGTAAAAAGTCTGTAAAACTTTTTCATTTGAAAACATAATCAGTACTTCTTATAGCAAATTCTAATTTGAAATGGCCGACCCTATATATATCTAAATTCGAAAACGGTTTTAAAAAAATGTTCGCTCAATAGTGGCAAAAAGGCTGTAAAACTTCACTCGCGATATCTTTTATTATATCCAGCGAGTCACAAATGCTAAATGAACAGCTATTAAACATAACAAACTAATCAAAATAGCAGTTCATTGTTTATGCATTTTTATAGAAACATGCATGTGGGAGAGTCAACAATGTAAATAATTGAGTTGCTGCAATAACCGAGTTGAGTTTATCGTACAAAACTGCATTAGCCGAGGTCGCACTGTCTTGTTTGTTAATGTATTCAATAAATAATAAAGAGCGTTGCTAATTTAATTAACATATTCCATAGTAAAAATAAAAGCTTTTAATCTTTTTCTTAGAAAACAAAAAAACAATTGATCAACAAACGTCTCGGAGATTATGAAATTGTGTTGTTTCCCCAAATGGGGGACATGTGTGCAAAAATACAAAGTACAGATAACCTTTTCGACATCTTGCCAAAGAAATTATAACAATTTGAATGATTCAATTAGAAATGAAAAGATTTCTAGAAAAATCGCAGCAAGTGCTTAGACGCCATATAAATACCGACACGTCACGCCCCAGAAAAGTTGTGTGCAACAACAATTAATAAATCCTTCACACACTAAGCGAAAATGTGCGAAAATGAAATTGAATTCAAAATGAATTTAAATAATGTAAACCGAAAACCTTCAGCTCAATTAATAATCAATTTGTTTTACAAATTCGCAACAGCTTGTTTTAGTTGGACTTTTTTGGTTTTGTTGATATTTTTTTTGGATATTTACCTTCGCGTACGTAGGAGTTGCCATCATAGTAGCACATCAAATGTGAGGTGGCGACATTGGCCACTGTTTGTTGGATGGTAATGGCGCCGACCAAGGCACACAGCAAAACAAACAATTTCATTTTGCGTTTTTTTTGTTATTCTCACAACAAATTCTACTTGAAACAAATACCGTCGATTCAAGACAACAAAACTAATTATCTCCGGCGATCTTTACGCACCGAAACTTGACTACAAACTAAAATTACTGCTCCGCGCGATGTCTTAAGTAAAGTCGGTTTCCAGTCGGAATCTAAATCACACCAAACACAATTTAAACAAAAGCAACTACACAATGTTGTTGTTGTTGCTTTTGTATTCCATCAAAAATACCCTCAGTTGTGGCAGAGAATCCAAAACCAAAATCCAAACAGCAAGCAACAAATGTAAATTGAAGCCGTAAAGGCGGCTTGAAGAGCAGCACCTACAACAACAATATCACACAAAGGCAGCGCAGCGGCAAGAGGGACTGAAATGAGCAGCATTAACAAATTCAAGATAACTTTGTGTTTTGTAGTGATTTATTTTTGTGTTGTTGTGTTTTTGTTGTTATTTACTCTGGTTTGTGTTTTGTGTGTTTTTTTCTCACTCTCTGAACATACATATTGTTTATTTATTTTTTGGATGTTGTTTTTGTTATTGATGTCATCAATGCTTAATTGAGTTTCTTGGCTGACCGGCGTCGCACTGTGGTACATTATCTAAAAAGGCAGTCAACAATATTTTGTATCGCCGAAAATTATAAAACCAAGTAAAAGTGCGTGAAGATCGTCCGGTCCGAATTTTAGACCCTGCATCATGGATGGCAGTCCAAAGTATTACCGGCAGATTAGAGAGAGCTCGACTTTGCGTATTGTACGATAGTTGTCCACAAAACTGTGGGAACAATGTGGCTTTATTAGCATACTTTTGTACCAACTTCATATTGTCATATTAAGGCGAACCTACTGAATTTTATGATTTTAACTGCAATCATTTAGACAGTACTAATTTTATCTCTTTGATCTTAATAGTAAACATTTTCGAAAGATTTATGCATTTAGCATGTCTAATCAGCCAAAGCGATTCGTTTGCTGGAAAATACATTTTTCGACTATTATTTTTCTAAAGTTCTATAGAAAAGTTGTTCACTAAGTATACTACAAAATTTGCTTTAGTAAAAAGTAATCTTAATCTAATATTAGCTGTGTTCTTTTCGTCCCCTATATACGCTTAACCATATAAATGAACAGGGCAGTGCGCAGGGGGGGGGGAGTTAAGACCCCCACAGAGAGGTTTCAAACATATATTTTCTAAAACCTTCTAGACTTTCTGAAGCAATAAAATATAGAATTTTTAAGGTCTTTTTAAAATAACTCGTCTGAAATGGTAATTTTGCAGTAAAATCGTGAAAACACGAAAAATACATAAAAAATCGTGGACACTTTCTTGAATTTCGGACAGAGGTTATGAAAAATACAAACAAACTAAACGAATTGTGCCAATTTCAGGAATGTGTAGTGCTAATTTCGCTAATGGGCACCAAATTGTTCGGAAATTTTTCATTTTTATTAACCGATACCACTTCTTGACATTCGACTAGAGCTATATCTTATGAACTTTTAATTGTGTACTGCAATATAAGTTTGGAAATTTAATAACAAAATCATTTAGTAATTTTAAAAAAAGTGTAGATAAGAATCACTATGATGTCATAATGAAATCTAAAATATTCTTAATAAAAGCAAATAATTTGCTTGATGTTTGTAGAGCGCAAAGATGTAACATTTGCGATTGGAAATTTTTATGGAGCTGTATCTAAATCTGAACCGATGTGTCCTATTTTCATCACAGATGCAACAACAACGGTTTCTGTTACTTCCAATGTTTTGGGAGTGTGCAATTATTATACAAATCCATTTCGACAAACGAAGAAAACTGTTTGATATACATAAACTTATTTCTCTTTGTTCATTTACAATAACTGATGACATGTTTACCGCAAACAAACTAATTTTCCCACAAAAGAAACTCAAAAACGATGTTAACGTGTTTAAAATTTCGTTTCTACGAAATGCATTTTTTCTCTGCGTGTAGGTCTCTATTTCTAAATCTACTTTAAAGTTGTGAAACAATAAGAAATGAGTTTTAACTTACTTTGGTATTATTTTTGTTATATTTCTCACTTATGTCAAATATTTTCCAGAGTTAGTTTTTTTTTGTACATATGTAACTAATACTTGTTCAAAAGAGAAACAACAAATTCAGTAATATGGATCTACGTAGGAAGACGAAACTCTAAAATACCAATTATTTGGTTTTTTGGAATTAAAATTTCTAGTTGTTTCTTTTTGCATTATTCCATCATAATAGCATTTTGATTCCCCAGTTATCAGGCTAAAATAGGAAAAATAGTGGCTGTAAAGTCAAAAATTGTGAAAAGTATATTTAGAAAAACAAGCGTAACTTTTTATTATATTGAGAATACCAAAATATTTCTTTGGCATGTGATTGCTGACTTCATGGGGAATATTTGTGTATGAAAAGTTTCAGAATTATGAATGAAGAAAGTTAAAATATAAGGAATTGCAGCGGCGATTTTGGATTTTTCATCAATTGCAGCGATTTTCACGACTGGCTACATATATCTACATATTAGGGTTTGCATCCCGGGATTTCCCGCGGGAAAATTCCCGGGAATTCGCACATTTTTCATTTCCCGTATCCCGGGAAACTCGTACGGGAATCCCGCGGGAATTCAGTTGAACATTTTACATATTTCTTCGCATATTTTATCTATCATTTCCACAATAAAATTAAAAAAGTTGTATAAAAATTTAGATCACGTCGTATGTCAAATGTTGAAGTTGGATGACAAAATATTTTTAAGCTGCGTTCGGACATAGACTCAAAATCCACTTTTTCGGATTTTTCCTGTCAAGATCCATATGAAATCAGACCACACTAATAGCTTTTAACTCTATTTTTTCGTTATTTCGACAACTTTTTTTATTATAAAACTTGAAGTTAACTTGTTCTCTTTTATTTTTATTAAAAGTTGAAGTGTTATAACGAAAATTACTACATTTTGTTTACTACGAGTGGAAATTTTTGCCCCGTCCGTATTTCTGCTGTACCTAATTAAAAAATTTAAGAGATAATTCTCATATTTCATAAATCTACGAACAAAATATATCCTCTGACCTTCATTTACATGTATATAAGGAAAAAAAATGTGAACGATCTTCTCCGTCGCGTCCACATTTTCCAATAAAATAAGAAATATCTTTTCTTTAATTAATTTTGAAACTTGAAAAGATGTTTAAATTGATCTCACATTGAGCTTTATATTTTTTTTTTTTGGAAAAAATATTATTATTATTATTGTTCTATGAATTGGGCTATTATAAAAATTATATTTAAATTATTGTATGGCTGTCTATAACTAAAATAATGGATTTCTTTGTAGAACTGTGTTTAATATAAGGCATTGTCAAATGTATAGTCTTTTGCAGAGGGTTCTGCCGTCATTGAACAGCCCCATGAGTTGCGGGCAGTGAGTTTTGTCTCGGTCATCTGTCCCCTCATAAGCCACTGGTTGTAGTCAACGAGAGACGGCGATGATGAATTTTGATAGTTGGGAGATTCCTGACAATAAGCATGTGACTGGGTGAAGATTTCAACCATGTCCTCACTTTGGTGCAAACGTTGTGCCGGAGTAATGCCGAAGCCAAAGTCATTGTCATGCAGATTAAATCCCAAGGAATCATTGCCGCTGTCCGATTTCTTAAGTACGGCAAATTGCACAGATAGCACTAGGATGAAGATGATCTTTAAATGCATTTTGGGTTGCCGATAAATATTTATTTGAGTAAAAGATGGTTGAACGATGAGCGTCAAATTATTTATTAAAATGTGAATGGAATCTTTAAATTCGCTGTGTACAGATAATGCGTTTTCTATACAACATTGCCAAGATTTCATGAAGAAAGTTATGGAGTTTACAATAAATCTTATTTATATATTTGGACATAAATGGCTATGTGCTTATTTCAACATTCATAGTGGTCAATTTTAAATATACAAAAGTGGCTATGAACCATGAAACCGCGAAAAATAGGAAATTTCGAAAACTTTTTAATCGTAGCAATTAGTAACCCTTTTTGGAGCTCTACACTTAGAGAACGAGTTTGTAAATAAAAGCAGCGATTGTTTAATGCCTATCAGCAGACACTTTTCTGCTATTACATCTGTTTTTTTGCATAACAGCAGTTTTCTGCAATCTTACATCACACTGCTAAAGAGTCTGCAGTCTGCTAAAATTGGCTGTTGTTAATTAAAATATAAAAATAGATAAGCGTTCATAAGCGAGTTTAGCTCAAAATTCCTTTTATATTAGCTTGGGATAATATGCGTATAATATATATAGTTAACGACGGTTTTATCTACGGCAAAACAGGGATAAACGGGTTGCCTATTTCACAAAATTTCATATGGATAGCAATCATAAGTTGACAAAATTTCTACCTATTTGTGACAGTTTTTGTGAAAAAACTAGTTGTTCAGGACAACTTAAAATTGTATCAATGCAATGATCCGAAGTGGCTTGTTTTAACTGCCCAAAAATGCTCTATCCTCCTCCCCAATTCCCAAACATGAACCCTATAGAAAACTTGTGGGATGAAATGGACCGCCGTAATCACCGCAACTCAATAACCTCCACCTTCGAACTGAAAAAAAACGATTACATGAAGAATACATACGAATTTCTTGTACCAGAAAACCCTCGGAAAATATATAATGGTGAATTAAAATTATAAAATAAAGTTTTATGCTTAATTGACGTACTTCTTCCACAGAATATCTGATGATATCGAAGAAAATAAAATTAGAGAACATTTTTCAAAACTGAAGTCCCTACGCCGCAAAATTCCTTCCTTACCTTTTCCTTATTAAAATAAAAGTATTTCATATTTATTTCAGTGAAGTAATACTTTAACTTTAACGTTATCAATTTCGATTGTTTGATACTTCCTCTTAACTATTCTTTCAGCAATAATTTATATATACACAGCTAATATAATTCAACATTTGAAAAATTTATTTTTTTCTGGAATGTTAGCATGCTTTCGATTTCTCTATTTTGTTGAAAACATATATCAATTTGTATTTATCTCAAGCGAAGTCAGGAAATTGTTTACGTTCGGTTGTAATCGAAACTTTCAAATATTATATTTTTGCTTTGACAGTACGGTTCGCCATTCAAAATACTAGTATTTTGTCGAATTTGTTGTTGCTGCTGCTATCACCCTATACACTGAAAAAAATTTCATAATATTTATGAAGCGATTTCATAAAAGGTTTTTCATAAATTTGTGAATTTTTTTCTAATATGTATGAACAATTCATAAGCAAAATGAAATATTTCATACAATTATTTCATAAACATTTCATATTTCATAAAACAAAATTGTTAAATTAGCGAAACTTAGTTTCATAAGATCAAAGAAAGATTTCATAGTATTAAAGAAACAATTCTTAAATATTATGAAATATGTCATAACCAATAAAATGTTTTTTGTTATGAAATGTCTTCACAAACATTATGAAGGATTTCATAGTTTTTATGAAATGTTTCATAGCATACAACTACATTTTTAGTGTGTCGACTTTATTCGGTTGAATGCTAGCAATTCTCATTTGTCCTCTGTTAATTCTGACATAAGTATTTACCCTGATTTTGGTCAAAGACATACTCATTGTAAAGACTCTCGCAATGATGTTGTGTGTTGATTGGATAGTCAAGAAGTCAGACCATTTTTTGCTTTTTTATTTATATTGGAAACTTCAGCATAAATTATAAATATGTATGAAACTTTTGCATAAAATTAATGAAGTTTCTTTATAAAATCTATGAAAATTTCATAAATAATATTATGAAAAAAAACTTGTATGAGAAAAGTTTATTGAATGAAGAACTGTATTTCATAGATTCTAAGAAATGTTTCATAAATTCTATGACACTTTTCGTTGATTCGTGCTGTATGAAACATTTTTCATACATTTTATGAAATGTTTTTTTTGGCGACTTTTTAATGAATTTTTTCACAGAGTTTAAGACAAAATCATAAATATTATGAATATAATTTGAGGTCATAGCCCGAATTACCACCGCAAAGATGTCCACTTGGACGACTCTCAAACGTTTGGAGGTCAGATTACCCGTTTATGAAATGAATACCACATGAACTACTTCAAATCTATGGTGTTTTTAGAGAATTCTCAAATATGTTCCACTGTGCGCTAGCAGTCATTAGCGTGAGCCACTCTGCTTGAATGCTTGACAGGAATGGGAGTTGTGGTCAAACCCTAGCTATACATATACAAGTAATTGGGAGAAACAATAGACCTTGGACAAGGACTAAATAAACAAGTAAGGAAAGGCTAAAGTCGGGCGGGGCCGACTATATAATACCCTACACCACTCCCTGCGTATGTACCTCTCTTTAATTACTAAACCCATTTATTTCATGGTAGCAATTTTATGTAGTTCATATAAATTATACTATAAATTCATTTTTAGTCATATTTAACGAATATGGTTAATAATATGGTAATTGATCCAATTATCCGACAGACAAATACAAATTATACACTAGTAATAGGATGAATCGGACCGACATTTCAAAAGGGGGCCTATAACTACATTTTGGGCCTGGTCCAAAACATGGGTCTATATATTTCTCATTCACGATAGGTATTCCTGGTTGAAAAATACCATGATCTGCAAAATTTGATGAAGATCCGATGTAAGGTGTAGTTTCTAGAGCTGTAATAGATCAGAATGGGACCCCATTTGGGTTATACCAAAGTATGGACATATTGGCATCTCCAAAACAAGTACGGAAATGCTAAAGACGGGGGGACTTTCTATCTCATTACAATTCAATTTGGTAAAAAAGTGAAATCGGGAAGGATTTTTGCATCCTGTAAATGTATGTGTTTGACAAAAAATGTTAAATAAATTAAACCTGGAACGATGTGACCCGCTTTCACCATGTATGTTTATTGGTGAAATATAATATATAAAGTTTGGCCAAAATCGGTTAAACATTCGGGAGCAACATTTGTATGAGGGCGATATCTAAATCTGAACCGATCTTACCCACTTTCACCATAGGTTGGATTATAAGATGTTGTGCCAATTTTAAAGAAAAACGGGATTTAGAGCGGAAAACGTCAAATCGGGAGCGACATATGTATGTGGGCTATATCTAAATCTGTACCGATCATACCCACTTTCAGCATAGGTGTTTCTAGTTGTACCCTGCACCACTTCGTGGTCTAGGGTATTATAAGTTAGTTTCGCGCCAAATGTTTGTAACACCAAGAAATAATCGAGCTAGACCCACCTTTAAGTATACCGATCGGCTTAGAATCACCAGCTGAGTCGATTTAACGATGTCTGTCTGTCCGTCCGTCCGTCCGTCCGTCTGCTGTCCATCTAAGCTTGTTCGCACTGTACAGGTCGTAATTGTTGTCCGATTGTCATGAAACTTGGCAGAAGTTATTTTTTCTGGCCAGGTACCATCGGTATTGAATTTGGAGGAAATCGGTTCAGATTTAGATATAGCTCCCATACAAATGTCGCTCCCGATTTGACATTTTCCACTTTAGAAACCACATATTGTACCCTATTTTCTTTAAATTTTGCAGAACATCTTATAATCGAACTAGAAACACGAATGCAAATATTGGGTAAGATCGGTTCAGATTTAGATATAGCCCCCATATAAATGTCGCTCCGGATTTGACATTTTCCGCTCTAGAAAAGATATATTGTACCCGATTTTCTTTAAATTTTGCAGAACATCTTATAATCCAACTAGAAACACGCATGCTAAAATTGGGTAAGATCGGTTCAGATTTAGATATAGCCCCCATACAAATGTCGCTCCCGATTTGACATTTTCCGCTCTAGAAACGACATATTGTACTCGATTTTCTGTAAATTTTGCAGAACAACTTATAATCGAACTAGAAACTCCTATGCTGGAACTGGGTAAGATCGGTTCAGATTTAGATATAGCCCCCATACAAATGTCACTCCCTCCGCTCTAGAAACGACATATTGTACTCGATTTTCTGTAAATTTTGCAGAACAACATATAATCGAACTAACTACAATATGTGGTTTCTAAAGCGGAAAAAGTGAAATCGGGAGCGACATTTGTATTGGGGCTATATCTAAATCTGAACCGATCTTACCCAATTTTTGCATGCGTGTTTCTAGTTGGATTATAAGATGTTCTGCAAAATTTAAAGAAAATCGGGTACAATATATCTTTTCTAGAGCGGAAAATGTCAAATCGGGAGCGACATTTGTATGGGGGCTATATCTAAATCTGAACCGATCTTACCCAATTTTTGCATAGGTATTTCTAGTTAGATTATAAGATGTTGTGCCAATTTTAAAGAAAATCGGGTACACTATGTGGTTTCTAAAGCGGAAAAAGTGAAATAGGGAGCGACATTTGTATAAGAGCTATATCTAAATCTGAACCGATTTCCTCCAAATTCAATACCGATGGTCCTTGGCCAGAAAAAATAACTTCTGCCAAGTTTCATGACAATCGGACAACAATTGCGACCTGCAGAGTGCGAACAAGCTTAGATGGACAGCAGACGGACAGACAGACATCGTTAAATCGACTCAGCTGGTGATTCTAAGCCGATCGGTATACTTAAAGGTGTGTCTAGCTCGATTATTTCTTGGTGTTACAAACATTTGTCGCGAAACTAACTTATAATACCCTAGACCACGAAGTGGTGTAGGGTATAAAAATATCGCGAGTCGAAATAACTATTGCAAATATACCATAATACCATAATAATAAACGTTTACCATAAATAAAATTTTAAACATCAAACAACACGAAATACAATTGGGTTTCTACATTTTGACACATCATTGTATTTCAAAAGTAATGTAATTTGTTTTTTTTTAACATACAAAATTTACTAAAAATATCAAATTTATCAAAAATACAATTAAAGACCATACATGTATCGTAAATTTCGCTTCGAAATATGAATTATTGAAAAGAAAAATTTTGTGAGATATTTAAAGTAATATCTTATGCTCAATGCAAATAATGAACACAGTTTTAATTTGTTCTTAAAAATAAACGTCGGCTTGACCTAAAACTCCATTCGATCTTACAGTTCTATTCTATGAACACCACTGACAATTAGTGGTGTCCCATCTCTGATGGGCAGACATATGTAATAAGAACAAAAACACTTAAAGTCATATTTCCACGAAGTAGAGAGCAATTGGGATTCACTCATTATCTGCTATTTAAATGTTCAATAGAATTTGTTTTTCTTAATCTGAGACGACTTTGTTCTAATCCCGTTTCCTTTGTATGTTCTCCAATATTGATGTTTCTCAAATGAAAACAGAAAAAACTACACAGTATTTATTGTTATCAATTTAAGCCACAGGTCATAAATCGATTTCTATTCTCCGCACACACACAAACAAATACAAAAAGCACACAGCTGTTTCTGGGTAATTAGTAATATCGATTACACTCGAGAAAAAATTATCTATAAGAATTGAATACAATACTGAAGCTACACAATGAGTATTCAGTCAATCACCTTTAAATTGTGTAGCACCTGGTCAGTCGCCTTTGTCTGTTGTATGTACATTTATATTTACATACTGTTTTTATGTATTTCTTTTGTAATATGGTCATTAATAATTTAGCTGTCTGGTAATTCACTTATTTATAAAATGGGTGTGCAAAGATTCACCCTAGATTTATATTTCGTGCCAATTGTGAAAGTGAACTGTTTGATAGCTGACAGTTCAAGGTTAGTTGGAATAAAGTAATTGTTGCGAATCATTTGTATCCACAGCGTTTCACTGTTTTGTTTTGATTTTGCACAGTACTTCTACAAAAATTCGACTCGTCATGCATGTTAGTCGACCATCTCAAAAAGACGGATATATATATGAGATATTTCAAGTCAAGCGGTTTTTGACTTCGATAGCTGCGATTGTTTTGAAAGTTTGTATATGTATTCTTCTCATAAAAATATTGTATACGTATTTTTGGGAAAAAATTTGAAATTTGACCAGCTCAACGGTAAAAAAAACATAAATTTCATTTTAGCCATACCTCCCACGAAAATTAAATGATTCGGCTAGGTTAGTTGTTTCTCTGTCTGTATTTTTTGGGCAAAGACGATTGCTACTGATTTTGGAGGAAATCGGTTCAGATTCATATATAGCCTTCATACAAATACCCCTATAATTTACATTATTAGAATACACATTTTAGATGGGATCTTGATAGCATTTTCAGAATCATGTTATATTTGAACTAGAAACAGCTAATGTGAAAGTGGAATATATGGTCCATTTTTTGATATAGCCGCCATACAAATGTACCTCCGATTTACAATATTACTGCTCTTAAACTCACATTTTAAATCGGTTTTTGATGAAATTTCCCACATCATGTTATATTTTAACTACACTGAAAGAATTTTCATTCATAATCTATATGAAGCCATTTCATAAAAGGTTTTTCATAAATTTTGTGAATTTTTATACACTCCACGAGAGTATTATGTCTTTGTGCATTTGTTTGTAACACCCAAAAGGAAGGGAGATAGACCCATTGTTATTTATACCGAATCACTTTTTGAATCGATTCTTATAATCAAAGCACAGTTCGCAATTGTAGCCAGAACCAAATGAAACTTTGCACAACGAAGTTTTTCGGGACAAGGACGAACGCTATTTAATTTGAAGAAAATCGGTTCAGATTTAGACATAGACCCCATACGAATTTCACTCTTGATTTGATTCTTTTCACTCTAGATACCGCATATGTTAACAGATTTTCTTCAAGATTGGCAAAACATCTTAGAGTTCAACTAGAAATACGTGTGGTAAAAATGTGTTCAATCGGTTCAGATTTATATATAGCTTTCATACAAATTTCGCTCCCAATTTGACTTTTCCGCTCTAGAATCCTCATATTTTAATATATTTTCTTCAAAATTGGCAAAACACCTTGTATTTCAACTGGAAACACCTATGGTGAAAATGTTTTAGATCGGTTCAGATTTATATATAGCTCCCATTCAAATCTCGCTCCCGATTTGACTGTTTTCTGCTCTATAATCCACTATTTTAACAGATCTTCTTCAAATGTTGCAAAATAGTTTATATTTCAACTAGAAACACCCATGGTGAAAATGGGTGAGATTGGTGCAGATTTACATATAGCTCTCATACGAATTTCACTCTCGCTTTGACTTTTTCCGCCCCAGAAACCGCACATTTTCACAGAATTTCTTCAAATTCAGCATAGCACGTTATACTTGAACTGGAAGAACTTATTGTGAAAGTTAGTCACTTCATTCCAAGTTTGGATATAACCTCGATACAAATATTCTTCTCGATTTGACAAATTGGACAAATTGGTGATTAGGAAACATACAAAAAATTCTTTCCGTTTTCACTTTTTTACAGAATTGAATTGTATTCCGATAGAAAGTGGAGTGTATCATATAGTCGGCACCGCCCGACTTTAGCCTTTCCTTACTTGTTTCTTAATATGTATGAAAAATTCATAACGTAAATTTTTTTCATAAACATTTTATATTTCATAAAAAAAAATTGTTAAATTAGTGAAACTTAGTTTCATAATAACAAAGAAAAATTTCATAGTATTAAAGAAACAATTCTTAAATATTATGAAATATATAATAACCAATAAAATATTTGTGGGAGGATTTTATAGTTTTTATGAAATGTGTGATAACTTACAACTACACTTTTAGTGTGTCGTCTTTATTCGCAATTCTCATTTGTACTCTGTTAACTCTGACATAAGTATGAACCCTGATATAGGTGAAAGACATATTCATTGCAAAGACTCTCGCAATGGTGGTGTGTGTTGATTGGTTAGTCAACAAGTCAGACCTTTTTTGCTTTTTTGTTTATATTGGAAACTTAAGTATAAATTATTACTATTTATGAAACTCTTTCTTCGTAAAATCTATGAAAATTTTCATAAATCATATTATGAAAAATAATGAATTTTTATGACAAAAGTTCTTCGGGTTAAGAACTGCATGTCATAGTTTCTAAGAAATGTTTCATAAATTCGATGACACCTTTCATTGGTTTCTGCTTTATGAAACATTTTTCATACATTTTATGATATGTTTTTCTTGGCGACTTTTTAATTAAGGTTAAGACAAAATCATAAATATTATGAGGATAAATCTTTCAGTGCATACATTTGTTGTGCCCCCAGTTTGTATTATTATCTCTCTGAAACCCACCCACATCTTACATCGGATTTTGATAAATTTTTACAGACCATGTTATATGTCAACTAGGAATACCTAGTATGAAAATAAAGTATATCGGTCCATACAAATCGGCCTCCAGTTCACACTCGATGTTATTATATTATATTTCAACTAGGAATACTTACCGTGAAAGTGAACAATATGGATCCAAGTTTTGGTACAACCCCTAGTGTCCACCCGATTTATCATAATACCGCTGTCATTTGTCATCAAATTTTCCAAATCATGTTATGTTTAATCTCGGAATACCTACAGTTAAATTGGACCATGTTTTTAAATAGCTCCCATACAATTGTCCCTCCAATTTTCATTTTTACCGCCTTAAAACCCTCACATTACATCGGATATTGATAAAATTATCATGATACTGGCTTATTTCGCATAGGAACACCTACTGTTCCTATGTTTTTATATGTCCCTTTACACATGTGTCCTTGTTTTGATGAATACACTACTCAAAAAGGCCTCCGATATTATTGTAATCGTATTTTCCATTTCACGTTTTCATACCCTACACCACTTCGTGGAATAGGGTGTTATAAGTTAGTTTTCCGCCAAGCAATATTCGAACTAGACCCACTTTTAAGTCGATTTATCAATGTCTGTCTGTCCGTATGCTCTCTACATACTCTACAGTTCGCAATTGTTGTCCGATTGTCATGCAATTTGGGAGAAGTAATTTTTTTAGCCCAAAGAAGATTGGTATTGAATTTGTATTTATATCCATTATTTGAAATTTATATCCAATTATCCACGTTTTCATACCCTACACCACTTCGTGGAATAGGGTGTTATAAGTTAGTTTTCCGCCAAATGTTTTTAACGCCAAGCAATATTCGAACTAGACCCACTTTTAAGTCGATTTATCAATGTCTGTCTGTCCGTATGCTCTCTACATACTCTACAGTTCGCAATTGTTGTCCGATTGTCATGCAATTTGGGAGAAGTAATTTTGTTAGCCCAAAGAAGATTGGTATTGAATTTGTAGGAAATCGGTTCAGATTTAGATATATCCTCCATACAAATGCATATCCAATTTACCACATTTCTACTCTAGAATACACATTTTACATTGGATATTAATAAATCAAGGATATAGGCCCGTTCATATGTTCCTTGCACAACTTATTACAATCAATCTTAATGAAAATTATCAATATATGTTCCCCTGGGGCCAGATACAGTGCGAGAGGATGACATCGGTTTTGATTGTTTTCCAAAAATACTTTGAAAAAAATATTACCCAATTATTTAAAGAATTAAATTTTGATAAAAATCTATGATTCCATTCAACATTATATCTTGCGTGAATTTCGGGACAACATTTATTTCGTGGGGATTTCATTTTGGGTTCGGCATTTAATGTGTTTCCTTGATGTGAGGCTTAAGATTACGCATTATTGATAATCGTCTCAGGTAGACATGTGTCACGCGTGCAAATGTTTCGTTTGCACGTCGACGTTCGCTTTGCTGGCAACGATCAACAAGATGTGACAAAAACACACCATATTTAGGAGCAAAGCTACACTCGGAAGACATTTTGTGTGGTGTAATTTCGGAAACAAGCGTTTGTTTTATCACACTACACAAAATTTAAAATAAATATGTGAGTACATATTCCATTCAAATATAAATGTTTAGCTCATGCGATTGTGTTCATCTAAATCAAGCATTTTGTGGTTTAGTCGAAAACCACAAGGTCCAAACTTATTTTATTTGTTTGTTTATCGAGTAATGATAACGTGCGTATAAATAATATTGTTATGGTTAGATGACTGGCTGCTGCAAAATACATCTGTTGTGTCAATTCGAAGTAATTTAATGGATTTATAAAGAATTTACAAAAATTTATATCAAGTTTTAATGAATTTATCTTCTCAGACTTAAAATGCTTTAAATTTTGTGTAATAGTTCGATTAACTAAACTCGAGAATAAATTTTATTATTTTTTGGAGCACATTCGAAACCATTTCTCTTATTTATCAAACCGCACAATGTTTAAAAACGAATGTGTAGAATTTACCATACGATTATGTTAATCTAACTCATGTGTTTGAGGTTTAGTCGAAAACCACAAGTACCAAACTTATTTAATTATTTATCAAATAATGATAACGTGCTTGTAAATACTCTTATAATGGTTGGATGATGAAAATGCTTAAAGGAATTACTTAGAACATATATTTATAGTAGTTAAGGTACTAAGCGGGATGAAAGACCGAACTAAAAAACATCTGTCGAACACTAATGTGTAAATAATCGAATATTCTAAATTTAGATTTTGTACCCTTTTATGTCTTTGTGCATTTGTTTGTAACACCCAAAACAAAACGAGTTAGACCCATCGTTTATTATACAGATCGGCTTAGAATCACTCTCTGAGTCGATTCAAAAATTGATTCAATTTATACCTTATAATCTTAGTAAAAATACCTGTGGTGAAAACGGATAATTTCGGTTCAGATTTAGGTATAGCCCCCGTACAAATGACGCTAACTATTTTTTCGATCTAGCAGCAGCATATTTTACCCGATTTTGCTCAAATTTGTCACAACACATTAGAATGCAGCTTGAAATAACTATGGTGAATGTTGACAAGATCGGTTCAGATTTTGATATAGCTCCCATACAAATGTTGCTCCCAAATGTTTAACTGATTTTGACCAAACTTTACATATTACATTATATACCTACAAAAATGTAGTTAATTACATATTTCAAGCAATAATATGAAAGTATTTCCAAATGAATAACACTTTCATTGCTCCTGAATCATACATCCAATATAATTCATTCTAAATAGCTTTCCAAATGCGAATAAACAAATTATATTATTAAAAAATTACAACTTTCTCTTTCAATAGAATTAAGTTTTTTCATTTCATATCTTCATTATAGCAAATGTAATATAATCAAATATCGAAAATATTAATTCTGTTGCGTTGCATGACTAATTGTGGTTTCTGCAATCCATTTTAATATGTGTCTTATGGGTAGGATAGAAATATTTATTTGTTCAATTTCAATCTCAAATATTTTGTATTGGATAATGTTGGATCGCCATCAGTGGGACCATTTTCCGAAGATGAAGAAGGAACGATAGTTATAAGTTGAGAACATTTTAAGAATATAAAATGTTGGTGACATTTTTAATACAAATTATATTTTATATTTTAAATTATGTATATAATATTTAATCCGAAAAAGTTATCAGTGAAATCAATAATACAAAAAAGTTTCTCTAATCAATCTCGCTTGCAATAATCGAACTTACATGTCACCGATGTCACTAACGTTTTTAATTTAGTGACTGCTTATGTAGTGATTATCGAGTAATCCCTAGTAATAACATCACTAAATTTTAAAAGTGGAGATAACAAAAAGGTATACATATTAGGACTTCAAAAGATATATTAATTTTATTCGATCATAAATAATATAATAACAATGAATTAATAATAATGAAATAAACATCAACTAGCAGGTAAACATATACCTCGATTTCAAGATATTTCTTCAACTCAGCCTTATCCTCCTATCCAAGAGACACCATCATCCTTAGATTTGGAAAAATCATAAGGATTAAATTAAATCGTTCGACAAGAGAAAGAAAAACTACCGCCGATCACAATGGTCCAGAGATCACTTCTTTCAAAGAAAATACAACATTTTTAAAAATATTTGTGTTGTTTTTGAAATGTGGTACAAAATTAAATATTACCAAAACCGCCTGTCCAACTACAGCTTTTATACCCTACACCTTCGTGGACTAGGGTATTATAAGTTAGTTTTCCGCCAAATGTTTGTAACACCAAGAAATAATTGACCTAGACACCTTTAAGTATACGGATCGGCTTAGAATCACCAGCTGAATCGATTTAACGATGTCTGTCTGTCCGTCCGTCTGCTGTCCATCTAAGCTTGTTCGCACTTATCGCAATTGTGGTCCGATTGTCATGGAATTTGGCAGGACGATTGGTATTGAATTTGGAGAAAATTGGTTCAGATTTAGATATAGCCTCCATACAAATATCACTATAATTTACACTATTACTGCTCTAGAATACACATTTTACATGGGATCATGACCAAATTTTCAGGATCAATTTATATTTGAACTAGAAACAGCTAGCGGTAAAGTGGACCAAATGGGTCTACATTTTGATATAGTCTCCATACAAATGTACCTCCGATTTACAATATTACTGATCTAAAATGCACATTTTACATCGGATATTGATCAAATTTTCCACACAATATTACATTTATACTAGAGACACGTATTTTGAAACCAATATAGGTCATTGTTTTGGTATAGCCCCCATACAAATGGGTAAAACCACCATACAAATTGGGCCCCCATTCTACTCAATTATAGCTCTTGAACCTACATAGTGCGTTGGATTTCGATACAATTTTGCAGATCATGTTATATTTCCACTAAGTATACCTACTTTGAAATTGATCTATATGGGACCACTTTTTAATGTAGCGCCTTTACAAATGGCCTCCATTTTTATTCCCTCTAGTACCAAAATTTTACATCGGAAGTTTTTCAAATTTTGCAGATCATGTTATATTTCAACTAGGAATATCTACTATGAAAGTCAAATATGTGTCCATATTTTGGCACAATCTCCGTAAAAATTGTCCCCCCATTTTACACTATTACCGCTTCAGAACCTATATCTGACATCGGATTTTTATAAAATTTTGCAGATCATGACTCATTTCTGCATTTGTCATCGGATGTTGGTCAACATTTTCCAGATCATATTATATTTACTCTCGGTATACCTACCCGAAATTTGGACCATATATATATAAAGATTTTGAGTAAACATCCTGTTACGCATGTCATGTATAAATTAAAACCCCCAAAACTCTTTAGACATCCTATTTAAACCCATACTTTGTCAAAAAGCATATCCAATTTTCTGCATTTATCATAGAAAAAATGCGGGACTGAAGGGTTTATCGCCGAGGAATTTGATCGTTTTTTTGTGTAATATTTCTTCAAAATATATATCGAGGGCTTATATTCAAAATGAGGTTTTGATGCCAAACTATTCTCAGATTTGGATGTCATCTGGAAAATTTGGAAAAGATTTTTTCTAAAGCCATTTTTTTAATTTTCTGATTTGGCTAACCTCTCGCACGTTAGTTTGTGACTGCATAAGTGGCAATGAACTTAAAAATAATAGAAACAAAATATTTCAACAAAGGAGAGCATAAAACCGAAGGTTATAATTCGCTACAACGATTTTGTTTAAAACATTTTTCTAGATTTAGGGCATATCGTACTATCAAATTCCATCATTTCGCGTTAATAGCATTTTGATACCCCAGTTATCTGGCTAAAATAGGAAAAATGGTGGCTGTAAAGTCAAATATTGTGAAAAGTATATTTAGAAAAACCGGTGTAACTTTTTATTATAATGAGAATACCAAAATATTTCTTTGGCATGTGATTGCTGACTTCATGGGGAATATTTGTGTATGAAAAGTTTCAGAAATATGAATGAAGAATATTAAAATATAAGGAATTCCAACGGCGAATTTTGGATTTTTCATCAATTGCAGCGATTTTTCGCGACTGGCTACATATATGATACAGGCGACCAGTCTGACGGATGAAGCTGGAATCTTTAAATTCGCTGTGTACATCACAGAAAATGCGTTTTCTATACAACATTGTCAAGATTTCATGCAACAAGTTATGGAGTTTACAATAAATCTTATTCTTATTTCAACATTCATAGTGCTCAATTTTAAACATACAAAAGTTGCTAAGAACCATGGAAACGCGAATAATAGGAAATTTCGAAAACTTTTTAATCGTTGCAATTAGTAATCCTTTTTAGATTAAACTGTAGAAGAGCGATTCATAATTTCTCTTCAAATTAAGAAGAAAATCCGTTTTTTCGCTCTCCTGAAAAGTTATGTTTTTTTTTCATAGCCACTTACGAATATAAGCCCTCGATATGTATGTATGTAATTTCAAGCAACTATTTAAAAAAGTTCTACATTTAGAGAACAAGTCTGTTAATAATAGCAGCGATTGTCTGCTGTCTATCCGCAGGCACTTTCTGCTATTACAGCAGTTTTTTGACATAACAGCAGTTTTCTACAATCTTACATCACCATTCACACTTTTAAAGAGTCTGCTAAAATTGGCTGTTGTTAATTAAAATATAAAAAGATAAGCGTTCATAAGCGAGTTTAGGTCGAATTTTCTTTTATATTAGCTTGGGACAAAATGCGTATCATATATACTGCTAAAAACAGCAAACGGCTGTTTACCATCTCAGCAGATACAACTCTGCTGTGTCTTTTTTAACAGCAGAAAATCTGCTCTTTCAGTAGACTTTCTGCTTTCTTTTACTGACATATTCCTTTGAATGTACTGATATGTGGATTACTGAAATGCAATTTTGCCGACAATGAGAAAAGTAAAAAAATCTGAAACTTTTTGTATGGAAAAAAATTAAAATTTACTTTAACTTAAAAATGTGTTTTTTCCTAAAATGAAGTTAAAATGTTTACTGAAATTTATGCCGAGTTCTTCATACATTTAAGTATTAATGAACTTATAAAGAACATTTTAAATTGTTAAAAAATCTTGATTATTAATTTAAGAAACAATTCTCGTTCGTTTGCAGAGACTTATTTCTTAAATACTTTATAAATTATTCTAAACAACCACTGCGAAGGCGCCTATATTGCCTTCGCAACAATCATATAGTAATAGCTCAACTCCTTATGGCAGAGGTATCATGAAACTTTTGAGAAATATGTCATGTTTTCATTTTTTGTATCAGTTTTGCATACTCTGAAGCAAAACTATTTGTTTGATTTTTTAGTTAAAAAGAACTTATTATTATTATTATTATTTCACCTTTTTTCTTGTATAAAATTAACTTTTCCTCAGTTTAAGTAAAAATTTACTCGTTTTGAGGAAAAAATCAGCAAAATTGTCCTCAGTTTGAGTAAAAATTTACTTGATTTGAGTAAACATTCACTTAGTTTTAAGAAATTTTTTTTCAGCAAAATTTTACTAACATTTACTTAGTTTTAGGAAAATTTTACTTGTTTTTAGGAAAAATTTACTTAGATTTGGGAAAATTTCAGCAAAATTCTACTTATTTAGTAAAAATGTACTTGGTTTCCTAAATTTTAGTAAATTTTTACTCATTATAGGGAAAATTTTTTTGAGTGTAGATGAAAACCCCCCCCCCCCCAGAGGAAAATCCTGCGCACGGGCCTGTAAATAATTATTACGTCCTAAAATTTGGCAGACCAGATCTAGGATAGGGTACCATTTCGCAGGTCTAATATGGGGTGGACTATTTAAAATTTTAAATTAGAATCGGCAATAAAATGTACTGATTATTTTTTCCAATTTGTGGTTTTATTGGAAAGGTTGAACTTTGTCATTTAATAATGGAACACAATATCATTCATATGACTACGACGACAGGCTCGGCAGTACATCAACCGATCAACCCAATTTTTCAGTACATGGCCCAATGACACCGCCAGCTCAAAATCCACACCAAACAATGACTCGTTGTGGATGCATTGGCTTCTCAATAGTCACATGTAGGTTCTCTGAACTACACATGCGGCAATTTTGCTTATTGACATAGGCACCGAGATTTAATTGAGCTTCATGAAGTCTGATGAGTTTTCCAGGAGAGGCGTTCAAAGTTAGTTACAACAAAGCTTGTTATAAAAGTAAAAACATTTTTTCATAACTTGTTATTGCATTGAACGATAATTACCACAATTTGAGAGAATTTAATTTAAGTTAAAGACAACAGAATCTAAAAACGCAAAGAAAACATGAAACATGCTAAATCGACTTGTTTGAAGTCGATTATTTACATTTGGTTGTTAGTGGACTTGATTACACTAGTTAAAAATAGTATTGTCGAAAAGCTGGGTATACCATTTCCTCATGTATTTTACTGTCCAAACTCGAAAAATATTATTTTTTATTAATTTGCGTGGAACACATTCAAAAACATTTTTTTTATCAAACCACACAATTTTTTAAATAAATGTGTGATACATATTGTATAATATTTGTCATTCGATTATGTTAATTTAAACCATGTGTTTGTGTTTTATTCGAAAACCACAAACTTATTTCAGTTCTTTTTATCAAATAATGATAAAGTGTTTCTAAATAATGTTACAATGGTTGGATTATTTAAAATTATTTTTATTAGTTATAGAAAAAATAGGAATGAGATAAACGACAAGTCTAACAATGATCAGTGTATAAATAATAGAATGTTGTAGATTTTGATGGCGAGGCCCTTTTAAACACATACGAAAGCACAACATGAAAGAAAAACTAAGAACACAGCTATGTTATGCAGCGACTCTGTAACTTATTCATGATGAAAGGGATTTGTTACAAATATAATTAATTTTTAGTGGGATACTATTATTTTCTAATCCAGCGGGCATGGCCTACGAACAAAAAAACGCCCGTAAAAACTATATTTCCTATTTTATTTTATTTTGCAATAGCATTAACCATTTTTGTAAAATGTTAGCATCTCACTTATAAAATAGTTTAAAAATTCTCGCAATTGTTCTACTTCCTTATCGATTACTTATCTTACCTTTTGAATAATGATATAGATTATTACATTCTCATTTGCTTTGCTACTATTTCGCTTTCTCTATCACACCTGCAATTTCTGGAATTTAATTTTTTTATATAAATTATATTTCCCTTTTATATGCCTGTTGGGCCTCATTTCTCATTGAAGTACTAATATATAAATATCCCCCACTCGTATGACACATCTGCGTAAATAACATTGACACTTGTAAATAATAACTTTTTCTATGACATTAGTTTATTACACTTTAATTCATCTCCTAATCACATTCACTTTCAATAAGCTAACATACATTCATACATATGTACTATAGGCTGGGTTGCGGTTACCAACAGAAACAAATTTAGGATTAAACTAGCATTGTCAGTTAAACGCCTTTGCAAACAAAGACCTCATCATAATTTTCGAATGTAAAATTTTTTGATTTTGCAATTTTGTCGAATTTTTCTGTTTGAATAAATAACCTTTGGAATGACCTTGATTATATGTACATCCTTTTTCATATCTTCGAATATTTAATTGACAGAAATACTGAGTTTTGTTGTTCAAGGAGGGCGTTATTCACGCTAGCATCTAAAATCAATGAGTTAGGACGTCCAAATTTGACGCAAATGTGTCTTATAGTTGTAGATCGGTTGGGATTGAAAGTGGGCGAAATCGGTCCAAAGAGAAAAAAATTCCCTCACAAGGACTGAAAATATCCCTAATATTTCGAGTATTTAAGCATGTTTTTTGAATATATTTGTTTATATTTGCTTGATATTTGGTATGAGCAAAAACGTGCACCGTAAAGTGATTCTTATGTGTAGGGGGTGAAATGGAGCAAAAAGGGATAAAAATGGTACCTATCAAACGACTGCAGCTAGAAACACGAAAATCGGTGTGTACATTGCTCTAGTTGAGAAAATACATAATATAAAAATATTTTTTCCAAATTCGTACTTTTAAAGGGTAACATGGGAATAGAGGGATAAAAATGGTAGCAACCGAACAGCTGCACCCAGAATAATGAATTCCTCTGATCTCGTAGACACGTAAATTAAAGGGATTTTTCGAAATTTGTACTTTTTGGGGGTAAAATGATAAAAAAGGGATGCAAATTTTACCAAACCAATGGCGGCAGCTAGAGTCATGAAATTCCGAGTATACATTCCTCTGACTTCATAGACACGACAAATTGAAAGGTTTTCCAAATTCGAACTTTCAAGGGATACAATGGGAACAGAGGGATAAAAATGGTACTCACTAAAGGGCTACATCTAGAATTCGGTGTGTACATCCCTCTAATTGCTCATGTGAAATAAAGAGATTTTCGAAAGTCGTACTTTTAAGGGGGTAAAATCGGACAAATGGGATAATGGTATCAACCAAATGGCCGGAGCTAGATTCATGGAATTCGGTGTATAGATTCCACTAACTGCATAGACTCGAAAAAATAAAACGATTTTTCCAGCAAAAATGGGCAGAATCATGAAGTTAGGTTATCTTCTATTGTGTACGTGGGAGATAATGCATTGTCAAAATTTGTACTTTTGGAATTCGAGTATGATGGAAATACAACCAACCAAATGATTATAGCTGAAATGCCTCAATATTTATTGTATTTAAGATTTTTGAAAATTGCTGTCTTATATTTAGTTTTTAAATTGACTTGAAGTATTATTTCGATATATATATAGTATAAACATATTGAGTAACGAGTGGAAATATCTGTAGCGTCGGTATATCTGCCGTACCTAATTAAAAAATTTAAGAGATAATTCTTATACACTGGAGCCCCGATTTGCGTCGTTAATGGGAACCGGAGAAATGCGACGCAAACCGGAACGACGCAAATCGAATCACTTTTTTCGGTATAAATGTTGATTGGGTCAAAAATTTAAATATTTAGTAAAAAAATATATTTTTGATAAGAAAGTCATTTTATTTCATTTCACTTTATTTATTTGCAATTGACATGCCATTTCAACAAATATTTTTAATTATTGTAAAAAAATAAGAACATATAAATTTACATAAAAACAAAACAAAAATTCATTCATATTCACATATAGAAAAGAAACAGAAATTCTAATTTGAGATTATGTTGAGATATCTTCGTCTGATAAATTTCAATCAACAATACTTGTATCCATAACAAAGTTGTCTAAGGTTTGTTGATTTTTTATAGATTTCTTTATAGCAACTAATTGCGTTATCAACCGATGCTGCTACGCTTGAGCTACGGTTTTCGACGGTATCATTATCAGCAAATATATCCATTGTCTGTGAAATCAATTGCATAGCTTTGCAAATATTGGCAGTCGTCAATTTTTTTTCTTCTATTGCAACGTCAGTTATTATAATGTCTTCCTCTAGGGTATCCTCTCTTTCAGTATCAAGCTTCGTGAGATAACAACATTTCATTAATGTCATCTTCCTACATTCCATCGAAGTCCGCTTCTCTGGCTAAATCAACCAACTCTCTACAAACATTTTGAATGTCATTAACTCCATCTCTATTAATGAATTCTTGCCACCAGCTTCCTTTCATAGAAGATGCTCTAACTTCTTTCCAAGACAAATTTATGATTGCAATAGCCATCATTATGTGGTAATTTTTCCAAAAGTCTTTCATTGATAGTTTACCATTTCTGCCGGTTGACTCAAGAAGTTGACGAAAAGTCCACCGTATGTAATACATTGTTGGATATGACGACTTGATCCATAGGTTGTATTAGGGATGTTGTCTTAGGCGGCATAAAAATACTTTTACATTATCAGACAAGTCATCTGAAAAAGTTGGATGTCTTGGTGCATTATCGACTAACAAAAGCATTTTAAAGTCAATGTTTTGAGTAGAACAGTAATGTTTGAATTCTGGAACAGCACAATTTAAGGTCGTTATATATGGAAAGTGCTTTATTTTTAATCACCTCCTTGCTCAATGGCACTCTTCGCTTATTTTGATTTTGTATCCATATAGAAAGAAGGGACACCATTTTAACCATTAATGAATTTCTTACTTTTGTAACTTGTTTACAACGGGATGGTGTGGCAAAATCTGCAAATTGGGTTATTTTAGAACTGTCTCTGTTGCAAATTATTTTTACTGTTGTTGGTGGTAACCCAAGTATTCTTCCTCTGTCAACAGCTTTTTCTCCCGATTTAAAACGTTTTAATACATCCAATTTTAGTTCAAAACTAATTTTTACTCATTTTTTTCTTAAGGTATTTTATTGACTCAACCACAGCACTTCTTATTGAAGTGCTATACTTAGAATAACTGACCTAACAGAATAAAATGGGTATCCCCTTTTATATACCCTATCCCCGCAAATTGAAAAATTCACATGTGATTGTCTTCAGTGAAAAAATGCAATCGTATGTTGCGACGCAAATCGGATTGAAGCAAATTTTAAAAAGCGACGCAAATCGGAATCAAAGCGACGCAAAGCGAATTGACCCCAATTTTAAAAAGCGACGCAAATAGGATCGACGCAAAACGGGGCTCTAGTGTATTTCATAAATCTTCGAACGAAATATATCCTCTGACCTTCATTTACATGTATATAAAAAACAAAATTCTCAAAAAATCGCATATTTGTATAAGATTAAGTAAAATTGTTTATAATTTTGTACTAAATCCATTTTTAAAATGTAGTACTATTTAAGCGCTTTATAACACTAAAATGTTTGATCGAATTTTTCAGTTTTTTTTTCTTGTTTTTGGCGTAGTTTAAGGCGTGTTAATGTCACGCCCGGGCCACTGGGAAATGCCCATATATAGTAGAGTGAGGAAGATATATATAATTATAAATATATTAATTATAATTCAATCAATAAAATCTCAGAGAAATAATTTCGCATCACAACATTTGTTTTGTAACCCACCCTAACGTACTACGAGTACAACAAACCACTGAAAGCAATTAACATTTGTGTAAAAATGTCATCCATACAATCTCTCACTCACTCCTTGTTTCGATTAAGTGTACGTATACATATTTTCTAACAAACTAATTATCATCAATTATAATTAAGCCCAATGTAATTTATTTCAAAACAAATGAGTTGCCGCGCTGAGAGTTGATAGTTTTTCCACGGGCATTGGGAATTACAAATAATTGTTTTGTAAATAAATCACTGAGATTTACGCATGTGTGTGTGCGTGTGCCTGAGTCCCTTTCGGCTGTTATTGTTGTTATTGTTATTGTAATTTAAAATTTTAATGACTTAAAACCACAGATGGTGTTCGCAACCGATTTACATCGGCAGCAACATGGACACGGACTAATAAGAAATAAAAATCCACAAAACAAAAAAAAACGGACAATAATCCAAATGGACATGCGGATGATGCTGTGCCATTGGAAATATTGTCATTAAATTATATTGCATAAAATCAATATAATTGGCTTGTGTATATATAAATTTGGCAACAAATGCGAGGGTTAGCAGCGAAGTGACAACTGTGATAATATCACATCACAATTGTGATGTTATACTCGAATTCAATGCATTGAAGTTGTTTCAAATTGACTATAAATTTTCCTGTCTACCAATTGACTTGATCTGTGGAATATTTTGGTCCATTACCATGCTTCACTTGGAGATTTTTTATATAGTTTTTTGGCGTTTTGGAGTTATCAAAGCCCAGCAATAATTTTCCTGTTACATATATATTTTCTCATGATCTCATTAAAACCAAATGTCAATACCGCAAAATCTATAATTGGAGTAATATCATGTGAAGCAATTACACACACACATTGGATTTGTCCTAAAGTAATTTAAAAAAATGTATTTTTTTGGTATAGGATACTAAAATAACTGTTTTGCAGAAAATTGTAAAATCTAAAAAAAAATATTTTTTTATCTATTAATTTTATAAACAAAAAGTATATTTTCGATTTCTGAAAAATAAATATTATTAATAGCTGATAGTTTCCGTAAGATGCTACATAAGTTGCAGGATGGTGTTCCTGGAACTTACTTTAAAACAAATATAAAAGAGATTGTAGTCGAAACAAAATAATAGTAGCTAATTTAATAGAAATATTTAAAATAACTTATTTTAAGTTTGCTTTCAAAAAGTTTTGGAATAAAATGAATCTTGGGTTTTAATGCGTTTTTCCAAAATATTCCTCCATTCGTGACCATTTGTCCTTTAATTGTTTACATTATATATTGTTTATTTCGACAACAATAACGTTTAATTTAATTGTTTTGGAGTAAGTATCAGAAACGTCATCACGAAGCTGGTGGAGCGTCTTACTGACATTATAAGCTATTAATATAATTTATTTTAAAGAAATCGAACATATATTTTTTGTTTTTGAAATAAATAATAAATAAGATTTTAAAATTTTCTGTAAAACTAGGGGAAATTTGATTGAAATTACAAACAAATTATGTTAGTATCGACATACCAATAAAATTTAATTTTTATACCCTCCACTGGAGTATTATGTCATTGTGCATTTGTTTGTAACATCTAAAAGGAATCGATATATACCAATTGTTAAGTATATCGATCGACATAGAATCACTTTCTGGGTCGATTTATCCATGTTCGTCCAGCTATTATTGTAATCAAAGTACAGGTCACAATTATTGTCCGATCCTGCCAATAATTAGCACAGGTAAGTTTTGCGGGCCAAGGATTAATGCTATTTAATGTCGCTCCCGATTTGACTTTTTCCGCTATTGAAACCATATATTTTATTCAATTTGCTTCAAATTTGGCACAGTACCTTAGAAACCAACTAGAAATATTTATGGTGAAATTGGACCTGATCGGTTCAGATTTAGATATACATAGCTCCTATACAAATTTCAGTCTCCATTTAACATTTTTCGCTGTGTTTTAACCAATTTTCTTCCAATTTGACACAAAACCTTATATTTCAAATAGAAATATCTGTGGTGGAGTCCGATCCGTTGAGATTTATATATAGCTCCCATACAAATTTCGCTCCCGATTTGACTTTTCCCACTCTAGAAACCACACAATTTCACCGATTTTCTTCAAATTTGGCACAAAACCTTATATTTGAACTTAAAACATTTGTGGTGAAAGTGAGTCAGATTGGTTCAGACAGAAATTTGGCTCCCGATTTGACTTTTTCCGCTCTACAAACCGCCTATTTTAACAGACCTTCCTCGAATCTTGCAAAATATCTTAAATTTCAACTAGAAACACCCATAGTGTACATGGGTCAGATCGGTTCAGATTTATATAAAGCTCCCATTCAAATTGCGCTCCCGGCTTGACGCCTAGAAACCATGACTTTCTTCAAATTGAGCATAAAACGTTGAACTTGAAGCACCTATTGTGAAATTGGATCACGTCATTCCAAGTGTGGATATTGCTCCAATACAAATAATCTTCTCGATTTGACAAATTGGGTCAAGTCATATCAGTCTACTATTAAGACACGTACAAAAATCCTTCCCGTTTTCACTTTTTTACCGAATTGAATTGTATTCGGATAGAAAGTGGAGTGTATCATATATTCGGCCCAGCCCGACTTTAGCCAGTCCTTACTTGTTTTGGTTTGGCTATATTAAAAAATGTAAAATTTTCCTGTAATGTTACTGGACTTCTAGTAAAATCGACAGACTCTGTGGAATGAGGGCTCTTTATGTAAATTATGCTCACAAACGAATGAGAAGCACAACTCACTCTCCGAATATCTGTCTTGGTGTGTCCAGCCAAGTGACATGACAATATCCCAGTTCAAATCAAATGTTTATCTTTCCTTAAAACGTTGTTCTGAGAGCCTATAAAGCACTCTCCTCAATTCGCCTGTTGAACAATTTCCAGTTCGACTCTCGCTTCGAATACAAACAATTCAATTGCTGAGAAATTAACGCGACAATAATCGAATGTTACATATCAAAATGTTCAATTTAATTGCAATTTCGAAGCTGTTGTTGCTTTTATTGTTTTATAATCAATTGGAAATAAATTAAGTGTAATCTAAATACACAGACCGCACATTACATACTACATGCAACACATGTACATTAAGCTGGCTTCATTTATATGCGACACAAAAAAGTTGTGGATGTTCTCGACTAAAACTAAATTTTAGTTTGTTTTTGCTGGCGAACGGACTATGATAAATCTGAAAAAATTGGAAACCACAGTTTGATTTTAGTCGGAAGCATTCACAATTTTGTTTTTAAAGCCAGCTTAATGTGCATACATGCCATAACGGCTTCTGACAGAAGGGCGCTTTATTGATAGTGGACAATGATTCATAATTATTGCATTTGTAATGATATGCGGACAGATAAAATTTACAGAAATAAAAACTAACAAATTGTTTGGCAGGTGGCTGGGGCATTAAGTACAGCCAGCGAAAATACTGTTGCCAAATAAATGGAGGTAAATACATAAAACAATACAAGAAATCAAAAAAAAACATTGTTGCATTAAGGTCCCCAACTACAAATAGTAGACATTTTTAATTCTAGGGATGGAACTCGAGAATGATTTGTCCAATATTCGTCATAAAAATATAGAATAATTCGAATCTACATGTGTGTGTTTAAAACATTTCTAGCCTGAACTTTATCTTTGGAGATATTTAGGGCAAAAAAACAGTTAAAATTACATAGAAAATCGATGTATTCGGTTTAGTCAGCATTTTTGAATTATTTACAATCAACTGAATGTATTTTAACAAGAAACTGCTGTAATAGCAGAAAAGTGTCTGCTGCTAGGCAATCGCTGCTTTTATAATCCGACTTGTTCTCTAAGTGTAGAACTTCTTTTTTTAAATAGTTGCTTGAAAGTACATACATACATATAATTTTGAAGAAATATTACACAAAAAACGTTCGAGCACTTAACCCCACTTCAGGCCCCGCATTTTTCTATGATAAATTCAGAAAATTGTATATGCTTATTGACAAAGTATGGGTCTAAATATGATGAGTTTTGTGGTTTTTAATTTATACAGAAGTTACATGAGTAACGGATGTTTACTCAAAATCTTTATACGCATATTCCGATTAAATAAAAAAATATTTGGACATGTTTCTTCAATTTTATAATCTTAAATATGTATGAATTCGAATAACACATACAGTTTTTTGTACTCTCTTAAATGTTTCTCTTTTGAATAATAATTCTTACACAAAAATAACAAATATTAACTCTGAAAAATATTTGACAGTGAAGTGAGAAATATGACAAAAAAAATCAGGTAGTTAAAATTAATTTCTTATTGTTTCGCAAATTTAAAGTAGATCTTGCAATAGAGACTTACACGCAGAAAAAAAATGCATTACGAAGAAACGAAATTTTAGACACATGAACATCGTTTCAGGGTTTCTTTTGTGGGAAAAATTAGTTTGTTTGCGGTAAACATGTCATCAGTTGTTGTAAATGAACAAAGAGAAATATGTTTATATCAAACAGTTTTCTTCGTTTGTCGAAATGAATTTGTATTATCATTACAAACTCCCAAAACATTTAGAAGTAAGAAACCGTTGTTGTTTCATCTGCGATGAAAATAGGTCACATCGGTGCAGATTTAGAAACAGCAAATGTCGCATCGCAAATGTTACAAACCACGCATTGCAAACGGAATATACGAATAGCAACACCATATTTATATTTGACCTGTGAACATCTTTGTGGAAGTGGAATATGTGCGTCAATGTTTTATTATAGCCCTTATACAAATGTCCCACCCGATTTCTATACTCAGAGAGGGATATATCGTTTTATCGTATATTCGTTTGAATTGAAACAAATTTACAAATGCAAATTGTATTTTATTTAAAAATTAAAGTATTTCTTTTGTACAAGTAAAAATTGTCTACATAAAAAATTCTTAGGTTACCCCAATACTTTTTCGCACATACGAAGAATTTCATCTCGCCAATAGATTTTTACATCATTATTAATTTAGAGGAAAATTACTTTTCAATGACTTCATTCCAATTAGATATACTACAAATTTGTCCAAAGTTTGGCACTCATAGTTAAGCAAATTGTTTGCTTTTATTAAGAATCTTTTTAGATTTCGTTATGATATCATAGTGATTCTTATTCACTTTTTTATACACTCCACGAGAGTATTATGTCTTTGTGCATTTGTTTGTAACACCCAAAAGGAAGAGAGATAGACCCATTGTTAAGTATACCGATCGACTTAGAATCACTTTTTGAATCGATTTATCAATCTCCGTCTGTCTGTCTGTCTGTCTGTCTGTCTGTCTGTCTGTCTGTCTGTCTGTCTGTCTGTCTGTCTGTCTGTCTGTCTGTCTGTCTGTCTGTCTGTCTGTCTGTCCGTCTGTCCGTCTGTCCGTCTGTCCGTCTGTCCGTCTGTCCGTCTGTCCGCCTGTCTGTCTGTCTGTCTGTCTGTCTGTCCATCTATTCTTGTAATCACGATACAGGTCGCAATTGTAGCCAGAACCAATTGAAACTTTGCACAACGAAGTTTTTCGGGATAAGAACGAACGCTATTTAATTTGAAGAAAATCGGTTCAGATTTAGATATAGCCCCCATACGAATTTCACTCCCGATTTGACACTTTTCACTCTAGATACCACATATTACAACAGATTTTCTTCAAAACTGGCAAAACATCTTATATTCCAACTAGAAACACCTGTGGTAAAAATGGGTCAGATCGGTTCAGATTTATATATAGCTCCCATACAAATTTCGCTCCCGATTTGACTTTTTCCGCTCTAGAAACCACATGTTCTATCAGATTGTCTTCAGATTTGGCAAAACATCTTATATTCCATCTAGAAACACCTGTGGTAAAAATGGGTCAGATCGGTTCAGATTTATATATAGCTCCCATACAAATTTCGCTTCCGATTTGATTTTTTCCGCTCTAGAAACCACATGTTCTATCAGATTGTCTTCAGATTTGGCAAAACATCTTATATTCCATCTAGAAACACCTGTGGTAAAAATGGGTCAGATCGGTTCAGATTTATATATAGCTCCCATACAAATTTCGCTCCCGATTTGACTTTTTCCGCTCTAGAAACCACATATTGTATCAGATTGTCTTCAGATTTAACAAAACGTGTTATATTTCAACTAGAAACACCTGTGGTAAAAATGGGTCAGATCGGTTCAGATTTATATATAGCTCGCACACAAATTTCCCTCCCGATTTGACTTTTTTCGCTCTAGAAACCACATAGTTTAACAGATCCTCTTCAAATTGGGCGAAGTATATTATATTTGTCCTAGAAAAACCCATAGTGAAAATGGGTCAGATCGGTTCAGATTTACATATAGCTCACATACGAATTTCACTCCCGATTTTAATCTTTTCACTTTAGATACCACATATAACAAGAGATTTTCTTCAAAATTGGAAAAACATCTTATAGTTCAACTAGAAAATCCTGCGGAAAAATGTGTTATATCGGTTCAGATTTATATATAGCTCCCATACAAATTTCGCTCCCGATTTAACCTTTTCCGCCCCAGAAACCACGAATTTTCACCGAATTTTTTCAAAGTGAGCATAACACCTTATATTTGAACTGGAAGAACTTATTGTGAAAGTTAGTCACATTTTTCCATGTTTGGATATAGCCCCGATACAAATGTTCTTATCGATTTGACAAATCGAACCAGGTCGTATTAGCCTATGATTAGGAAACATACAAAAATTCTTCTTAAAATTACTAAGAGATTTTTTATTGAATTTCCAAACTTTTATTGTTGTACACAATTAAAAGTTCATAAGATATTGCTCTTGTCAAAAGTCAAGAAGTAGTGGAATTAGCAATCTTGAAATTGGCACATTTCGTTTAGTTTGTTTGTATTTTTCATAACCTTTGTCCGAAATTCAAGAAAGTGTCCACGATTTTTTATGTAATTTTCGTGTTTCCATGATTTTACTGCAAAATTACTATTTCAGACGAGTTATTTTAAAAAGAACTTAAAAATTCTAAATTTTATTGCTTCAGTAAGTCTAAAAGGTTTTAAAAAAGTATATGTTCGAAACCACTCTGGGGGGTTTGAACCCCCAAAACCCCCCTCTTGCGCACGGCCCTGTTTGGCAATGTCTGGGAAATTTCAATAGCAGATTCTTGTTTTTCTCGACAATATCTACAAGAAAAAAAGTTTCACTTTCCACAGCTTTCTACTTCATTATTTTTTGTAGCAAAGTGTTTTTTTATTTGTATTGACCGCGACACAGCCTATTGTACAATTACATTTACGTTGCATTTTTGTGCAATTTTTTCTGAATTAATAGACCCTTGGAAGCACTTTAAATATACATTTTTATCCTTGTCTTAAAATAACTCTGATCTTATTACTGGACGTTTAGATTGAATTTTTTTAGTTTTTCATAGTGATAACTGAAAACTCATATTTATTTGAAACATATTATAAGTGTTATGAAAAATAAATAGAAAGAATCAATACCTATCGAACGATGCTTAAATGATGAATATCGGACGAAAAATTACGTTATTGGCTCCTTTTTTGTGAAATAATTTGAGGTGTGACGCTGCGGCGTCATTTCCATCTGGTGTTCATCATTTAGGCTTTGACTGCAGCTGTATATTTTTATAATAATACCAATAAATATGAAAAAGATTTCAGTTGTCACAGTAAAACAAACTAAAAAATCTATAAACGTCAAGTAATTCGACCAATAAGTTACTCTAAGGCAAGATTCAAAATTTATATTTAAAGTGCTTTCATTGGTGTATTATTTCGGAAGAAATTTTTGACAAAAATGCAACAATAAAAATTGGGGGTATATTCAGGAGCGTTTAACTCACAGACGGCGTGGTCTAGGGACAAAATAATTTTGCAAATCATCATTAAACAGTCCAAACTTTATTTTCGTAGTGTGACTGGAAACAGTTTTTCCATTTATATGTACCATAATCATGCCTATTGAACATATTGAACGTTGGAGAAATTGATTCAGAAGGAAACAACGTATGATTTATATCTGGATGATTCTATATATTCGAGATTTTAATATACTTTTTTGTATTTACATAAATGTAGTTGCATATTATGCTACTGTATATATTAGGGCGGGTCAAATTTTGGGAGGCACAAAAAGGCAAGGACACATTTCGATTTTTGTTTTATTAATCATTTCAAGAAATCATAGCTCAAATATGAATTTCCACTTTCAAAATATGTATTTTTCCAAAATAATATTAATAATAATATTTATACGCTGCCCAACAGCATTTTTAGAACAGTTGTATCAACAGTTGCTTCACATCAGTGTTAAAATAACGTGCAGCGCATTGAACTTCAATTGTATCTGACCGTATTCAGACAGATGTGAAAACGTGTCCACATTTGCATTCACAGCAAGGAAATTTCACATTCCCGGAAGCTTCTGCACGTTAATTTATTCCGCAGCGTTGTCGCTGGTGGTCATACCTACACATACATACACACATGTACGTACACATGTATGGGCATTACACTTGAATGACTATGCTAGCAGCAGCATGTGTGCTTGATGTTCAAATACGCTATCAAATAGTTGTACATAATTAATTAAAACTATTTTAACATTGTTCGCGTGTAATTTCAAGCAATTAAATACTCACAAAATCAACAGAGATTGCCATATTTGTTAGTGTAAGCCTATGTAATAGATGTGTTCGATGGGGTTTACTACTAAACTAAAGTTTAGTTACTACTAAAACAGCTGTCTGAAATTGATTTTACTTAGAGAGTGAGAATTCTTACCATACTGAAATTATTTTGTTTTCTCTAATAATCCTATATACTTTAAAGAATGTTTTAAACGTCTCCACTTAACAAAATTTTAGTTCTTTTTGAAGCTACAGTGTTTAGAAGTTGAAGCTGTACATGGGCATCTCACAAAAAAGGTCTACCAAAAAAATTAAATCAGACCACACTAATAGCTTTTATCTCTATTTTTTCCTTATTTCGACAACTTTTTTATTATGAAACTTGAAGTTAACTTTTTCTCTTTTATTTTTATTAAAAGTTGATGTGTTAGAACGAAAATTACTACTTTCTTTACTACGAGTAGAAATTTTTGTCCCGTCCGTTTTGTCGCGTCCGCATTTCTGTTGTACCTAATTAATGAAATTTAAGAGATAATTCTCATATTTCATAAATCTACGAACAAAATATATTCTCTGACCTTCATTTACATGTAAAGAGTGATTTTTTTGAGGTTAGGATTTTCATGCATTAGTATTTGACAGATCACGTGGGATTTCAGACATGGTGTCAAAGAGAAAGATGCTCAGTATGCTTTGACATTTCATCATGAATAGACTTACTAACGAGCAACGCTTGCAAATCATTGAATTTTATTATCAAAATGCGTGCTCTGTTAAGAAAGTTCAGAAAGAAAGAAATTGTGTTCAGCGACGAAGCTCATTTTTGGCTCAATGGGTACGTAAATAGGCAGAATTGTCGATTTTGGAGTGAATATCAGCCAGAAGCATTGCAAGAGCTACCAATGCATCCAGAAAAAGTCACAGTTTGGTGCGGTTTATGGGCTGGTGGCATCATTGGACCGTACTTCTTCAAAGATGATGCGAATCGTAACGTAACTGTGAATGGTGAGCGCTACCGTGAGATGATATCCAACTTTTTTTTGCCCAAAATGGAAGAACTGAACTTGGTTGACATGTGGTTTCAACAAGATGGCGCTACATGCCACACAGCTCGCGATTCTATGGCCATTTTGAGGGAAAACTTCGGAGAACAATTCATCTCAAGAAATGGACCGGTAAGTTGGCCACCAAGATCATGCGATTTGACGCCTTTAGACTATTTTTTGTGGGGCTACGTCAAGTCTAAAGTCTACAGAAATAAGCCAGCAACTATTCCAGCTTTGGAAGACAACATTTCCGAAGAAATTCGGGCTATTCCGGCCGAAATGCTCGAAAAAGTTGCCCAAAATTGGACTTTCCGAATGGACCACCTAAGACGCAGCCGCGGTCAACATTTAAATGAAATTATCTTCAAAAAGTAAATGTCATGGACCAATCTAACGTTTCAAATAAAGAACCGATGAGATTTTGCAAATTTTATGCGTTTTTTTTTTAAAAAAAGTTATCAAGCTCTTAAAAAATCACCCTTTACCATTTACCCTCCATTTTCTACCCTATTATACAGAGAAAAAAAGTTAAATCGAAAGGACATTTTAATCGGGGCTATATCTGAAAGTGGAACGTTATATAGGTGCCTCTAAAGGGTGGTTAAATTTTAAGGGCCGATGTTGAATGTGAACCACCCAAACGTCAAGTTTTTTTTCTGCATTTCATTTGACATTTCTCAATTTTAGACTTTGAACCATGGAAAGATACACAATCGAGCAACGCGTTTTTCAGGCTTATTATGAAAATGGGCGTTCAAAACAAAATCCATATCGTGCACTTTTCGAAGAAAATCATCTTCAGTGATGAGGCACATTTTCACCTCAGTGGATTCGTCAATAAGCAGAATTGTCACATTTGGACGAATGATCATCCAAGAGTAATTGTCGAAAAACCAATGCACCCACAAAGAGTGACTGTTTGGTACGGTTTATGGGCTGGCGGCATCATCGGGCCGTATTTTTTCCAATATGGGATCAGACAGTTACTGTGAATGGTCTTCGCTATCATGAGATGATAACGAACTTTTTATGGCTCGAATTGGAAGATATGGATGTGTACGATATGTGGTTTCAAGAGGACGGTGCCACTTGTCACACAGCTAACGAAACAATGGCTCTTTTGCGAGACAAATTCAATTGCCGTGTTATTTCTCTCTCATGCCAATTGGCCGCCAAGATCATGTGATTTGACATCGTTGGACTTCTTTCTTTGGGTTTATTTTAAAGAAAAGGTGTACGTCGATAAGCCAGCAACTAAGGGATGAGATAATTCGGAACATTAAAGGCATAGAACCTCAATTATGCCTCAACGTCATCGAAAATTTGGACCATCGGATGGAGGTGTGCCGACGAGGTCGAGGAGGCCATTTTGTTCCATACATAATTGAACCATACCAATATTATCATAATAAAAAGAAATGACAATAATTTTCTAAATAATTTGTGTTTTATTCAAAATCAACATCGGCCCCTATATAGTATACACATATTGGCAACCTTGCCTTAAAAGCAGGTTTAAAACAATTGAAATTTTATATTTAGTTATAAAATTATAAAATTTTCAATATATTTATTTCTTATAATGTTAGTGCATGATGTTGTTCTAGTTGAAATATAAGGTGTTGTGTCTAAATTGTAGAAAATCGGTAAAAATATGTGGTTTCTAGAGCGGAAATAGTTAATTCGGGAGCAAAATTGTACTGGAGCTACATATAAATCATCCCGATCGAGTCCTCTTACACCATAGCTATGTCTAGTTGAATGGTGAGGTGGTTTCGTGAACGAAATCGTAATCAAATATCACAATTTTCATGAAAATTATCAGAATTGTCCTAATATGGTGTAGTAGACAGACAGCTTATAAACTGCCAGTAATACTGAGGAATGTTCTTCCCGGTGGAGGGTATAAACGATTTGGCACGATCGAACTTAAATCCTTTATATTTATTTTAAAATTACATATAAATAAATAACATATTTTCATATTACAGAGTATTACAATACTAAGATTTTCCGTGGTCAGCAACAAGTCTGAATAAATGCACTTACGATCTTCGTCAGAACGCTGGGACAATTGATTAATCACCATCTCGCATTGTTTGCCATAAATATCGCGAATCAATTTAATAACAATTCATTGCAGCAGAAACAATAATCCGCGTTGAAACGTTCTGATTATATTCGCAATGGTCAAAGTGTTCGGTATATTTTTCTTGCTGCTGATGATCATAGTTATTGGGTGCCAATGTACTAACGAATCAACGTACACGGCAGGATCACCAAATTTACGGCCGCGGACTAAACGTGCTGTCAAAAGTGCAGTATCCAACTGCAAGTTTACAAAATACGATGGTAAATGTGTTCCCCGATCGACACCAAACAATGGTTCACGTGTCATGAATGCTAAACCCTATCAAAGTGTAAGTGAAGCATAAACGAATATGACTAGCAAAATACTGAAATTTAGAATTAAATTATCGTAAACCAATGAGTTCTATATAAATCAATTTCCATATGAATCGCATGCCACAAAATAAGAACACTATGTAACAAAAGGTACAACAATCTGTCGGGGACCAAAAAATGTATTCTTCGCATTGAGGTATATTGTTGAATAAATATATATTTTTTCATAAAGTAGAAATATTTTGACATTTACAATTTTATTATTTATTTTATAATAGCAAATGACTGAAGTTCATAATCTCTTCGCACAGAATTGTAGAATTTTTTTAACACAATACAATCCTCGTAATTGAACGGGTTTTTACTTCGCCTCAAAAATTATGAAAATGCCGGTCTTTACGTCTTCTATTTTGCTGTCGATATACATATATGCAATAGAAAGAAATCTTCAAATTTACGTCTTCTATTTTGATCGCTTCATTCGTCTAACACGAATTCGTCTACTGGAAACCGACAATAACACAGCAATTTTGAAGGGGCACCTCTAATGAGATATAAGAAATAATAGTAATGTTGAAATCATAAATACTACGAAGATAATTCATTTACTTTGAGTTTCCTAATAACGATTGTAAATGAAAAAATCGAAGATTTCATTTAATATTTGCATATTTACTATAGGGCCATAAAGGTAATTCTTGGAAATCTTCTCGATATTAAATGCAAATTTCCAATTTTTGATTGGATTTTTTTTTTGTTCCCCATCTCTGATTTAAAGTTACTAATTTCAGAGTTTTTAATATATATATATATTGTATTTGGAATGACAGTAAAGTTCACTATGTATCTATATTTTAACTATTTCCAGGCAAAAAAGAGTGAGCGCGAAAAATCTTTTTGGGAGAGAGTGTTTGGATAAGGGGATTTACCATTTAAAAATAGTTTGTGTAAAGCATTAATTTAGTGATGTATATCGAATAAATGTTAATAAAAGTGTATTCAATTTAAAGAATAGAAGCGAAAAGTAAATAAATAAAGGCTAAATAACTAAATAGGTGATTTCGTACTCAGTTAATCCACAATTAAATTCAATTAAGGATTTATTATCAAAAATATTAACACAATTTGTTAAAATTAATTTATCCCGAAGCTATATACGAAATCGTGAAAAAACTAGACATTGCTGTCAAAGACGCATTAAAAATAAATGCAAACAAAACAAAGGTATTAAGAGTAAACAAAAGTATTAAAAACAAATATGTGCCTACGAAAATGCCATAGAGGACGTGGACAACTTGTACAGGCCTTGATGCTTGCCGAGAACGCTGAGAATATTGGCTGAACAAATCTCAGATAGTATGCTGCGGGTACAAACAAATCAAATAGCTATTGAGCTTGAAATAAGACGACGTAAATGAAAGTGAATTGGACATACGCTTCCTAAGCCCCATTATGATGTAGCCCAAACTACAATAGACTGGAATCCACAAGGTAACCGTCGAATAGGAAGACACGCTCATGGAGATGAAAGATCGACAAGTTTTCGATCGAATAGTTGTCAAGACGAAAAAATGATAGATCAAATCGAAGATCGTTTGCTGAGGCCCCATACTTTTGGACAATAAAGAATTTAAAACCTAAGCGCTTACCGGCTATTATTTCCAAAACAAATAAAACCATAAAAATATAAATTCATAATCACTTTATGATACTAAATGACCGTAAGGACTCTAGTGGCTAAAGTGAATCTGAGAACGAGTACTGTCGATTTATCATTTACTCGGGCCAGATAATAATATTCATATCACACCTAAATATCATTTATTACAATTGGCCAATTGTAAGGGGACGACTCTCCTTAATAATATTTTAGGGGTTTTATTTTATTATACCAAGACCGAATAAGGCAGTTTCTCACCAGTACTCGTCTTCGGATCACCAGTCACAATAGTCCTTTACGTTCTTCTTGTGTCTTAGTAATTTTATGTTTTTATTCCTTATTGATTTTTCCTTGTTGTGATGAAAACAAGTGTTGATCCGGTTATTGACTTTATTATTTCATAGCAGGATCGAAGGATGGGCGTTGTCGAAATATTCGCTGTGTCACCCCTCAAAAAGTTGAGGCTGTGACGCCTCTGGGACAACGCTTTCCCGTTCCCACTTGCAGCTGCAATTTTATTAAATTACACTCATACGGCATTATGACCCACAACAGCAAATCGAACACACAAATTTTGCGTCTTCTCTCCGATTTTGATGGTGGATCGAATATAAAGACTTTTATCATAAGGTAATTTTAAAACAAGTAAGGAAAAGCTAAAGTCGGCGAGGCCGACTATATGATCCTCCACTTTCTACCCCATTACAATTGAAATCGGGAACAACTTTTGTACGGTTACTATATAATTAACCGATGTATCCTACGTTCACAATATTAGATCAAAATCTGTAAAGGAATGTGTCTAAGAGAAAAAAGTTAAATCGGGAAGGACATTTGTATGAGGGTTATATTCAAACCTGTGGCCCACTTTCACTATAGGTGTTCCTAAATATTTCAAATACGATGTGTTTTGCCAAATTTGAAGAAAATCAGTTAAAATATATATATTCTAGAGCGGAAAAGTCAAATCGGTAGCGAAATTTGTATTGGAGCTATATGTAAATATTAACCGATATTTACAGTAGATTAAATATAAGGTGTTGTGCCAAATTTGAAAAAAAAACCGGACAAAATATGTGGTCTCTAGAGCGGAAAAGGCCAAATCGAGAGCGAAATTTCTATGGGACCTATATCCAAATCTGAACCGATCTGACTAACTTTAATCACTTATATTTCTAGTTGGAATATAAGCTGATGTGCCCAGTGTGAACAAAATCGGTTAACTATCTGGTTTCAAGAGCGGAAAAAGGAAAATCGAGAGCGAAGTTTTGTATGTAATTTCATTATAGATGTTTCTAAAGGGTGAATTTTAGCTATTATCTTTTTGGCAATACTGGTTTAAACAGCTGACGCAAGTTTCGTGTTTTGTTTCACTGTCAAACATCTTCCGTTTGGTCTATAATTTAACCATGAATCGTCTTACAAACGAACAACGCTTGCAAATTATTGCATTTTATTATCAAAATGCATGCTCTGTTAAGAAAGTTCATCGCGCGCTTCCATTTTATGGTCAGTTTAATCGACCCACTGAAGCGTCTATTCGGGCTATTATGACTAAATTTCGCACCAAATTTACATTGTTGGACATTAGACCACCAACACGCTTTCGCAGTAATTGGACCTCTGTTACTCAAAATCGTGGAAATGCCAAAATTGGACTAAGCGGATGGACCATTTGAGGCGCAGTCAAGGTCAACATTTGCATGAAATAATCTTATATTAAATTATATTATTATTTTTATTATTTTTCAAAAAAACTCATTAAATTCAGAAAAATACATGAAATCTTTATTTGAATCGATAGTACGGTCCATATAATTTAATGTTTGAAGATTATTTCATGCAAATGTTGACCTTGACTGCGCCTCAAATGGTCCATCCGCTTAGTCCAATTTTGGCATTTCCACGTTTTTGAGTAACAGAGGCCCAATTGCCGCGAACGGCGACGAATCGATTATTGATGGTCATCATTAACACTGGCCGACAGGGCCGTGCGCAGGGGGGGGTTTTGGGGGTTCAAACCCCCCCCAGAGAGATTTCGAACATATAATTTTTAAAACCTTCTAGACTTTGTAAAGCAATAAAATATAGAATTTTTAAGGTAATTTTTAAAATAACTCTCTGACTTGGTAATTTTGCAGCAAAATCATGAAAACACGAAAACTACATAAAAAATCGTGGGCACTTCCTTGAATTTCGGACAAAGGTTATGAAAAATACAAACAGACTAAACGAATTGTGCCAATTTCAAGATTGTGTAATGCTAATTTCGCTAATGGACACCAAATTGTTCGGATAGTTTTCATTTTTATTAACCGATACTACTTCTTGACATTCGACCAGAGCTATATCTTATGAACTTTTAATTGTGTACTGCAATAAAAGTTTGAAAATTTAATAACAAAATCGTTTAGTAATTTAAAAAAGAGTAGATAAGAATCACTATGATATCATAATGAAATCTAAAATATTCTTAATAAAAGAAAGTAATTAGCTTGATGCTTGTACAGCGCTAAGATGTAACATTTGCGATTGGATATTTTTATGGAACAGTATCTAAATCTGAAACGATGTGTCCTATTTTCATCACAGATGCAACAAAAACGGTTTCTGTTACTTCCAATGTTTTGGGAGTTTGCAATTATAATACAAATCCATTTCGACAAACGAAGAAAATTGGTTGATATACATAAACTTATTTCTCTTTGTTCATTTACAACAACTGATGACATGTTTACCGTAAACAAACTAATTTTTCTCACAAAAGAAACTCAAAAACGATGTTCACGTGTCTAAAATTTCGTTTCTACGAAATGAATTTGTTTTTCTGCATATAGGTCTCTATTTTAAAATCTACTTTAAAGATGCGAAACAATAAGAAATGAGTTTTAACTTACTAAAATTTTTGTTATATTTATCACTTATGTCAAATATTTTTCAGAGTTAGTATTTTTTGTACATGTGTAACAAGTATTATGCAAAAGAGAAACAACAAATTCATTAATTTGGATCTACGTAGGAAGACGAAACTGTAAAATACCAATTATTTGTTTGGATTTAAAATTTCTAGTTGTTTCTTCTTGCATTTCATCGAATACAAAAAAACTGTATTTGTTATTCGAATTTATACATATTTAAGATTATAAAAATGGAGAAACATTTCCAAATATTTTTTATTTAATCGGAATATGCGTATAAAGATTTTGAGTAAACATCCTGTTACTCATGTCCTATATAAATTAAAAACACCACAACTCTTTAGACATCCTATTTAGACCCATACTTTGTCAAAAAGCATATCCAATTTTCTGCATTTATCATAGAAAAAATGCGGGACTGAAGGGTTTATCGCCAAGGAATTTGATCGTTTTTTGTGTAATATTTCTTCAAAATATATATCGAGGGCTAATATTCAAAAGTGGCTATGAACCATTTTCTCGAAAATGAGTTTTTGATGCCAAACTATTCTTAGATTTTGATGTCATCTGTCAATAAAATATTTCAACAATGGAGCGGCATAAAACCGAAGGTTATAATTCGCTACAAGGATTTTGTTTAAAATATTTTTCTAGATTTAGGGCATGTCGTACTATCAAATTCCATCATTTCGCGTTAATAGCATTTTGATTCCCCAGTTATCAGACTAAAATAGGAAAAATAGTGGCTGTAAAGTCAAAAATTGTGAAAAATATATTTAAAAAAACCGGCGTAACTTTTTATTATATTGAGAATACCAAAATATTTCTTTGGCATGTGATTGCTGACTTCATGGGGAATATTTGTGTATGAAAAGTTTCAGAATGATGAATGAAGAAAGTTAAAATATAAGGAATTGCAACTGCGAATTTTGGATTTTTCATCAGTTGCAGCGATCTTCGCGACTGGCGACATAAATGTTACAAGCGAAATTGGTTCTTAATACATGAACAAAAATTCAGTCAGATCCGTTAGCTAGATCGCGAGAAAATCATAAAACAAAAAATATCCAATTTGTATTTTTTGTTTACCATGCCCTACCGCAATATGCACTTTTTGTAAGTGCATATTGCGGTAAACAGCAGATACAAATCTGCTGTCTCTTTTTTAACAGCAGAAAATCTGATCTTTCAGTAGACTTTCTGCTTTCTTTTACTGACATATGCCTTTTAGTGACTATGTCTGTCGGACGAATGTATCCAAATATTTCTCGAAGATCCTGACAATAAAATATGAGTGGTTTCCAAACGCTCCAGTAAAAATTTCTTAAAAAGTTGGAAAATTAACTAAGTATGAGTAAAGTTTCCTTCTTTCAAAGCCATAGTAAATAGTTCATTTGCTAGAAAAAGGGTAGTAGATTTACTTAAAAACATTTCTTTGGATCTAATATAAAATTCTTACAGTTGAGTAAATACAAACTTATGTGAAAGAATATTTTCAAGGTTTTAAGTGAGAAAAAAATCTGAAATTTTTTGTATGGAAAAAATTCCATTTAGGAAATTTTAACTTAAAAATGTGTTTTTTCCTAAAAATTAAGTTAAAATGTTTACTGAAATGTATGCCGAGTTCTTCATACATTTAAGTAATAATGAACATAAAAAACATTTGAAATTGTTTAAAAAATTCTTTAATATTAATCTAAGAAGCAATTTCGTTTGCAGACTTATTTCTTAAATACTTTCTGAATTATTCTAAACAACCACTGCAAGGCGCCTATCTTGCCTTCGCAACAATAATGGCGTAATAGCTCAACTCCTTATGGCAGAGGTATGGAACTTTTGAGACATATTTCATGTTGTCATTTTTTGTATCAGTTTTGCATACTCTGAAGCAAAACTATTTGTTTGATTTTTTTAGTTAAAATTAACTTATTTTAATTTCACCATTTTTCCTTGTATAAAATAAAATTTTCCTTAGTTTGAGTAAAAATTTACTCGTTTTGAGGGAAAAAAACAGCAAAATTTTCCTTAGTTTGAGTAAATATTTACTTGATTTGAGTAAACATTTACTTAGTTTTAGGAAATTTTCAGCAAAATTTTACTAAGATTTAGTAAAAATTTACTTAGGTTTAGGAAAATTTTGCTTACATTTAGTAAAAAATTACTTGGTTTTAGGAAAAATTTACTTAGATTTAGGTTTCCTAAATTTTAGATAATTTTAACTCATTATAGGATTAACTTTTTTATGAGTGTAGGTGAACCCCCCCCCCCAGGGGAAAATCCTGCGCACGGGCCTGCTGGCCGATAAAGCTGCGATATTTTCTTCAGTTTGCACTCTACGTAAGCGTGTTGGTGGTTTAAATTTGGTGCGAAATTTAGTCACAAAAGCCCGAATAGCCGCTTCAGTGGGTCGATTAAACTGACCATAAAATGGAAGCGCGCGATGAACTTTCTTAACAGAGCACGCATTATGATAATAAAATTCAATAATTCGTTTGTGAAACGATTCATGGTTAAATTATAGACCAAACTTAAGATGTTTGACAGTGAAACAAAACACGAAACGTGCGTCAGCTGTTTAAACCAGTGTTGCCAAACAGATAATAGCTAAAAATCACCCTTTATTATTCATTTTTTGTAGCTCTGTATAATAGTGTCAATTCAAAAAAAATCGAAAACACCTAATATACATGTGCACGTTAATGAGTTATTAACATTCAGCCATAGAATGTACTCGCACTTGTTCGTACCTCTTACATCCACTTATAACATTTACAAACAAATAAACCTTTCACCTATTTATTAATACTAATTATGTTTTTATGTACTCGTATCTAAGTGTATTTGTTATTTACCCCTCGAAAGGATATATTTGTCCAATAATTTGTTGTATTCATTTATAGATATTAATGATTATGTTCGATTGGTTGTATGGATGAAGATACAACACATTCACATGACCATAGATACGTTACAATTTCCATTGTTTATAATTATTAAATGTTAATGGATTTGAAATGTGTTCACATGTGTTCTCGCACATTAGACAGGATCACACAAATAAACTAACAACTCAAATTAATATTTTATGATTGTTCCAAAAAATTTACAGACATATTTGTTCGCTATACCCAGTAAAATACCCAGTAGATCCCCACAAAAGCCTTTTAAAAACTTGACCAAAATAGTATTTGTAGTATAGTACTTCTATGATATTATATATGTATATTTTTAGAACTAATCATTTCAACAAACATATATTAAGATGGTTCTAAAGATTATTAAAGGTGGAGGGTTTTACATGATCTTTTCTATCACGATGGCCGATGATCCACTTTAATGCATGAAACCCACGCTCGTATGTACAGATGTACTTCTGTGATATGAAAAATGTTGTACAAATGTATTAATATGTGTAAAAATATTGTAATTTACAAACGTACGTGTTATAACAGTTTAAAAATATTTTAACACTGCATTGAATGATCGTTTTTATCTTCTGCTTATTTTATTTAAAACTCATTATCTTTATAACAAAAACCATTTAGCCCGAAATTATGCAACGAATTTTGCTTTTTTAGCTTCAAGAGGGGGGATATTTTTCTCACCATGTTATTTTAGTTGTTGGCAGGGTTGCCAAAGCTTGCCGTGCTAACACTTACACTATTTATTAAACCGCTGAGTTTGTAGAAATTATTTAACTTATGATCAATGAAATGAGCGAAATTGTTGTTGGTTTAAAATATTGGGCATAAACAAATGATACCAGTGCATAATACAAGCAGTGTGAATAATGTTAAATGTTTTGAAACTTGATAGCATAACAGAGCTCTATAAAACATTTGCTATGTCGGAGTCAGAAATTTTCTAAAAGAAGTTATGAATGGACAATTACAAATTGTGGAAATCACGCAAAAATTGCCTAGATGGGAACATTGAAATTGATGTAGTGTGAAAACGTATAGACAACATTTAATTTTTTTCTGGCACAAAATGCGGCATTTTTTCCAGAAACTGAATTTTCGTTTCCATTTCTTAAAGAGGCGAAACTTTGAAAACTTGCTTGGCATTTTTTTCTGAAAATAATGTGCTTTGTTTATATTTACAGTCTGTACAGTGAAGGTATAAAAATGCGACATATAGCGATCTTAAAACAAAACCAAAGATTGTTTTAAGAAAACGTTACTTCAATGTTTAATATGCTGTAGTTTTTATATGTAATGTTATTTTGTCAGCGACTGTTAATAAATTTGTTCAAATTATTTAAATCTTGAACTTCTAGTTTTCTAGAATTTTACGCTCCTAAAAATGGATAGAACTATGCTCATTTATTTAGGACAATAGCTTGGAGCCATAACGTTCTATGTGCCACTGTAAGAACTTAAAATCGTCATTTAGGTCTTTGTATCACGAATAAATTTTGAATGAATCTTAATTATTGCCAAAATTTAAAACCAAATATAAAATATATATTTAAAACCAAAAATAATATGACGTTAGAATTCACACAACCGTCAATTTTTTAGACATGATTCGTCGTTCTGAGATTCTTAACTTTTATTTGTGAAAAATATTCGCTGATCGACGAGTTTGACTTCTATTTTGTGGAGCACAAGATTCGCTTCACGTTATTATACCCTACACCACTTCGTGGACTAGGGTATTATAAGTTAGTTTTCCGCCAAAATGTTTGTAAGACCAATAAATAATCGAGCTAGACCCACCTTTAAGTATACGGATCGGCTTAGAATCACCAGCTGAATCGCTTTACCGATTATCATGAAGTTTGGCAGAAGTTACTTTTTTGGCCAAGGTCGATCGGTGTTGAATTTAGAGGAAATCGGTTCAGATTTAGATATAACCCACATATAAATGTCGCTCCCGATTTGACTTTTTCCGCCCTATAAAGCACATATAAAGAGTGATTTTTTTGAGGTTAGGATTTTCATGCATTAGTATTTGACAGATCACGTGGGATTTCAGACATGGTGTCAAAGAGAAAGATGCTCAGTATGCTTTGACATTTCATCATGAATCGTCTTACAAACGAACAACGCTTGCAAATTATTGAATTTTATTATCAAAATGCGTGCTCTGCTAAGAAAGTTCATTGCGCGCTTCCATTTTATGGTCAGTTTAATCGACCCACTGAAGCGGCTATTCGGGCTATTGTGACTAAATTTCGCACCAAATTTACATTGTTGGACATTAAACCACCAACACGCTTACGTAGAGTGCGAACTGAAGAAAATATCGCAGCTGTATCGGCCAGTGTTAATGATGACCACCAATTTTCGATTCGTCGCCGTTCGCACCAATTGGGTCTCTGTTACTCAAAAACGTGGAAATGCCAAAATTGGACTAAGCGGATGGACCACCTAAGACGCAGCCGCGGTCAACATTTAAATGAAATTATCTTCAAAAAGTAAATGTCATGGACCAATCTAACGTTTCAAATAAAGAACCGATGAGATTTTGCAAATTTTATGCGTTTTTTTTAAAAAAAAAGTTATCAAGCTCTTAAAAAATCACCCTTTAGTATCCGATTTTCTTAAACTTTTGCATAACACCTTATAGTTATTAGTTATTAATTTTTCATACATATTAAGAAAAAAAATCACTAAAGTTATGAAAAACCTTTTATGAAATCACTTCATAAATATTATGAAGGAAAATTCTTTCAGTGTAGTACGATGTGAATTTAAAGGGTGATTTTTTAAAAGCTATAGGAAAGTTTTTCAAAGAAAAGCACATAAAATTCAGAAAAATTCATGAACTCTTTATTTTAATCGATAGTTCGGTCCATATAATTTAATGTTTGAAGATTATTTCATGCAAATTTTGACCTTGACTGCGTCTCAAATGGTCAATCCGCTTAGTCCAATTTTGGCATACTCTTTCCAACATTTCGGCCGGTATCTCACGAATAAATGCTTCAATGTTGACTTCCAATGCGTCAATTGAAGCGGGCTTGTCTGTACAGACATAAGCTGTAACATAGCCCCACAACAAATAGTGTGAAGGCGTTAAATCACACGATCTAGGCGGCCAATTGACCGGTCCCGTACGTGAAAAAAAATGTTCACCGAACTCGCCTCTCAATAAGTCCATTGTGGCATGTGGCACTGTCTTGTTGAAACCACATGTCATGCAAGTCAAGCTCTTGCATTTTGGGCAAAAAAAGTTGGATATCATCTCACGGTAGCGCTCACCATTCACAATTACGTTACGATTCGCATCATCTTTGAAGAAGTACGGTCCAATGATGCCACAAGCCCATAAACCGCACCAAACTGTGACTTTTTCTGGGTCCATTGGTAGCTCTTGCAATGCTTCTGGCTGATATTCACTCCAAAATCGACAATTCCGCCTATTTACGTACCCATTGAGCCAAAAATGAGCTTCGTTGTTGAACACAATTTTTCGGTAAAAAAGTGGATCTTCGGCTTTCTTCAACTTTCTTAACAGAGGACGCATTTCGGTAATAAAATTCAATAATTTGCAAGCATTGTTCGTTTGTAAGACGATTCATGGTTAAATTATAGAGAAGATGTTGATTGAAACAAAACACGAAACGTGCGTCAGCATTTTAAACCAGTGTTGCCAAAAAGATAATAGCTAAAAAATTACCCTTTAGAATCAATTGATTTCTTGTTCTACGTTCGAGATATGTCAATAATGCAGGTATCATTTTGTTTTTAAATGTTGTGTTGCGCTCAGGCAGCATTTTGTTCTAGAAAATAATTATTTTACCGCTTCTGACGAAAATTTGTGGGTTTTCTGTGCTTTCACTATGAAATCAACAACCTAAGAATATTGGCGTTTTCCCACATTTGTACATACATTCGTTCGGTTGACTACATTTAGTAATTATTCTTTGCGAGTCAAAGAAGGGCGCTTTTGTGCTGAAGCAAACCGGTTCAGATTTATACGGGGTTAGGCAATTGCAGTGTTACCTATTGAAACAACAATATTTTTTTCGTGTGAAACTATTTATTAATGATTCACATTACAAAATGTGTGCAAATAATGAAAATATCAAAATCCATCCACTTTTGCTCGATGTGACCATCTTTCGCTTGACAATATCCTTCAAATGGTTAAAAAACAAGTAAGTACTCTCACTCTCAGAGAACATACATATATGCAGAAGTTATAAATAATTAAATGTAATGTAGGGCATGATAATTTGTGTGGAAGATACTAGGAGATTCGTATCACACGTTTATAAAACAATTGTAACAACATGATCAAATATCAAATCATAGTGGATCCCATGCACCAGTATAAAAGTTATAAAGAATTTAATATTACCTAGGATAGAGACAATTGTGTGGGAAGTACAAGAAGGGGCGTAGCTAATGCGTAAATATTTTTTAAGTTTAAAGTGATTATGAAAACAATTTCTAGCATAAAATTGCAAATGATTTTGACTACCCGTATGGATTTTATGGAGGTTTCATTGTAACCAAAGCATATGCCACTTTGTGTGGGAGGTACCAGAAGGGGTGTGGTAATATCGCCCATATTCCACGACAATGTTATCACTATAAAAGTAATGCTATATATCAAATTTCACGTTATTACGATCATCAGTATAGAAATTATAACAACTTTAATGTTACGTAGTTTTGTGTGATTTAAAGTGATTATAAAAGCATTATCAAATACCAAAATGTAGCTGATTCCGAATATCCGTGTGGAAGTTATATGGGTTTTAATTTAACATTGGAATGTGTGCTATTTGTGTGGGAGGTACCAGAAGGGGCGTGGTAGTTTCACCCATCTTCGAACTTAAACTAAGTTTGGGAAAATATTATCATGTGCAAATATTGTTTCGAATCCTTAACTCCTTTCGAGAGTTATCGTGTACACAATCCAGCCAGACGGACGGACGGACATGGCTCAAACATCTTAAAAAGTCGTGAAACGGATTTGGTCCAAACATACTTAGGGTCTTATGTCACTCCTTCAATGCGTTCCACTTGCACTGCACTTTTTTTCTGTCCCAAATGATATATACCCTCCTACTCTGTAGAGTGAGGGTATAATGAGTTCGATGCAGCACGAATGCCATAATGACATATTTTTCAGTTCTCACCTTGCTCTCTTAAATGGAATAGTCAATCGGATTTGCATCTGATTCAATCGAATGCCATAGTGATTAAGAAATAAAGCGTTGAACATTGTTGTTTAACCATTCATGGTTCACACGATCTTTATGAGAAGGTGCCGAGTCTTATTGGCGGCGGCCTTGGTCTACGACCAAAATGTTAGTTTGCCCACGGCTCTAAAACAGCTTCCATAACATCTTCCTGATAATAAGTCGCATTGAATTTGACGCCAGACTCGATGAAAACGATTAGACAGCGTCCTTCAGTGATCACAGCTGTCATTTCCATTGCTTGAGGTGGGAAATTACTTCGAGTGGCCGTTCGTTGACTCAAATTTTGGTCAGTTAAGTAAACACGATCATTTTGAGAGTTTATGATGTGTTCAACGGGAAAATTATTTTTACCAGGTGTTTGGAAATTCGCCACTTTCGTGCAAGCGTAACGACTCCTTTGCTCTGTCGAGTCTAGCTTTTGTTTTGGTGTAAGATCACCCAAAATGATTAGAATATCAAATTATAGAAAATATCGATAAAAAATAAATTTTTATAATTTGTAAGGTTACAAAAAAATTCATCAGAAAATGTAATACCCTGCACTTGGATAAAATAAAAACTTATAAATGATTAAAAACTTATAAATTAAAAAAAAAAACAAAAACTTGATTTAAGTTGATTTATTGCTGATTTGTGGAAAAATATGTTTTTTTTTTTATTTTTTGGAAAAAACGAATACTCGATTGTCTGTTGCCAAGAGCTCATTTTTCAGACTCGAGGAGTTTCCATTTTACCATTTCAAATGTCTGTCATTCCACATTCCACTATAGCCACGACCACAGGCAAAACTTTAGTGAAACTTCTCATGAATGGGCATCAAATTTCATTGCACGCAATAACGCTTAAGTTATTAAGTGTTCTCTGTTGTTTCGAAATGAATCACAACTAAATTGTTGTTTTGTTGTAGTTTTACAACTTTTTTCATTCATTCATGCACTCACCAATTCACACATTGCCCACCCCCACACACACACCTGCCGATTCACCACTTGTACACCTATCAACACAGCCATATCGCATAGCAGGTGAAAATGTTTCCAAATGTAATGAATTGACTTGCACCGCATCGCATACAACAGCAGCAGCACGAAAACAAAAGTTTTGTTTATTTTGCTCGAAGAAAATCAAGAACAACAACTACCGCCACAACAATTTTGACTTCAGAGTTGGGGTGGGGTGGGTGAGCGAGAGTTCGAATAATTGTGGTCTGCAAGTGAAGACAATGAACGGGGTTTGTTTTGTAATTTGCACCTATCGTCGATAGCAACTTTTCTTCTTCTCACCAGCAAATGAAGTCATAAAACTTTTTTAATGAAAGCAAAAAACAAAAAAAAATACGAAATCAGGAATCTTCGATCTCACAAAAACAACGCACAGCATAAAGTTAACAGACGCAGTATAAACGCAAAGTACGGGCAAAACAAAAAAACGGTACAAACATTCTGCGGGAGTTTTATAGACGGCGGGGTCGATACTGTTTTAAACTCATACAACTTTTGCGGCATTAAATGAGTGAATTGAATTCTAGCGCAAGCAAGAGGGGGAAGCGTTGAGCGGGAAATGCTATCGATTGTTCAGACTATTTATGTCAGGAACATGAGCTTAGTGGTGTGTTTTAAGAGATGTGTTCATGTCAAATTGTGGATCCTGGTTGATAACTCCACGATTTTGAATGGGGGCAACAAAATCGTACTTAGCGAACAGCGATTGATACATTCACAAAGTTGAAAGACATGGAGTGGAAATAATTAATTATACCATATATCCTCTAGGTGTGCAAATTGAAGTTTAATAAATACATACATACTTACAACGGCAACAAGGGATTGAAATGTTTCTGAAGACAGTTGAAGTGTTTAAAAAAAATACACCGTGCAAGACGAAAGAATAACGAGGTTCGGCCAAAGGATCCTGACAGTGTGGACCAACAAAATGTACGTACATATATCGAAGATTAACAAGTAAGGAAAGGCTAAAGTCGGGCGGGGCCGACTATATAATACCCTACACCACTCCCTGCGTATGTACCTCGCTTTGATTACTAACCCAGGTATTTCATGGGAGCAATTTTATGTAGTTCATACAAATTATATAAATTATATTCATATAATTTATATGCTATAAATTCATTTTTAGTCAAATTTAACGAATATGGTAAATAATATGGTAATTGATCCAATTGTCTGACAGACAAATACAAATTATACAGTAGTTAACCAAAGTCATACCAAAGTATGGACATATGGGCATCACCCAAACAATTCTCATTGCAATTCAATTCGGTAAAAAATTGAAATCGGGAAGGATTTTTGCATCCTGTAAATGTATGTGTTTGACAAAAAATGTTAAATCGGAAAGGACATTTGTATAAGGGTATATTGAAACCTGGAAGATTTGACCCGCTTTCACCATGTCTGTTTCTTGGTGAAATATAATATGTAAAGTTTGACCAAAATCGGTTAAACATTCGGGAGCAACATTTGTATGAGGGCTATATCTAAATCTGAACCGATCTTACTCACTTACATCATTGGTTTTTAGTTGGATTATAAAATGTTGTGCCAATTTTAAAGAAAATCGGGTACAATATGTGGTTTCTAAAGCGGAAAAAGTGAATTCGGGAGCGACATTTGTATGGGGGCTATATCTAAATCTGAACCGATCGTACCCACTTTAAGCATAGGTGCTTTTAATTCGATTATAAAATGTTGTGCCAATTTTAAAGAAAATCGGGTACAATATGTCGTTTCTACAGCGGAAAATGTCAAATCAGGAGCGACATTTGTATGGGGGCTATATCTGAATCTGAACCGATCTTACCCAATTTTGGCTTTATCTAAATATAAACCGATCTTACCCACTTTCTGCATAGGTGTTTCTAGTTGGATTGTAAGATGTTGTGCCAAATTTAAAGAATATCGGGTTCAATATGTGGTTTCTAGAGCAGAAAATGTCAAATCGGGAGCGATATTTGTATGGGGGCTATATCTAAATCTGAACCGGTCTTACCTACTTTCTGCATATGTGTTTATAGTTGGATTATAAGATGTTTTGTCAAATTTAAAGAATATCGGGTTCAATATGTGGTTTGTAGAGCGGAAAATGTCAAATCGGGAGAGATTTTTGTATGGGGCTATATCTAAATCTGAACCGATCTTACCCGCTTTCTGTATAGGTGTTTATAGTTGGATTATAAGATGTTGTGCCAAATTTAAAGAAAATCGGGTTCAATATGTGGTTTCTAGAGCAGAAAATGTCAAATCGTGAGCGACTTTTGTATGGGGGCTATATCTAAATCTGAACCGATATGCCTCAAATTAAATAGCGTTCGTCATCGATCTTACTAGTGCCAATTTTTGTTACGATCGGACTATAATTGCGACCTGTAATTTGATTACAACAATAGATGGGCAGACGGGCATTGCTAAATCGATTCAAGAAGTGATTCTAAGTCGATCGGTATACTTAACAATGGGTCTATCTCGCTTCCTTTTGGGTGTTACAAACAAATGCACAAAGACATAATACTCTCGTGGAGTGTATAAAAAGGACGAGATATTCATATTTTTGGCAATAACAAAATGTCATAGACAAACCACAAAACACTCGCTGTTTTATAAATACTCATTAATGTGAAATATGATGCTAACACGAAATCTTAGATAAATGAGTTTGTTTGGTCCAAAATTACGAATTTGGTAAAATATACCATTATTTTTGACATTTTGGAAAATTAATTCTCTTTTGTATTGTATTTGTATTTGGCAAATTTTGAAAAAAAAAATATTTTTGTCAAAGTTACTCATTTAGTTATTACATCTGGAGAATAATCAATTTTAAATGTCACCACCAAAAAAAAAAACAAGTAAAAAGGTGATAAATACAAAACCAGTAAAAAGGTGTTAAATATATCGCCCACCATAGAGTGTATTCCACATTTTTTTTATTTTTCATATTTCATTATTCTGGCTACAGCCATTTGACTTGTAACGTGACCTTTTCGGTACGGTACCATTAAAAATCAGGCTTGCTTGAATTTTTTCCTTGCCCCCAAAATTGTTATGAAAAATCCACATTTATCCCCAAAATATAAAGAAGTTGTTTTATTTCAAAGAATTCGACCAAAGAAATACATTATGAATGATTTGTTGATTCGTCAATATCCATGGAATATTTTGATCATTTTGGTCCCCAAAGTAGTCAAAAAAAGTAGAAAAATCCTAATTGTAAAAAAATGTTATATTTTAAAGAGTTCGACCAAAACAAAAACAATTTTCGAATGATTTGGTGATTCGTCAACAAAGTGGGAAGACTTTGATCATCCTATGTCGTGAACAAGATCCTTATTTAAAATTTCATTAATTTCGTTCTAGACAATGAAGCTGTGGTATGTCTACTGTTGCAATTTATGCAGACGTCAGTTTTTTGATACTAAAATTTAGTTTAAAAATGGTAGTAGCCAAGTAATAAATTAGACATTTGTATATAAATTTACATTGCCAGTTAAAATCAAATTGTAAATATTTTTCATGGTTCTTCGAATATCCCCACAAAATCCCATTTCGCATTTGTTGTCCTTTTGACCATCATAAAATCCCCATATCTGGCAAGTACTAATCTCTAAAAAAAAAATCTCTAAAATAGACAGCTACACCGTCAGAGAAATGTACACATCGGATTTCTTGATTTTAACTTCAGCCGTATGTTCGTACAAATTGTATCCGTCTTTTCCTTTTTACCCCTTAAAAGTAAAAAAATAAATATTAGGTGGAATTTTCCGTCTTAGTTAAGGGAAATTTTTCTCTGTACCAAATTTCATATTTTCATGACCCACGAATCTGTCATTACGTGGAAAATTAAAAAACCCTAGCTAATTTCGTTCGGAAGATATATCGTCTTTGAATTGTAAAGGGTGATTTTTTAAGAGCTTGATAACTTTTTAAAAAAAAAAACGCATAAAATTTGCAAAATCTCATCGGTTCTTTATTTGAAACGTTAGATTGGTCCATGACATTTACTTTTTGAATAGCCCGAATTTCTTCGGAAATGTTGTCTTCCAAAGCTGGAATAGTTGCTGGCTTATTTCTGTAGACTTTAGACTTGACGTAGCCCCACAAAAAATAGTCTAAAGGCGTCAAATCGCATGATCTTGGTGGCCAACTTACCGGTCCATTTCTTGAGATGAATTGTTCTCCGAAGTTTTCCCTCAAAATGGCCATAGAATCGCGAGCTGTGTGGCATGTAGCGCCATCTTGTTGAAACCACATGTCAACCAAGTTCAGTTCTTCCATTTTTGGCAACAAAAAGTTTGTTAGCATCGAACGATAGCGATCGCCATTCACCGTAACGTTGCGTCCAACAGCATCTTTGAAAAAATACGGTCCAATGATTCCACCAGCGTACAAACCACACCAAACAGTGCATTTTTCGGGATGCATGGGCAGTTCTTGAACGGCTTCTGGTTGCTCTTCACTCCAAATGCGGCAATTTTGTTTATTTACGTAGCCATTCAACCAGAAATGAGCCTCATCGCTGAACAAAATAAAGCGCGAAACACATTTCGAACCGAACACTGATTTTGGTAATAAAATTCAATGATTTGCAAGCGTTGCTCGTTAGTAAGTCTATTCATGATGAAATGTCAAAGCATACTGAGCATCTTTCTCTTTGACACCATGTCTGAAATCCCACGTGATCTGTCAAATACTAATGCATGAAAATCCTAACCTCAAAAAAATCACTCTTTACTACGACCCAGAATATGTATATATTTTCGATGAATATTTCAAGGTGTTGCAAACGGAATGACAAAATGAATACAACAATTATGCCCGTAATATAAAGGAATTTCGTAAAACTGAAACTGTTTTCTGTAATCCGTAAAGCGTTTTATTGAGAATCTTGGATAAATGAAATAAAATTCGACTGGATGAACCTCCTTAATATTGGTTCATTTAAATGAATGAAAACGTGATTTAAGTTGAACTTCATTGGTGGCGATGTAGCGCTTGCTGGGTATAATAGTTATTACATAAGAATTTGTGAAGTTTTATAATTGAATGCATTGCTTTAAGCAAAACAATTTTTGGAGATGCGGGGCATCGATCCCCGTATCTCTCACATGCTAAGCGAGCGCTCTACCATCTGAGCTACATCCCCTGATATATATTTATATATTATTTATTAAGCCATTTTGAAATTGTCTGTACTAACATAACAAACATCAGTTGTACTACTTCATTAATAATATTTTCAATGCATTCGACTGCAAATGTTAAAAGATAGTGTTTTCGGTAGACTATTTAGAAAATATTTTCTTAAAAATATCCCATTTGGTTCTCCACTCTAAATTAAACTGGTTTTGTTCAGAATCGATTAGATCTATTTTTTGGAATTTTTATGTTGGTGTTTTCATTGCGAAAAACACAAAAGAAAATTAAAGATAAAAAATATATAAATAAATATTTTGTCATTTCAATTCCATTTAGAATAAACATGCATTCTTTGAATGCTGGCTGTTCGTTTCCTCACTATACAATTAAATTTGCACTTTTTCTCGATTTTACCGATTTTCAAATGATCATATATTTATAAATCATTTTTTTGTCCACAACAAATCAAATATGTTATAGAGTTGAGTTATGTCACTAAGTTTTATATAAACAAGTAAGGAAAGGCTAAAGTCGGGCGGAGCCGACTATATGATACACTCCACTTTCTATCGGAATTCAGTAAAAAAGTGAAACGGGAAAATTTTTTGTATGTTTCCTAATCACAGGCTAATATGACCTGGTCCAATTTGTCAAGTCGAGAATAATATTTGTATCGGGGCTATATCCAAACAATAAGATATACATTCGCAATAAGATCTTCTAGTTGGAGTATAACGTGTTATGCCCAATTTTAAGAAATTCTCTGAAAATACGCGTTTTCTGGGGGAACGAAATTTGTATGAGAGCTATATGTAAATCTGAACCGATGTGACCCATTTTCACCATAGGTGTTCCTAGTTTAAATATAAGATGTTTTGCCAATTTTGAAGAAAATCTGTTAAAATATGTGAATTCTGGAGCGGAAAAATTCAAATTGGGAGCGAAATTTGTATGGAGCTATATATAAATCAGAACCGATCTAACACATTTTTACCACAGGTATTTCCACTTGAAATATAAGGTGTTTTGCGAATTTTGAAGAAAATCTGTTGAAATATGTGGATTCTAGAGCGGAAAAATTCAAATTGGGAGCAAAATTTGTATGGGAGCTATATATAAATCTGAACCGATCTAACCCATTTTTACCATAGGCGTTTCCAGTTGAAATAGAAGGTGTTTTGCCAACTTTGAAGGAAATCTGTTGAAATATGTGGTATCTAGAGTGAAAATGGTCAAATCGGGAGTGAAATTCGTATGTGGGCTATATCTAAATCTAAACCGATTTTCTTCAAATTAAATAGCGTTCGTCCTTGTCCCGAAAAACTTCGTTGTGCAAAGTTTCGTTTGGTTCTGGCTACAATTGCGACCTGTATCGTGATTACAAGAATAGATGGACGGACGGACGGACAGACAGACAGACAGACGGACGGACGGACGGACAGATAGACAGACAGACGGGCATTGCTTAATCGACTCAGAAAGTGATTCTAAGACGATCGGTATAATTAACAATGGGTCTATATCCTTTCCTTTTGGGTGTTACAAACAAATGCAGAAAGACATAATACTCTCGTGGAGTGTATAAAAAGTTGGTCGTTCAGCTTGTTCATGATCGATATGGGAAAGGGTTGAGATAACGTATAAGGTATCCAAAAGGTAAATATTTTTATCCCTGTAGCTCTTTCAGACATAGGATAACATAAATTTACTTTGACCAATCGTGCCGGTAGTCGAATTCTAAAAATTTTGGCTCGACTCCGCTCCACAATACTCGCCACTAAAATCCAGTGAATTATGCTTAAAAATCTGCGCACGTACTAGAGCTGTTAGTGCAATTGCAGTCCAATGCAATAGTTCGAATCCCGCACGTGACTTAAGCTACCATTGAAGCTCAAGTTTAGCATTGAAGCTATTCTGAAGACGGGTATATATTTCAATCAGGGGATGTAGCTCAGATGGTAGAGCGCTCGCTTAGCATGTGAGAGGTACGGGGATCGATGCCCCGCATCTCCAAAAATTGTTTTGATTAAACAAACCAGTGCATTCAATATTAAAAATGCTTATCAAATAGTTATTATACCCAGGAGGCATTGCACCCTCACACTATCAAGTTGAACTTAAAACATGTTTCATTCGTTGAAATGAACATGCAATTAGGGGGTTCTTCAGTTTGTCGAATTTGCCAACGTAAAGGTAGCATGACTGATTTTCAGTTATACGAGGTTTTCAATAAAACGCTTTGCTGATTATAGAAAATAGTTTCAATTAAACGAAATTTGCAATTTCCTTAATTTCTCTATATTCTGCACATAATGTTTTTTTTTTCGAGCTGTTTGCGGAATCTTAGCCCGCTCAATCTTGAAGAAAATGCCAAGAGTATTTTACAAGTAAAGAAAAAAAATCTGTAGAGAAGTTGTAAGATCCTATTGGGATAAGTATTCATTTCGAACTAAATTTCTAAAATAAACTTATGGCTTAATAATCTTAGATCTTCGAACTATAACTATAATAACTAAACCAGCAACGCTACCTTGCCTGTCAATAATGCAATTTCAAAATTATTCTAAAATGCCTAAAAGAGTAGTACATTTTACCATCTGCTTTAAAATCGGAATTGAGTATTTATTTTATTTTGGATCACACCAAATATTTATCTATGATTTTGTGTTAACAAGAATTCTGAAAATTTAATGAACGGATTATGCAGATACGGTAATAATTAGACTTTAGCAGCTTACTTCGAATAATATGCTAAACTTTAAAAGATCAAATATATGCAGCCATGGAAATAAGTATATATCCAAACATTTTTTAAATCATGATTTTTAATTTTTTATATTTATGTCTAAATATATATTTTATTATTTATTTATTTTAATGAATTTTTTGTCATTTTTTAGGACTGTTTCTAAACCACTGTTTTACTATTGACCAAACATTTCCAGTTCATTTATGCCTATATATAACTAGACCGTTTATTATTTGTTTCTACCGATTCCTGGGCCTAAAAATTTTCCATTTGGCTTACAAATCTCCAATAAAAAATTTGATGCCGGTCGATTAACGCTAAGGTCTACCGAAATTTAATTGAAAAGTTCAAACACACTCTATATGAAAAACACGTATATATTTAGCAACTAAAAATAATGCTATATGCAATTGGTTGTTAAATACAATTTCCATTTTAACAAGCCATAAATCATCAAAATCGGTAGAAAAACGAAATAGATTTTAATTTTACGTTTACTGACATGGCATGTACATTAAAGTGTTAATACAATTATAAAGTGCAACACGAAAAAATATACACAAATGAATCGTGTCTCCCAGTTTTGCCCAAAGTCATGCACTTTTTTATGAACCCCAAAAGATTTGGGCCTCGCTGTAATTTTTGCAAAAAGTTATAATTTTTCAGGCTCATATCTTGCAAACCGTTTGGAATTTTGATTTACTCTGTGAGGCAAAGTTGTAACTCTTGTCATAGAAAACTTTTTGGTGAACATTAGCTAGCCGCAAAAGTGAAAAATTACCCGATTTTTTTATTTGTTTTTTTTTCTTTACTTCAACATTGAGATACTCTGCTATCTATTACAAATCAATAAAAAAGTCGCAGGTCTTTTTTTGTCTTTTAGCACGTAGTGGTGTCCGTATATTTATATTTCCATGACTTAACATGTAAGGAAAGGCGCCCGACTTTAGCCGACTATATAATACCCTACACCACTCCCTGCGTATATACCTCGCTTTGATTACTAAACCCAGGTATTTCATGGGAGAAATTTTATGTAGTTCATATAAATTATGCAGTTACTATAAATTCATCTTTAGTCAAATTTAATGAGTATGGTAAATAATAAAGTAATTGATCCAACTTCCCAGCAGATATTCCGAGTAAAGTAAATATAATATGATCTGGCAAAATTGATCAAGATCCAATGATAAATACAGATTATACAGCGGTAATAGGATGAATCAGGCGGACATTTGAAGGGGGCATATAAAAACACTTGAGGCCTGTGCCAAAATATGTGCCTGCATAGTTTTCATTCACGGTATTTATTTCTAGTTGAAACATATAATGATGAAATTGATGATGAAATTTGATGAAGATCCGATGAAATATGTAATTCCTAGAGCTGTAATAGAGCAGAATGGGGCCCCATTTGGGTTATTCCAAAGTATGGACATATGCGCATCTCCCAAACAAGTAAGGAAAGGCTAAAGACGGGCGGAGCCGCTATATGATACACCCACTTTCTATCTCATTACAATTCAATGCAGTAAAAAAGGAATCGGGAAGGATTTTTGAATCATGTCGAAAAGGACATTTGTATGGTGGTATATTGAAACCTGGAATGATGTGAAACGCTTTCACCATATATGTTTATTGGTGAAATATAATATGTAAAGTTTAGCCAAATGCAATACCGATCGTCCTTGGCCAAAAAAGTAACTTCTGCCAAATTTCATGATAATCGGACAGCAATTTCGACCTGTAAAGTGCGAAAAAGCTTAGATGGACAGCAGACGGACAGACAGACATCGTTAAATCGATTCAGCTGGTGATTCTAAGCCGACCCGTGTACTTAAAGGTGGTGTTACAAACATTTGGCGTGAAACTAACTTATAATACCCTAGTCCACGAAGTGGTGTAGGGTATAAAAATAATATAACTTTGTTTACATTACGTATACATAATTAAAATATAATGTAATAATAGTAAGTATACGCCCACTCATTTATAAGGCAAGTGCAAACTCTCATCCAAATCTCAAAATCTTACCCCAATGTAAATCATATAAAAAAACATACCAACACACCTAACACCGGGGTATGTATACGTTATTATTACATAATATAATTCATAGTGCGTATTTCTGTAATAGATAGGAGAGTTAAACAAATTTTGGGAAATTTTTCACTTTTGCGGCTACCTAAGCGCTACCTAAATGGTGTTAGGAATTATTCCTGAGAAGTTCATATGTTCTAGAAAGTTGTTTACTGAGATCTTGGGTACATTTTTGTAGTTAATTGTTTTCTTGAATTTTGAACCTATGAACCTGAACAGGGGAAGAAAGGTTAACAAAAATTGATTTTTTATTTTTTTTTTGAGATTTTCACCTTGTAGATTAACTGTTTTGATTTTATATGTTCCAAGGGGTTTGCAAGATATGAGCCTGAGAAAATTATCACTTTTTTGCTAAAAATCTTTGGGGCCCATAAAAAAGTACAAGACTTTGGGCAGAACTGGGAGATACGGGTCGTTTTTTTGGTCTTTTATCGCGTAGTGGTGTCGTTATATTTCCATAATTAAAAAAATACAAACAGTGTTATTACTTTAACAATAAAGTGGCACATGATTTTTGGACAAATTTAAAATCGGTTGATTTAAAAAATTCGCCATAAATTCGAATTTAAAAAAATCTAAATTTGTAACTACTATTATATTTTATACACTACACACTTCGCGGATGGAATATTAACCGCCCAGGGTTATATAACCACATTAAAAACTCGTACTAAGTTGATCTCGTATTTTGCTGAAAACCAAAACGAATGTTTTCAGTAAATTAAAGATTTTATAAGATAGAGCTTTACAATGTCAAATTCAAACTTTAGTCCTTATTGTAAATCCATCAAGAATTAACCCTGGGTTATAAATATAAATTTTTATTCGTTGCTTGTCAATCGAATGTCAATCGTCGCCGGCTTTAGGGCTAAATTCAATTGGGTTATTAGAAAATATGTATTCTATGTAAAACACAATTTAATGGATTTAGACATTAAAGTGGCCTTTGTACTAATGGAGATTTTTAAAAATGTAGTCTACATGTTTCTATTGGTGCTAAATCTAAAATATCAATCAAATATTGGACACGTTTTGTCATATTTTCTCTAAATTTCGTTTCACTTATTTAATTTTAGTAATAGTATTAAACACATTTTCGTACAAAAATATTGATTATTTTCTTTCTTAAAAAGTAGAAAATTTTGAATTTAAAGGGTGATTTTTTAAGAGCTTGATAACTTTAAAAAAAAAAAAACGCATAAAATTTGCAAAATCTCATCGGTTCTTTATTTGAAACGTTAGATTGGTCCATGACATTTACTTTTTGAAGATAATTTCATTTAAATGTTGACCGCGGCTGCGTCTTAGGTGGTCCATTCGGAAAGTCCAATTTTGGGCAACTTTTTCGAGCATTTCGGCCGGAATAGCCCGAATTTCTTCGGAAATGTTGTCTTCCAAAGCTGGAATAGTTGCTGGCTTATTTCTGTAGACTTTAGACTTGACGTAGCCCCACAAAAAATAGTCTAAAGGCGTCAAATCGCATGATCTTGGTGGCCAACTTACCGGTCCATTTCTTGAGATGAATTGTTCTCCGAAGTTTTCCCTCAAAATGGCCATAGAATCGCGAGCTGTGTGGCATGTAGCGCCATCTTGTTGAAACCACATGTCAACCAAGTTCAGTTCTTCCATTTTTGGCAACAAAAAGTTTGTTAGCATCGAAAGATAGCGATCGACATTCACCGTAACGTTGCGTCCAACAGCATCTTTGAAAAAATACGGTCCAATGATTCCACCAGCGTACAAACCACACCAAACAGTGCATTTTTCGGGATGCATGGGCAGTTCTTGAACGGCTTCTGGTTGCTCTTCACTCCAAATGCGGCAATTTTGTTTATTTACGTAGCCATTCAACCAGAAATGAGCCTCATCGCTGAACAAAATTTGTCGATAAAAAAGCGGATTTTCTGCCAACTTTTCTAGGGCCCATTCACTGAAAATTCGACGTTGTGGCAGATCGTTTGGCTTCAGTTCTTGCACGAGCTGTATTTTATACGGTTTTACACCAAGATCTTTGCGTAAAATCTTCCATGTGGTCGAATAACACAAACCCAATTGCTGCGAACGGCGACGAATCGACATTTCACGGTCTTCAGCAACACTCTCAGAAACAGACGCAATATTCTCTTCTGTACGCACTGTACGCATTCGTGTGGTTGGTTTAATGTCCAATAAAGTAAACTGAGTGCGAAACTTGGTCACAATCGCATTAATTGTTTGCTCACTTGGTCGATTATGTAGACCATAAATCGGACGTAAAGCGCGAAACACATTTCGAACCGAACACTGATTTTGGTAATAAAATTCAATGATTTGCAAGCGTTGCTCGTTAGTAAGTCTATTCATGATGAAATGTCAAAGCATACTGAGCATCTTTCTCTTTGACACCATGTCTGAAATCCCACGTGATCTGTCAAATACTAATGCATGAAAATCCTAACCTCAAAAAAATCACTCTTTACATAATTGTAAGGATTTTTTTATTCATTTATTATTTATTTTTTCCTTCTTTTAAGGAAGTTTCAACTGAACCTAAATTGTTGAACACAATTATGGTAAGTATTTTCCTCAGATCTTGGAAGACTATTATTTTGATTGTATGTATGTATGTAAAAACGTACTAGGCTACAACTTGTTTATTCGAGTCAACATCCGATCCATTAAATCTACTAAATATCGAGTATTAACTTTTAATGTTGAAAATGAAAAGCTGTGATGCGAAAACAATTCATTTGGAGATGTGTGGAGGTAAAAAATAAATGAACTCCTGTCTTGTGCCAAATGTCAGTGTCATGAACACACACATACGACGACACATACATATACACACACATCACAATCAGTATCAGCAGCCGAAGCATAACGTGAGATACTCATACGTCATGTAGTCACTAATACTCTGTGCTAGTATGTGTATCGGCATGTCAAGACGTGAGTGTGTATTTGTAGGGACACACACGTACTGCGTTTTGTATTGTTATTTGCTACGTACTGATGTTGCTGTTGTTGTCCTTGTTTTTGTTTTATTTTTTTTTGTATTTGTTTTTGTTGCACTAGTGACAGTGGTGTTGCGTGTATGTGGAACAGTAACAGTGTCTTTGACTTACAGCGTAACGTGTGTAATGGCATTTTTATGTTGCATCACGTAGCGGTCATAAGTCATGTTTAGAGATGTCTGCTACACAAGTCAAATCAAGGAAATTGTATATGTACCAGTCACCGCCGACTACAAGTAGCCATACATACACGCACTCGTTCACATGTATGTATGTGTGTACATTCTACATCTGTCAGTGGACGAGTAGGAAGGGGAAATCAACAACAGGAGCAACAATGGCTGTGGCAGTATCAGTAACCTCCAAAAAAATTAGCAGGGAATTTTGTTGCCCACTGCCAGTACATACATATTTCTTCATTTCTTCTCTGCTTTAGCGACTCTCTCGCAGTTCGTCATTTGTGTTGATGTTGCCATTTCTAAGTGACGTTTTTGTTGCGAGTATCTAACATTTAGTGTAACTGTTGTTAGACGATTTGTTAACTTAGTACGTGGCATTCGACTTGTTCTTGTTTTTTGTCTTCATCTTCTTCTTCTGTGTTAACCGTGGTCCATTCTTTTATTTGTTACTGGATGTAGTCGGTGAGTTGTTAGCACGTTGGGGGAGGTAAGTGCTTCAGATGTCCAAAAAATGTGTTAAGTTTTATAAATCGAATCGGATATTATTTTACTAGAACCAAATTAGATTTCGTCCAACAAGACCCTGGTGATTTCAATCAATCAATTGATATATGTATATGGCCGCTCATCATCAAGTGCATAACATTGGACAATTCTACTTGGAATAGATCCGTTATAACTAGCCTGAAATATTGAGTTATTTCAATGGATCTCCTATATAAATTCTCGATTTATTACGCATGTCATATAATAATTGTTCGCCGAAGGCTCTCTGAAGATCTGCACAGGAACAGGAGGAAGAACAAACTCTTAGTTTGTGGCGAATAGGGAAAGAAATGTCAAAAAATAAATGGAATATAATTGATGGTTTTCTCATTTAAAGCGGCGTTTGACGAATGGATATTTCTTTTTGTGACTTTTCTTTACAATTGTGCCGAGAAATCTCATAAAAAATTTGAATTTACACAAAATTCAATTCAAACAAGTTAGTAAGCTCTAGTCGGCTAAACCGACTTATATATACCCTCACTATCAGACAACAAATATATGGAAGTTAAAAGGAATTCAATTTTACTTAGGGCAGGATAATTTGTGTGGCAGGTATTAGGAGGTTCGTGTCACATGATCCCAGGTTTTCTTACATTTTTGATAATTTTCAATATGAATGCAATTCCTAATAAAACTATATAGCACAAGGGATATACGAAATAATTTGAAAGAAAATTAATTAATGAAAATAACATTAGGGTTTAGGGTTAAAATATTGACATATTACAAATTAAAAACGAACGTTTTTATTAAAATATTTAAAAGATTATTTTCCATTTTAAAAAAACACAAATCAGAAAAGATTGGAGGTGTCATAATATTGAACATTTAAATCACAAGCACAACGGACTGGCACCTTCAGTAGATTAAAAATTAAATAAATGTTTAAGGAAACAAAGAAGAATGTTTGACGTGTTTAATTTAGAAGATTCTTTCCTCTAGAGAGGAAAATATTTTACAGAAAAAGAGGAAAAATATTCTAAACTGTAGAAGCAATAGAAACATTAAACAATTTTAATATTAAGTAAATAAATTCATAAAAAATAAAAACATTGAAATATTATATTTCTATTTATATTATATTTCACTTGAAAATTCCCAAGTGACCAATTTTAAATTTTATGCTTATTTTTAGACCATTTCTTACTGGTTTCACATGTAAAGTAAATTCTTCTTTGAGAAGATTTTCTCCCTCTATTTCGTCGATTTTTTGGGAAAACAAGAAATTTAATGTCAGCCATAGATTTGTCAGTATGATCTTCTTGTTTCACGATAAAAATCTCAAAAAGATCTACACAAAAAGAGTGTATTCCCATATCTGGTTTTCGAAATTTTCCTTTTATATAGTACTACTAAATTAGTGCTCATAATAATCAATAAAATATTTTTTAATATTTCCCGTATTCCCGGGAAATTTAAAATTTTTTCCCGGGAATTCCCGGACCCGAAACCCTAATCAGTATAGAAGTTATGAAGGATTTAAATTTACCTAGGACAGAGACAATTGTGTGTAAAGGGGTGTGGCAAAAGCGTAAATATTTTTTAGGTTTGAAGTGATTACCAAAACATTTTCAAATTGCAAATAATTCTGACATTTTTTAAACAAATGTTATGCCACTTTGTGCGTGAGGTACCAGAAGTGGGTTTATTAAAACAGATTTGAATTTAAGAAAATATTTGCTGATCTCCCCAAATATCCAACGTATTCATAAACAAGTAAGGCTAAAGTCGGGCGAGGCCGACTATATGAAACACTCCACTTTCTATCCGAATACAATTCTTACCCAATTGAATTGAAAAGTGAAAACTGGAAGAATTTTTGTATGCTTCCTAATCATAGGCTATCGGGGATATATCCAAACATGGAATGAAGTGACCCACTTATACAATAGGATCTTCCAGGTGACGTATAACGTGTATATAATACGTGGTTTCTGGGGCGGAAAAAATCAAGCCGGGAGCGAAATTTGTATGAGAGCTATATATAAATCTGAACCGATCTGACTCATTTTCACCCTGGTTATTTCTAGTGGAAATATAAGATATTTTGCAAATTTTGAAGAATATCTGATAAAATATGTTGTTTTGTAGAGGGGAAAAAACTCAAATTGAGAGCTAAATTTGTATGGGAGCTATATATAAATCTGAACCGATCTGACTATTTGTGAATTGGTTGTTTCTACACCTTTTTCAATTGTAATTCAAAAGACATCACTTGAAATTCTAAAGACACCAGTAGAAATTCAAAAAATACCATTTGAAGTGTTTAAGGGAGAAAGAGGATAGGTAGTCAGACAACGATTTAGTAATCGTTTAATATCTATTTATCACTCAACAGAGTTGGAGGGTATATATCATTTGATATAAAAATGTGTAACGCATTGAAGGAGTGACTTAAGACTCCAGGAATGTTTGGACCAAATCCATTTCATGACTATTTTAATGGTTTGAGCCATGTCCGTCTGTCCATCCGTTTGGCTAGTGTACACGATAACTTTCGAAAAGAGCTAAGGAATCAATTCAAACTTTGCACATGGTAATATTTTTCCCAAACTTAGTTCAAGTTCGAAGATGAACGAAATTGCCAAGCCCCTTCAGGCACCTCCACACAAATAACCCATATTTCTATCTTAAATTAAAACTAATGTAACTTCCACGCGAATATTCGGAATCAGCTATATTTTGGTGATTTGACAATGTTTTTATAATCACTTTAGCTGCACAAAATGAGCCAGGGGTTGCCATGCCCTTCCGTAAAATTATATCTGGTATAACTTCTACACAGATGATCGGAATACTGTGGAATTTGATATTTGGTAATGCTTTCATAGAAGTTACACTCGCATGGAATATTCCTCCCACACAAAATGTCATAAACTTTGGTTACAAAAAAAAACCAACATAACATACGGGTAGGAAAGATAATTTGCAGTTTGATATTTTAAAATATTTTTATAATCACTTTAAACCTAAAAATTATTTACGCCCCTTCTAGTACCTCCCACAAAATGTCTCTATCCTAGGTATAATTAAATGCACCGTTGAAGTAGTTATACCGGTGCCTGAAATCCATTATGACTTTATATTTGATCATGTTTCTACAATTATTAACAAATGTGGAACGGGGGTCCAATTGACACAAACTTCTAGTACTTCTCACCAACATACTCCGGCGCTGAGCAAAATTTAAGTCCTTCCATGTTCTCTGAGTGTGAGGGTATATAAGTCGATTTAGCCGACTGACGTTTTCTTACTTGTTGTAGTTTCACTTTGAGACATTTTATTAAAAATATTAATAATAAATAAAACAGTTTTTTTCTAGTACTTCAAGTAAAGAATCTCTCATGATTCTCAAATCGTCATATCAGGGGTTGAATCGTCAAATCGTCATTACCTCGTCAAAATGACGATAAATCGTCACTTTTGGGAATAGCTTCTTTAGACGTATGTCTTACGGAAGCCATTTTTGTACCTTTCCACAAGTTCATGGCTGAATTTAATCTCAAAGGATAGCTTTATTTTTTAAATTCAGTTATTAGTAGACAGCGGAATATATGCAATTGCATATTTTGATTGGGTCATCAACAATTTATTCGAAATATATAAACATATTTTTCACAATTTTGCATATTTTATGCAAAGTGCATATTTGCATAAATACAGCATATGTTAAATATATGCAAAAAACTTAAACTTCTAAATCGCGGAATATTTTATATTCTAATGTATTATAATTAATTACTTATTTATAATCATTAATTGACAGCGTATTTTTATGCAAATTCCATTTTTAATACTCAAGTATATAAAAGCATTGTAAGTATTGCTATACAAGATATACTGACATAAAATTGTGTATATCGGTATATTAAATTGTTTTATAAGTAAAATCATTTCTGTGAAGACGGCATTCAATTATAACCATCCGTTCAAAATACAATTTTGCATAAAAATCCGCTCTCTAATCAATAAATCGATCTCCTAAAAATATTAATCCTTAAGTGTGTATATTCACCAATCCAACGACTACAAGATTGGCCAGAAAGATATATTCCACAATACTTGAAATCATACACGATCATAAATGCTATATTATACAACAGTATGGATTTTTTGGTTAGCTTTAAGGTGGAATTAAATTAGGAGTGGTATTAACAACTTTTTAATCGAATTGTGAGGAACACTTGTTGTACAATACTAGAGTAAATTGGGGATATTTATATCAGATACGATTGACATATATACATTAGGATGGTTCACGAAAATAAATTGATGCGGTCATCCTCAGAAATGAAGATTGGATTGTTTAATGATGATCTACAAAATATTTCGTCGTTTCGCCGTCTGTGAGCAATAAAAGTCATGTTTTTCCAATGTAGTTATTTTTATGGTGCATTTTTGTCCAATTTTTTCTGAATTAATAGACCCTTGGATATAAACATAATCTGTTTTCTTGTCGTATAATAGCTCATTGGTCGTACTATTAGACGTTTAGATAGATTTTTTGTAGTGACAGCTAAAAACTCAAACATTTTGTAAAATAAATAGAAGGAATCAATACCTTTCGAATGATGTGTGTAACAATTTTATTCAGGAGATGGTTTTTCAGAGCTAAAATTTTCAATTTCTTTTCGATGTTCATCATTTAGGCATCATCTTGGGTTTATATAGTTTTCAAAGAGATCTGAGAAATTCGTAAAGTATGTATGGCTGGGTATGTTACTTGTTAATGAAAATCATCATTTTAAGTTAAAATATATAGTTGTCTGTCCAAAAATTTAGTAAAATACATTAAATTTTGCATTTTTACCTTATATTATAAATATTTTGTGAATTTGCAATATTTATTTGACATACTCATGGCATATGTTATTGCATATATTTTGCGTAAAAAATTCACATTTTAGATATGCACTCGGAATTCGATTTGCGGTATTAAAGTTCATCTAAATACCAAATTTGAGCTCAATCGGGCTATAATTGAGTTTTGAATAAAATTCCGCTGTCTAGTTATTGGGTTAGTGGAAATTGTATTACTGTAAGTAAAAACCAACTTAATCATTTCCGCAATTGTTTAAATTGCATTGAGTTGTGCAATTTGGTACTGTATACCACCTTCTTGTTGCTTCTGAAATGCAACATTTGGCCTCCGTTTCTCACTGACTACTTTAATTCTCAATAGAAGTAGCCTAAGATTCTCAGACTTCTTCACAGCCTCCCAACTGCCGTTGGTCCTTAATGTGTTACTGCTACCAAAAGAAAAGGCCTTGTAACTCTACGTTGGTGTTATTATTTCCTTTTGCACTACTCCAACCAACTTCTTTCTACATCAACGGATATTGCGAAAAGGTATATTGGATAAATATTGACCGTACATGTTCATAATAAAAGTATGTATTTTTCTGTTAAGGCTCACAAACGGATTTGTCAGGCATTCGAAAAACTTTCTTCGCCAACCGAAACAACGGCAACAAGAACACAGGACACGCGCGCACACACACGCACGCACTCTTTTTTTCATTAACACACTCTTAACAAAACAGCAATAGCACCGGGATGAGTGGAGTCGAGAAAAAGAGTTCATCTTTTCCGTAAACGCCTTCATCATAATCATTCTTGGGAAAGTGTGCGTGCGTTGGTGTGTATGTTACTATATGAGGAAACGGACACAGAAACAGAAAATGTTTGATTTATGTTTTATTGTGTGTCCATTTCATTCGCTCTGCTAGTTGGCATCGTCCTGTTGTTCTTGAGAAGTTGGGGGCGACACAGCAAAAACAGCCGCCCGATATATTCAGTAGGCTATCAGGCGTGACCAAAGAATAACTACAACAAAAACAACAACAACAGAATGGAAAGTAAAATTCTAAGATTTATAAGTGATTTTCTCACAGCACAAAGTTTTGCCCTTCCTTCATGTTAATGGTGTTGTGCCGTAGCACATGGAGGGTATGTTTGGTTGTAGGATACGTTCGTAGCACTGGGTTGAAGATCGATAGTAGGGAAATGAATTTAGAGCAGAACATTACTGCGAAACTTTTTTATCGCTCATGGAAATTCCTATATATATTAGATACTCTCTGATATTATGTGAAATCTAACAGCAGTATTATTCATTTTTATGTCTGCTTTTTGGATTGTCAGGGTTGTGTCATGTTTGGGGTACTATAAAGTTCGAGACACATAGGCCCAACTTCCACATTTATAAAACAATAGCAAAAATGTGATCAAATTTCAAGCCATAATGGATGTACCTAGGATAGGTACAATTGTATATTATAAAAGTCATGGCAAATGCATAAATATTGTGTAGACTTAAATCGATTATGAAAAAATATTTTCAAATATAACAAGTAAGGAAGGTTAAAGTCGGACGTGGCCGACTATATGATACCCTACACTTAGTCATTATACCCTATGGTGTAAGATATAAAAAGGTCATTACATTTGAAGCGGGTGATATACGATGCAGCTATAAGAGGAGAATATACTACAAATTCCATAATTCTATCTGTATTTGTAAGAAAATTTGAACACAAATTTTGAATGGGATCTATATACAAATCTGAACCGATCTGACCCATGTTTAGCAAAGGTTTTCTAGTTGAAATATTAGACGCTTTCTCAAATTTTATGTAGTATTAAATATGTGGTTTCTAGAGCGGAAAGGATCAAATTGGGAGCTATATATAAACTGAACCGATGTGACCCACTTTCGCTATAGTAATTTCTATTTGAAACATTAGCCGATGTGCCGAATTGGAAGAAAATCTGTTCAAATATGATATTTCTAGAGCGGAAATAATCAATTCAGTACCGAAATTTGTAATGGAGTTATATATATATATCTGAACTCATCTGACCCATTTTCACCAGAGCTGTTTTTAGTTTAAATATAAGTTGTTTTGCCAAATTTGAAGAAAATCTGTCATCGTTTGTGGTTTCTAGAGCGGAAAGAGCCAAATCGGAAGAGACATTTGTATGGGAGCTATATATAAATCTGAACCGATCTATCCTATTTTTGCAGAGCTCTTTTTAGTTGAAATATAAGTTGTTTTGCCAAATTTGAAGAAAATCTGTCAAAGTTTGTGGTTTCTAGTGCGGAAAGAGTCAAATCGGAGGAGACATTTGTATGGGAGATATATATAAATCTGAACCGATCTATCCTATTTTTGCAGAGCTCTTTTTAGTTGAAATATAAGTTGTTTTGCCAAATTTGAAGAAAATCTGTCAACGTTTGTGGTTTCTAGAGCGGAAAGAGTCAAATCGGAGGAGACATTTGTATGGGAGATATATATAAATTTGAACCGATCTATCCTAATTTTATCAGAGCTGTTTCTAGTTGAAATATACGTCGTCTTGCCAAATTGGAGGAAAATCTGTATAAATATGTGGATTCTAGAGCGGAAAAAGTAAAATCGGAAGCAAAATTTGTATGGGAGCTATACCTAAATCTGAACCGATTTGTTTCAAATTAAATAGCGTTCGTCCTTATCCCATAAAACTTCGTTGTGCAAAATTTCATTTAGTTCTAACAACAATTGCAACAAGAATAGATGGACAGACGGATGGACGGACATCGCTAAATCGACTCAAAAAGTGATTCTAAGTCGATCGGTATAATAAGCAATGCGTCTATCTCGTTTCCTTTTGGGTATTACAAACAAATGCACAAAGACATTATACCCTGTGGTGTAGGGTATAAAAACGATATAAAAAACTGGTTTCGACTACCCGTATAAGTTTTATTTCAACAAGAGCTAATGCCAATATGTGTGCGGAAGCGGTGTGTATATCGCCCATATTGCAGGTGTGTACATCATCTATGAAAACATTGCTAAAGTTCAAATATCACAGTAGAACGATCATCCGCATAAAAACCTTTACATAAGTTAGGGTGATTTGTGTGTGAGATACTAGAAGCGGCGCACAGTGTATTATCAGCGGCAAAAACTTCCAAATTGCCTGCGCCTAAATCTCAACATTAATGATCGAATTTTGCAAAGAACATTCCTATTAAGCATATTCTAAAATATTTTGCTAATATCGCGGTTAATTTTATCTGTGGACGCATTTAAAGTTCAGAAAAGCTAAAATAGTTGCAAATTTCATAATAAGAGAAGTTATTTTATAGGGATGTATCTCGGAAACCATGCATCGTATTGAAATTTTTTAGTTCGTAGAAAATAAGATCTCTTGGGGTGTTCTTTTGTATTTAAAAAAGTGTAATTACGTTTTTGCTTTCCTTTTCAGACATAGGCTTACCTGAAGGTTGTGTTTGTTCAGTATTGGCAATTTTCTACAGTAAAAACTATATTCGCGAGGCCGACCGATTAATCGGCATTTACAAGTATTGTTAAACTATTGTCTTATTTATTCATTTTAAATAGAATATTCTGCTTATAGCTGCCAACATCGCTTTAATTACTGAAATGGTAAAACCTTCTAAGCCAAAAATGAAGCAATACTTTCTTCGTTGTTCTCTGTTAATTAATTTTGGAAAATTTATTATACCCTCCACCTCCAGGATGGGGGTATACTAACTTTGTCATTCCGTTTGTAACACCTTGAAATATCGACCTGAGACCCTATAAAGTATATATATTCTTGATCGTCATAAAATTCTAAGACGATCTAGCCATGTCCGTCCCTCCGTCCGTCCGTCTGTCCGTCTGTTGAAAGCACGCTAACATCTAAACGAAAGGAGCTAGAACGTTCAAATTTTCCATAAATGCGTCTTATAGTCGTAGATCGGTTGGGATTGAAATGGGGCGAAATCGGCCCAAAGGGAAAAGGACTAAAAATACCCATAATAATCCCTAATATTTTAGCGTATTTAAACATGTTTTTTGAATATGTCTGTTTATATTTGCTTGATATTTGGTATGCACATTCCCCCTACAGCAAAAACGTGCACCATAAAGTGATTCTTATTTGTAGGGGGTGAAATGGGGCAAAAAAGGGATAAAAATGGTACATATTTAACGACAACAGCTAGAAACACGAAATTCGGTGTGTACATTCCTCTAATTGAGTAGATACATAATATAAAAGAATTTTTTCCAAATACGTACTTTTAAGGGATAAAATGGGAATAGAGGGATAAAAATGGTACCAACCAAACGGCTGTACCTAGAATAATGAAATTCGGTGTATACATTCCTCTGATTGCATAGACAAGTAAAATGCACGGTTTTTTTAAAATTCGTAGTTTTTGGGGTTAAATTGAAAAAGGGGATAATAATAGTACCAATCAAATGACCGTAGCTAGAGTCACGAAATTCGGAGTATACATTCCTCTGACTGTGTTTACACGGAAAATAAACTGATTTTTCAAAATTCATACTTTTTGGGGTCAAAATAGAAAAAGGGGATACAAATAGTACCAACCAAATGGCCGCAGCTATTGTCATGAAATTCGGAGTATACATTCCTTTGACTACGTATACATGCAAAATAAAAGGTTTTTTTTTCAAATTCGTACTTTCATGGGATACAATGGGTACGGAGGGATAAAAATGGTACCAAGCAAACGGCTACACCTGGAATAATGAAATTCGGTGTATACATTCCTCTGATTGCGTAGACATTTAAAATAAACAGATTTTTCGAAATTCGTACTTTTTGGGGTTGAAAAGAAAAAAGGGGATACAAATAGTACCAATCAAATGACCGCACCTAGAGTCAGGAAATTCGGAGTATACATTCCTCTGACTGCGTAGACACGGAAATAGTTGTACTTCCATTCTATTTTAATTCCAAAAGTACAAATTTTGAAAATCCATTATCAGACGTACATGTGCAAAATAATCTAACTTCATGATTCAACCAATTTTTGCCGTAAAAGAAAAAGTACGAATTCCATGATTCCAGCTGTGCCCATTTGGTTGGTACCATTTTTACCCCCTTGACATTTCTACGCAATTAGAATTTCATCATTCTAGCTGTAGTCATTTAGTTGGTACTTTTTTTATCCCCCTTTACAATTGTATCCCTTAAAAGTACGAATTTCGAAAAATCCCTCTATTTTACGTGTCTATGCAATTAGAGGGATGTACACACCGAATTTCATGATTCTAGCTGTTGTCGTATCATTGGTACCATATTTTATTATTTGTCCCACTTCGCCCGCTAAAACATTTATTTTCTTTGTGGTGCTTCCAAGCTACAAGAGGAATGTCCAGAAGTATACATTTTGAAAATACCTTATCTCCCACTTACGCAGTATAACACAACTTCATGATTCTACCATTTTTTGTCGTAAAAGCAATAAAATAAAGAAGGAATTTGGAAAAAAAATATTTTACGTGGCTATGCACTTAGGGGAATGTATATACCCAATTCCATGATACTATCTGCGGCCATTTTGTTGGTACCATTTTTATCCCCTTTTTCGCATTTTACTCCTTAAAAGTACGACTTTCGAAAATTTCATCATTCTAGCTGTAGCCTTTAAGTTGGTACCATTTTTATCCCTCTGCTCCCATTGAATCCCTCGAAAGTACGAATTTGGAAAAACGTGTTTTTTTTCGTGTCCCTCAGTCAGAGGAATGTATACCGCGAATTTCATGGTTCTAGCTGCATCCCTTTGTTTGGTACAATTTTTATCCCCTTTTTCCATTTTACACCCTAAAAGTACGAATTTCGAAAATTTCCTTTATTTTATGTGTGTACGCAATCAGAGGAATATACACACCGAATTTCATTATTCTAGGTGCAGCCGTTTGGTTGGTACTATTTTTATCCCTTTATCCCCATTTAACCCCTTAAACGTACAAATTTAGAAAAAATACTTGTATATTATTTATGTAAACTATGTACACGCCAAATTTCGTGTTTCTATCTGTTGTAGTTTTATAGGTACTATTTTTATCCCTTTTCGTCCCATTTCGCCCCCTACAAATAAAAATCACTCTATGATGCCCTTTTATGCTATAATGGGAATGCGATTTGCAAATATCAACTAAATACAAGCTATTATTTTCAAAAAACATGCTGAAATACTCTAAATATTATGGGTATTTTCAGTCCTTGTGAGGGAAAAATATTTCCCTCTGGGCCGATTTCGCCCACTTTCAATCCCAACCGATCTGCAACAATAAGACACATTTAGGACAAATTTGAACCTCCTAGCTCATTTCGTTCGGCCGCTATCGTGCTTTCAACAGACAGACGGACATGGCTATATCGTCTTAGAATTTTACCACGACACAGAATATATATACTTTACAGGGTCTCCGATGAATATTTTAAGGTGTTACGGAATGACAAAGTGAATATACTCCCATCCTGGAGGTGGAGGGTATAAAAAAAAATAAATTCTATAACATAGACTTTCAATAATTTAAAGTAATTGAAATTACCTTCAAAACAAGGTATAGTAAATTAAAATCTGTCAAGTGTTTCAGGATTGTAGTGCTTGGCATGAACTGAATCATATAGTCTTCTTGGTAGAGGTTAAAAATGTAAAACCGCATCGCCATCGAAGTTTTAATTCTGAAAAATTCCCTTTTCTAAAATCACTCCTCGAAGTATAAAATCAATGAAACCATTTTGTCACTGAGATCCTGGCAATATCGTTACATGTATGCGCTTAAAGAAAGCGCCCATCTAATTCGTTTCCAGCAAACATTGGTGTTATAATCTATTTTCCCCTCATCATCGCCGTCATGTGCCTCCCTTCTTGAAACATGCTGTAGCAATTTATAGGGTATTTGTTGTATACCCTATATATTTTGTATACGTTGGTACGTTGTTGCACGATAGCCATAACTTGGTTAACGCCCAGCAATTTTATGTCCTTTTATGATTTACGCAATTTCAAGTGATTGTGTGTGTGTGTTATGAGTGAAACTCATATTCATAAATACCACTGAACACTTTGTAGGTGGGTGGGTGTAGAAGGAACACCTTCGAACGATAAACGCAGACACACGCACTCTTCACTGCAGATTGTGATGGTCACCCAATCCCTCTTGTCCTGGATATATTCAATCCAAAAAGGGTGTGTTTGTTGGTTGTAGCTTGTGTTTGTAATGCCACAACTTCGATTTGATATTTGTAACAGTTTTCCACACACACACATACACATACACTTATATATGAGAATATATGCAGTATCTGTTTTCAATTTATTTAACTGCCCTCCCTCCATCACACAGGCCCTTGGCCAACCAACCACCCACCTTCCGACCATTCCGTTTAATGTATTTCTGTTATTCCTGCAGTCATTTGTCCATCCCTTTGTTAATTGTTATCAGTTGAGATTCATCCATTTTCCTCTTCGTGTTTTTTACGTTTTCCGTTTGGTGTCTTGAATTACCTTTGGCTTCGCCTACATGCGTTTCTTTGATGATGATGGCTGGCCTTTGTTTGTCCAGCAGTGTGTCCTTTTCGAGATTAATGTGCTCCGATAAGCCTTTCGAATATGGCTGGATAATGGTTAATGTGATTTTTCTTCTCTCCAGGCATACTCATCTTCAGGCCGGACTGAAGATTGGTGAAGTGTGAATTTTCTTTACTCATTAGTTAATTAATATTCGGAATGATTGTTGTCATCGCTGCTCTTCGCCGAATGAAGATGATGATGTAATCATCGGAAATGAATGAAGTTTTCTTTTCGTTCGTTTTCGTAATGTGTCGATGACTTTCTTGCGATAATTTTTAATGAAGCGATATGTGAGCTGTGTCGATTTAATGGAATTGCGAGAAGTATTAGTGTATTCGCTCGTGTCTTAAACAGATTTTCCGCTGTAGATACGAACAAATTACTTACGTTTTGCTGCAGTTAAAAGTTAATTCATATAATTATATTTTTACGACCGTTTTCCCCGAATTGCTGATTGCGATACAGAAAATATACTTTATATAATTATAAAGTAATTTCTTTGGCCTTTGTGCAGTGCGTGTCAAGGGATAAGTAGCGTTTTCTCGCCTCTTAAATGCGGTGTTTTTGGAATTGTTGATTTTTTCTTGTAACCAGATAACAGCTCGGGGTATATCATGGGGTGTTATAGGTGGGTTTTTCTTCATTTAGTAAAGGTTTGATAAAAATCTATTGACAATTTGATTACATCAAAAAAACTGCAAGTAGCCAAAACTTGTTCTTTCCAAACGAGCTTATGTGGAACTTCGGTCATGATCTTGTCATTTACCATTCATACAATCCCTTCGATGGGGTTACGTTGTCACTGATTTAACAACAACAATCCTGCTGGCCTTATGCAACAGAGTTATATAAATTGTACCTCTTAAACAAGTCTTATCAATAAAGCTATTTCAATGGGCGAAGTTCGGTGGCGTATACTTTATGTTTATTAAGGATAATATAATTCATGCTTTCACTGACAAGAATACACAATGTACAGAGGTAACAAACGGCTAAAAGTACAAAAAAAGATAATAAATTTTGATTTTAAATGAAACATATCTATTGAAATAGCACAATTTCATATTAAAAAAAACAATATTTTTTTAATATAGGGTTTACAGTGGTTACAACTTCGAAATTCTAGTTTACATATATTCTAACAAAAAAATTTTATTTTCAATGTTTCATGATTTCGGTGTCAACTTTTTAATGCAAAATGAAGCATTTTCTGAAAAAATTGTGTTGTATTTTTCATTTGTCTATACTGTTTGTTAAATTCGCGTACGTATTTACTTGTGTTTTAGGTGTTCCAAAAAATAACCTATTAATAACCTAAATTAAAAACATCCAAAATTGATTGGAATAAAAGCATAAGAACAGGAGGGAGAAGAGGTTGTGACTACACACCAATTAGTAGCCCAATGGATCATAAGTAAGTACTATCAATCTTAAGTTGCAGTTTTTTTTCCAATATTTTCATTAAAGCCATTTTAAGTGGACCATATTATTACAAACCAAAATTTCCTCATTATTAAAAAAGTGGGCGTGGCTCGCCCTTTTTTAAATCAGAAATGATGTTAGTTATTAAAATGTCAAATATCAGACTTTTATGATGGTAAATAAAAAAGTATAGTTAATTTTAAAAAATCAGAAATAATGTCACATATCAAACTAACCAATTTCCAAAATTTTAGGATGGTAAATAAAAAAGTTATAGGGTTTTTGGCCGTATGTTGCCACTGTCCAATGTTTGGAGATCGATATTTTGGAAATAATACTTTAACTTTTGCAAGGAAAAGTGTATTTTATATAAATGTTTATCGTAGAACAGAGGTGTTTTCAGAAAAATTACAATGATTCTAAATGCGTATATTTAGCTGATGATTTCCAGTGAACCAACTGATTTAGTATAGTTATTCATTATACACTCCACGAGAGTATTATGCCTTTGTGCATTTGTTTGTAACACCCAAAGGGAAGCGAGATAGACCCATTGTTAATTATACCGATCGACTTAGAATCACTTTTTGAATCGATTTAGCAATGTCCGTCTGTCTGTCTCTCTGTCTGTTCGTCCATGTATTCTTCTAATCAAATTACAGGTCGCAATTGTAGCCAGAACCAAATGAAACTTTGCTCAACGAAGTTTTTCGGGACAAGGACGAAAAATCGGTTTAGATTTGACTCTTATCACTCTAGATAGCACACATTACAACAGATTTCCTTTCTTCAAAATTGGCAAAACATCTTATATTTCAACTAGAAACACCTGTGGTAAAAATGTGTAAGATCGATAGATTTAGATTTGACAAATTGGACCAGGTCATATTAGCATATGATTAGGAAACATACAAAAAATTTTCCCGTTTTCACTTTTTACCGAATTGAATTGTATTCGGATGGAAAGTGGAGTGTATCATATAGTCGGCCAGCCCGACTTTAGCCTTTCCTTACTTGTTTTGTATTCTTTTAGCTTTCCAAAATTTATAAACTTATCATGTGTATCTAGGCAATGACTACTTTCTCGCACTAAAGACAAAGTCTGTAAAAATATGTGAATAAATACGAAATTCTTACATTTGAAACTTATAACACTAAAATCCGTATTTTTCAACCGATCTCAATGATCTTTGGAGCAGGTCACTTTTTTGTACTCTATCTCTTCGGGAAATACCTCTACTCAAAGCATCAAGGTACAAAGTTACATAATTATTTTCAATAAATATATCACTTAAAATTAAAAAACGATATTGTTCCAAGAAAACGGCTGTAGCTAGTATATTAGTTGTGTTATTGTAAATGAGAGTAACACTAAAATTTAGGGGACATTTTTGTAGATTCCTGTCTCATATTTACTTTTTGTTTACATTTCTTAATATTATATGAAATTGGGGCTATTAATATTATAATAGTAAGGCATCACAATAAGTATACCCTATAATTTAAAACAGTAAACAAATGTCGTAAGGTGCATACAAAATATCACATTATCCTAATATGACACTGCACTTATATGTAATGTCGAAAGACTCTAAATTTTTTTAATGAATGCCTCCTCCGATTTTAATTGTTTGTCTACAAGCAGCAAGGAGACGAAAATATATCTGGTACGCTTGCGTATTCAATTAAAGTAAATAAATTTAAATTATATATTATATTATTATATATTTATTTAATACCTACTGGCTCCATACAAATAACAATTTTATTTAATTTACACTTGAATTTAGTATACTTCTTTCTAAGTTTACTTAACATGACTGATATTTTACCTTTAAACACCATAGACTGACCAACAAAAAAGCAAAATCGAACTTTGGATATATATCGGGGTATGTAGCTCAGATGGTAGAGCGCTCGCTTAGCATGTGAGAGGTACGGGGATCGATGCCCCGCATCTCCAGTGTGTTTTTGGTAAAGTCCTTTTAAAATCCACAATGATTGGGATATAGAGTGATGAATTCTTATTGAAATATGTATCCAATAGAATGCATAACAATAGAATTTCTCAACATTTTTTGGTGTAGTGGATTCAATTCAGAACGTGGCTATAAAGTCCATAAATTTGTGTATTGTTACACTGAAAAAAAATGCATCGTTGCAATTTATTAAACAGTGTCATCAAAGTATTTACATTAAAAAAAGTTTCTTTGAAGCAATGAATTATTACTTTACCACAATGAAAAATTTCTATAGATCTTTTGTATTACCATTGATTTAATGAAATGGTTTTTCATAGATGGAATGATGTGAAGAAAATGGTAAAATTTTCAAAGGGTTCAAATGAATTTTATTGTAGTGGACATTTTCCAACTTGATCTTGGTATGAACTTATTGAGAAAATGCTAAAATATTCAAAGTGTTCAACTGAATTTTAATTTAGTGGACATTTACCAAATTCCAACTTGGTCTTGATATGTATTTATTAAGACAAACGAATAGCCAATATTCGAGTTAATCGGATTTATTTCCTTTGTGAAGGCGGTCATTGAAAAGTAGAGATGTATGAAAAATTATCGTGTCTGGAACAAATGAGTACCATGTACTTAAGTACAATGGGCGCAGCTTACAATTTAGAGATCGAATTATGATAGTAGTTTTGCAGTAGTATTGTAGTAGCTTCAATGCAGTAGTGCAGTAGCTTCGAAGACAGTACGTGATCTAAATAAAATACTTAACATCATGTTCAGCAATGAAGCAGACTAAAGTCAGGTATTTTTTCAGCTAGGTATTTTTATCAGGGGATGTAGCTCAGATGGTAGAGCGCTCGCTTAGCATGTGAGAGGTACGGGGATCGATGCCCCGCATCTCCAGAAAAAAATTTTTTGGACTAAAAGAAATCTTCCTAAATACGAATGTCGAAACAAATTTTGAACACATTTGTGCGATTAATAATTTGATAACGTCTGAAGGTGTAACATTTGCCATTGGTATGACAGAATTGAGACACAACAGTAGTAATTTTAATAATAAAAAAACAAATTAAAAATTCCACACGTGCTTATAATAAATTAAACACAACAGCTTTTATCTATATATATAAAAATGAATCTGTGTTTGTTTGTTTGTTCTTTATAGCAGCCTAATTATTATTCTACACAGTTTTGACAAAAATGGGCGGTATTGAAAAAGTGGGCGTGGTACCTCCCGTACGATGTTAAAACCTATTATCAAATATATTCAGTTCTATAACAGCTACAAAGTTGAACTTTCATGTGACTGCATCTAGCATAAACCTGCGTAGTTGTGCCACAAATGGGCGGTATTGCAAAAGTTAAAACCTATTATCGAATATAGTCATTTCTATAACACCTAGAATGCTGAACATTTGTGTTAGTAGATCCAGTGTAAATAGTTGTGCAAAGATGGGCGGAAAGTGACCGTGTCCCTTCCCATTCGAAATTAAAACCTGTTTTAGACTATATTCGACACCGAGATTCCTATATTGTTGTGTGAGTTAATTTATTTGTAACCTTCTTAGACAATATACAAATGGGCGGGATTTGAAAGATGGGGATTTTTTTATTTGAATTTTGTAAAATTACACGTTTTCTTTGGATTTTTTAGCACAATAGTAAAGAAAGGATACAAAAAAATAAATATTCATTCGTCAAAAGCCGACTTGAGTCAAGAAAATGGAAATTATATTAATTTTTTAGTTTTTCTGTTGTCTGGTTAGTGAACAATTTGATTGACTTTCTAAATGTTTTGCATGTAGTACATTTGAATTCCAGCTATCCGATTAAGTAAGTTCTTCTTACGTAGGAAGTTTATAGTTTTGGTTATGGAAATGAGGAGAATCACACTCAACCTAAAATAAATTTGATTTTTGACAATTCTTCCTTTTTCGCCGTAAAATAAATTTCTGTTCTTCAATATTCTCCATGGAACATATCCATTGATTATAAGTGATATATATATTACCTATCACAAGAAAAACACTATGAAACTTGATTTTAATTTCCGTCTGTTTTTCTGCCTGGCGAAGCGGGTGGGGGTTCAGCTAGTCTTATTAATAAAATACACTATTGATTTGCATTCGTTTCGTGTCAATGCAGACATGAGCTTTTAATGCCATTGACAATGAAACCAGTTAATTGACGTTTAGCTTAAACTGTCTTGCATGCGTTTTTTGAACTATTCGAATATTTTGTGATTTATTGCTTTTGAAAGTCGTGTGATTTATCGTCTAGCTAAATTCTCTTAAACTGGTATACTTTAATTCGTTTTAGATTATATGGGGATGTAGCTCAGATGGTAGAGCGCTCGCTTAGCATGTGAGAGGTACGGGGATCGATGCCCCGCATCTCCAAAAAATACTTTTAATAATAGCTATGTTATATAAAGGGTGTTTTTTATTGAGATATAGAACTTCGAATTGAAATAAAACATAAGAAAATCGTTTTAATGTCCCTCAATTTGGCTTTATTGGAAGGATAATTTTATGCCATTAATGTTTAAATATGATTTCGGGCATGCTGCTGCCGCGGCTGCCGCGGCTGGCTCGAATATAGCCAGCATATGGGGCCGTATGATGGCAATAACGCCACAAATGTTGGCTTCCAAGTCCCCCAACGTTTCTGGTTTGTTGGCGTAGACGAGCGACTTCACATATCCCCAAAGAAAATAATCCAATGGTGTTAAATCACACGATCTTGGTGGCCAATTGACAGGTCCATTCCGCGAAATTATGCGGTTAACCGAATTAATTGCTCTGATGGACGATTATGTCGACCATAAAATGGACGGAGCTTGCGGTGAACTTCGCGAACTGAACCATTACTTTCGAAATAAATTTGCACGATTTGCAAGCGTTGTTCTTTTGTCAACCTGTTCATGATGAAATGGCAAACCAAACTAAATATTAATCACTTGACAGCTGACAAAATGGCCGCCAGTTAAAAAAGTGATGCCAACTTAAAGTTCTATACCCCAATAAAAAACACCCTTTATATATTAGCAATTTAAAATTTCCCAGGACATACATAGAGGGTCCTTAGTGCACGACTTTAATTTACAAAGAAAACCAAAAAAGTACTTAATAAATCGAAGTCATAGAACTGTTAGAAAGTTCCATATCAGTTTCCTTCGTGAAAATGTACATCAAGAAACAAAAATTTTCACTTTACTGGAAATATCTCTAGATATACAAAATTTAAAATTTGGATTGTTCGGCTGAAAAACAGAATAAAATGAATGCGTTGCTCGAAAATAGCATGGAGTCTGTTCAAGAACTACGCTCGAATTAGACTTATGAGAGTTGCAGTTCCAATCCAATTGCAGTTTCGGTAAATGACTTTTTTAACGGTACAGATAAATACTGCTAGTATAACTTATTATGAATTTATATCAGGGGATGTAGCTCAGATGGTAGAGCGCTCGCTTAGCATGTGAGAGGTGCGGGGATCGATGCCCCGCATCTCCAAAATTTGTTTTGGTTTAAACAATTTGCTTCGTTCGATCATGAAAAACTTTAAAGTCCTTGTGGTTAGGGTGATTAAAAAATTTGCCTACCAATCGATATAAACTAAAAACGAATATTTGTTAACAGGGGTGTGGATTCACCAGCAAGGAAGTAATTTGGAGAGGTTTAGATTACAATTTTTACTTTGCGACTGATTCATATAACATGCGCTTATAGTAAGAATGGCTTAAGCTACGAAACCAAAAAATGTAGTCGAAATAATTTCCATTAAGTCGATCAAAGTTTGTTAAAAATCTTAAGACAATCAGAAATTTGATTACGCAGGAATTCAAACAAATTTTTAATCAATGCACCAAATCAATCAATTATAAGAACTATTAAAACCTCACAACTAGAGTAACTTTGAAACCAAAACAATTTTTGGAGATGCAGGGCATCGATCCCCGTACCTCTCACATGCTAAGCGAGCGCTCTACCATCTGAGCTACATCCCCTTATAAAATAAAGCGAACTGAAGTAGCCATAACATTTACATGTCATGTGTGGGTGAGCATAATTTAATCGACTTTCAAATCCAATAAATCAAATTGTCGACAAATTTTTAAAAAGTGTATCGAAGACAATGCAAGCTCAACACTAACCGGTTTCAGTGTTAATGTCACGCACTGCACTACAGTGAAGCAAATAAAAATTGAAAGTGTTTTGATTTAAAGAGCCGATATATTTAATTTATTATAATCACGTTTCGTGTACTTAATTTGAATTTTTGGTGTGTCGAATGTCATGCTTTTTTTGTTTTTAATGGACAAACTTATTAAAGTTAAATTTTAAAGGTATAAAATCAAATTATCAACTTAATCTCAAAAATGTTGACTATAAGAAAATTTTTAACTCAAAAAATATTTTTTGGAGATGCGGGGCATCGATCCCCGTACCTCTCACATGCTAAGCGAGCGCTCTACCATCTGAGCTACATCCCCTGATTGAAATATATTGCCGACTGGGGTATCGCTTTTTCAGATTTTCGATTATGTCACGTTCAGAATTGGAACTACTGCACAACTGCATTGGAACTATAATACTGATAAATGATCGACATTTTAAGTTGAATCCATTTTACTTTAGGTCAATATATTAATTTTACTTTAGAATATGTTTGTATTGATTGCATATTTGACTATGTGTTACTCTCAGTAAAAGTAACACCCTTAAAATTGCAATCACAGAATTGACATATTATTAAAAAAATAGTTGATTTAAATGTTATTATACCCATCTACACCAGCTCTGGTTATAGATAGCCAACTCATAAAGAAACTGATAGCTATAAATGTTGGTTAGCTCTAACTGCAGGACAGCCGGATTTCAGGTTAAATTTTTTGACAACCCGTTCACAAGATTGACCCTCGCAAATAATCGCCAAAAACTTAGGACACGAAAATGTGGTTATTCAGAAAGTTTGAATTTTAAATTAGCTTCGATGCTAGCATCTAATCTAAAGGAGCTAGAAGGTGTACATTTTTCAACAATAAGTCTAAATATAATTCGTCTAAATTCAATAAATAAAATTATCTCAATGAAGTTTCATACTAATCTAATAAGCACTGGTCGGTTTCATTACCAATGTCAAAACAGCCTTACTTTTGCATTTCTAAGAAGTAACCTGTGAATTATTCACTAACAAAAATGGCCAACCAATTTTCTGTACGACATACAAAACAGAGGAATAATAGTTTTATTTATAACATTTAGTTCAATTTAAATTTCAATATCTAAGTTATATTCTACGAACCTGCTAAATGCACTTTCACAGAGAGACCTTATAGCAACTAATATGAAGGCGTTCAAGGTTAAACAAATTTTTAATCGAAAAAAAACTTTTGACAGTCATGTTTTCATAAAATTTATTGGAGATGCGGGGCATCGATACCCGTACCTCTCACATGCTAAGCGAGCGCTCTACCATCTGAGCTACATCCTCAATCATAAACTCATAATTGACCTGTGTCATTTTATATTGACCATTATTGTAGATCAGTACTAAGAGAGATTTTTCAAAAATCCTTTCTGTTGGAAGAAATCGGACCACAATAAGAGAAATCACAGATCGACTCAATATTGGAAACTTATTTATAATGACTAAAAACGTAATATTAATTGTTAATAAAATTACTACATAATCTGAAATCTGTGTTAAATTTCCGTTCGACTAATTCCATGTGGAAATAATCACAAGGAAAATTTATGTTACGTTTCACATAGAATTAGTCTTTTGTCCTTATTGAAAATCCTAAAACTAATAAATCAAAACGCACAACTGATTCACCGCTATCAAATTAACAGAAGGACATTTATTAAACTTTTACTTGTCTGGGTACAAAACTAAACCAACCACAACAAATGCGCATGACGACTTTAACTAACTTAATAATAATTGTTTCAAAAGTCCTACCGAAATAGTCATTTGAAAACACATATGAATTCACAAAACAATTCATCCATGTCTTTATATCAGGGGATGTAGCTCAGATGGTAGAGCGCTCGCTTAGCATGTGAGAGGTACGGGGATCGATGCCCCGCATCTCCAGTAATTTTTTCTAATGATATAAATGTATAAAAATTTGATATCCATGTTAACTATATATATTATCCTTAAACGATGCCCCGCATCTCCAGTAATTTGTTCTAATGATGTAAATGTATACAAATTTTATATCCATGTTAAATATATATTATCCTTAAACATTGATATCAAATTATAATGGTAAAATATTCTTTATTTACCAACTTGCTAAAAACACCAAAAAACTTGGATAATAATATGAACAACCTCTGTTGCAAGGAGTTTCAGTTGGAAGGAATTGTATCTAGTAGAACTGTTTTATACCATCAAAAATTACTTAAAAAATATAGCTGTAGGATGTTAATATTTTCTTATCAGGGAATGTAGCGCAGAAGACTGAACTTACTTCATGTGATAACTCCGGTCATATTCAAATAAGTTTGCTTTGGTAAATGAGGATATAACCAAAAGTAAAACAATAACTTATGAACAATTAAATTTGAGTAGAACCGCGATAAAAGTAATGCATGACATTGACATATAGACTGGAATTACTGGTGCAGCAGCATGACTCTAGTATGTGAAATGATTAATAATGTCAAAGTTGGAATGTTATACATTCGAATTTGCCATTTATATAATCATTAAGCCGGTTATATATTTCTACCAGGGGATGTAGCTCAGATGGTAGAGCGCTCGCTTAGCATGTGAGAGGTACGGGGATCGATGCCCCGCATCTCCAGTAAACACTTTTATTAACGTCTATGTTGTACACAACGGCAACTTAAAATTCTCATGATCCTTACTGCACGATTTGTATTTGCAAAGAAATAGTTTAAATTAAAAAGTGTCACAATAGATCATATATTAGATCAAGTATGACATCCAACATTATAGGTCATATTTTTATCTACGTCATTGCTGTAAACTACACAAGTTGTGCTAAAACGACAAAATGTTCTGAAGAAGATTATGGTTAAATACGTCAAACTTTCAACTGGAAACATATGATGGCGCCTGTAAATTATTAGAATTGCCACTGCTCAATTCCACTGTTATTATAATCTGATGTCCTTGTTATGAGGATCAATTCGTTTATAGATTTAGAAAAGAATACTGGAGATGCGGGGCATCGATCCCCGTACCTCTCACATGCTAAGCGAGCGCTCTACCATCTGAGCTACATCCCCTGATATAAATACATGGTTGATTTGTTTGTTTTTAATGAATAATTTGGTATGATTCGATACAGTTAGAATTGCGTTAGTTAAAGCCGTCATGCGCATTAGCTGCGAGTTGTCCAGTTTTGTGCATAGTACATCGGACTTCAAAGTCCTTTTAGTTAATTTGATAAAAGTATTATCATTTAGCTATGTGGTTTGAATTCACTACATTTACATGTAGCTTTGGTAGATATTAAAAACATTACTAGTACCTTGGTACTTATGTGGAAAAGTTTTAACTCCTAACAGAAAATCCGCTTAAATTAGAATTTTCAATTTCCGCATGTATAATTCTAATTATTTTGTATTTTGTTTTTTATACTCTCACTCTGCAGAGTAGGAGGGTATTTCATTTGGGGCAGACAAAAAGTGTAACGCATTGAAGGAGCAAATTAAGACCCTAAGTATCTTTGGACCAAATCCGTCCGTCCGTCTGGCTGGTGTACACGATAACTCTCGAAGGGAGTTAAGGAATCAATTCAAACTTTGCACATGATAATATTTTTCCCAAACTTAGTATAAGTTCGAAGACTGCACGACCCTTCTGGTACCTCCCAGACAAATGGACAATATTCCAATGTTAAATTAAAACCTTCATAACATCCACACCGATATTAAGAATCACCAATATTTTGGTATATGATAACATTTTTATAAGTACTTTAAGTGCACTAAATATGGCTGGTTGTGCCAAGCCTCTTCTAGAACCCCCCACACAAATCACCATAAACTATGTAAAACTAAAGCTGTAATAACCTCTATACAGATGAATGGAATACTATGAGATTTGATACTTGGCAATTCTTTTATAGATATTGCATTCAGGAATATGGGCGATATTGCCACACCACTTCTGGTACCTCCCACACAAAATGACATACGCTTTGTTTAAAGTAAAATCAGCGTAACATGATATTTGAAAATGTTTTTATAATCACTTTAAACCAAAAAATATTTACGCTTTAGTCACACCCTTTGTTGCACCTCCCATACAATTGTCTTGATATTTGATCATGATTTTACAATTATTTTATAAATGTGGCAGCTAGGACCATATGCTATGACTCTTTGGAAGGTACTAGCCACACAAATCATCCGGCTTAAGTAATTCCCATTAATATGTTCTCTTAGAGTGAGGGTATATATAAATCGGTTTAGCCGACTGGCGTTCGCTTAATTGTTTCATTCATAATAACGTCTGAAAAATATTTATTTATTCTACTTTGGCCAATAAAAGGTCATCATACGAAAATATTTCCAATCACTTCGAATTAATACAATCTTAGGTCACTTTCAAATTATGTTAATCAAATTCCAATACAATGGACTGTTGTATAAGGATTCTGAAAATATTTGGCTCAAATATTGACAGCTAACAAACTGAGTCGTTTTGAGTAAACTTAAAAATCTTATTTTATAAAAGTTTCTTGTATTTCTTATGCCAGCGACGACGAAAGTTTTTAATTGAAGAAGTTTTGTAAATCAAAACAACTTTTGGAGATGCGGGGCATCGATCCCCGTACCTCTCACATGCTAAGCGAGCGCTCTACCATCTGAGCTACATCCCCTGACATAAATTCTAAAGTAATTTGTATATTTAGTGGTAATGTATTAGCAGTATTTAACTATACCTCTAAAAAATCAATTGTCACATAAATTCGACAGCATAAATTCGACAGCATAAAATTCTACCTATGGCATTATTAATCATGTCACGTACTAGAGTCCAACTACTGCACCAGTAATTCCAATCTGAATGTCATGGCATGTCATTTTACTTTTATTATGGTATTATTTTCGATGTGTTGCTTATGGTAAGATCATCATTTACCAAAGAATGTGACCGGTGTTATAACAAGAAGTGATTTCAGCCATCACAGTTACACTGATAAAACAAGTAAGGAAAGGCTAAAGTCGGGCGGGGCCGACTCTATGATACACTCCACTTTCAATCCGAATACAATTCAATTCGGTGAAAAAGTGAAACCGGGAAGGTTTTTTGTATCCTGTAAATGTATGTGTTTGACAAAAAAATTTGTATCGGAAAGAACATTTGTATGAGGATATATTGAACGAAATAGGTGAAATATAAAATGTATAGTTTGGCCAAAATCGGTTAAACTTTTGAATTTGGGCTATATTTAAATCTGAACCGATCTTACCCACTTTCACCATAGTTTTGTTGAGTTAGATTGTAAGATGTTGTGCGAAATTTAAAGAAAATCGAGCACAATATGTGGCTTTTAAAGCGGCAAAAGTCAAATCGGGAGCGACATTTGTATGGGGGCTTTATCTAAATCTGATCCGATCTTACCCAATTTCTGCATAGTGTTTCTAGTTGGATTATAAGATGCTGCCCCAAATTTAAAGAAAATCGGGTACAATATATGGTTTTTAGAGCGCAAAATTCAAATCGGGAGCGACATTTGTATGGCGACTATATCTAAATCTGAACCGATTAACCTATTTTCACCATAGATGATCTTAGTTTAAATATAAAATGTTTTGCCAAATCTGAAGACAATCTGATACAATATGTGGTTTCTAGACCGGAAAAAGTCAAATCGGGAGCGAAATTTGTATGGGAGCTATATAAAAATCTGAACCGATCTGACCGATATTCACCATGGGTGTTTCTAGTGGAAATATAAAATGTTTTACCAAATCTGAAGACAATCTGATACATTATGTGGTCTCTAGAGCGGAAAAAGTAAAATCGGGAGAGAAATTTGTATGGGAGCTATATATAAATCTGAACCGATCTAACACATTTTTACCACAGGTGTTTCTAGTTACAATATAAGATTTTTTGCCAATTTTAAAGAAAATCTGTTGTAATATGTGGTATCTAGAGTGAAAAGAGTTAAATCGGGAGTGAAATTCGTATGGGGGCTATATCTAAATCTGAACCGATTTTCTTCAAATTAAATAGCGTTCGTCCTTATCCCGAAAAACATCGTTGTGCAAAGTTTCATTTGGTTCTGTCTACAATTGCGACCTGTATCGTGATTACAAGAATAGATGGCTGGACGGACGAACGGACGGACGGACGGACGGACATTGCTAAATCGACTCAGAAAGTGATTCTAAGACGATCGGTATAATTAACAATGGGTCTATCTCGTTTCCTTTTGGGTGTTACAAACAAATGCACAAAGACATAATACTCTCGTGGAGTGTATAAATATTTTAATATTCAAGCAGCTATTTTTTTAGGTAATTTGAGAATAAGACGAAACATTGCTTGATATACAGCATTAAAATCATTGGTATAAGGATAATATATATAGGTATCGAGAAGAGCAAATGTTGTTATGTTTATAGCCGTAGAAAAAATTCTGGAGATGCGGGGCATCGATCCCCGTACCTCTCACATGCTAAGCGAGCGCTCTACCATCTGAGCTACATCCCCTGATATAAAAGCGTAACTAAATTATATATTTGTATTGGCCATGTTAAGTAATATTGGCTGTATAACACTTTACCGTTCAAAAAATCAATTATGTCACGTACCAGATTCATAGTATTTTCGTGCATTTGTCACATAAATAGTCCAAAATTTTACTGTTATCTGATATGAAAAATAGTGTATAAACGGCTTGTAGATTAATTTAATGGAAAATTCGACAGTATAACATTTCACCCTTGACATTATTAATCATGTCACGTATCATAGTCAAACTACTGCACCAGTAAATGCAGTGTGAATGTCAATACGATGCATTACTTTTATTGATTATACCCTTCATTAGGGTCTCATTTCGCAACCTCCATTCGTGAATAATGTCTTTATGTATTTGTTTGTAACATCCAAATGAATATAAGGACCGATCGACTTAGAATTCCTTTCTGCAGCATTTTGACAGTGTCCGTCTGCTAAACGACACTTCTAACTTTACTTTTTCTGCTCTAGTAACCACATGTTTGATCCATATATCGTTCAGACTGTCCGATACAGTTTGCTGTAACAAATCTATTCTAGGAATTAGTAAAAGTGTATTTAATTTACTTTTTTGGAATAAAATTTTTGTCAAATGTATTTGTTAATTGCAACCGAATCACAGTGTTTTCTGTGCAGTAGAGATATTTTTACAGGAGCAGCAATAATGGACATAATGTCCAGAATCCGAATAAAAAATATCATATTTGACTGTTTCCGCCCGGGATCGAACCGGGGGCCTTCCGCGTGTTAGGCGGATGTGATAACCACTACACTACGGAAACATATATATTTAAATTAGAACAACACGTTAACCTCACAATTTTTATTTATAGCATTAGAATGACCTCTAATAAAAATGTAGTTGAATTGTCTTCAAAATGACACTGAAATGCATTGATTGTCATGACAATTAAAAAGACTTGATTTTAGGGCTGAACCCATTCATCAATCAATGAAAATTAAAGCTATGTCAGTAGTTACTGTCGACTAACTGAAAAACTTGATTTGTCTCAAAAATACAATGACATAATGCCAGGTCGATCAATACATCGTGAAGTTGGACTTTGCTTTGGAGTTGCATTCGTTCATCAGAAAATGTTGAACTCATGTCAGTAATTAGAGTTGATTTTACTCTAACCAACAAATAGTAGTGGTTATCACATCCGCCTAACACGCGGAAGGCCCCCGGTTCAATCCCGGGCGGAAACAGTTACCTAATATTTTAAAAACATTTCTAAATATATTGAGTTTAAGTATGCAAATTGCCTACAATAAATCTAATAAGTTTGAAATCTTATAAAGGGTGGTTAAATTTTAAGGGTCGATGTTGATTTTGAAAACACAAAATATTTAGGAAATTATTGTCATTTATTTTTGTTATGATAATATTGGTGTGGTTCAATTATGTATGGAACAAAATATCGGTCAAATGGCCGCCGCGACCTCGGCGGCACACCTATATCCGATGGTCCAAATTTTCGATGACGCTGAGGCATAATTGAGGTTCTACGCCGTTAATGTGCCGAATTATTTCATCCTTTTGCTCTTGAATTGTTGCTGGCTTATCGACGTACACCTTTTCTTTCAAATAACCCCAAAGAAAGAAGTGCAACTGTCAGATATCATGATATTGGCGGCCAATTGACTTCGCCACCAGGTGAGATAACACGGCCATTAAATTTGTCGCGCAAAAGAGCCATTGTTTCATTAGCTGTGTGACAAGTGGCACCGTCCTGTTGAAACCACATATCGTCCACATCCATTCCATTCCAATTCGGGCCATAAGAAGTTCGTTATCATCTCACGATAGCGAAGACCATTCACAGTAACTGCTTGACCGGCCTCATTTTGAAATAAAAGGCCCGATGATGCCGCCAGCCCATAAACCACACAAAACAGTCACTCTTTGTGGGTGCATTGGTTTTTCGACAATCACTCTTGGATTATCATACGCCAAAATGCGGCAAATTTACTTATTGGCGAATCCACTGAGGTGAAAATGTGCCTCATCACTGAAGATGATTTTCTTCGAAGTGCACGATATGCATTTTAATTTGAACGCCAATTTTCATAATAAGCTTGATTAACTTTAACGCGTTGCTCGATTGTGTATCTCTCCATGGTTCCAATTGAGTTAGTCTGAAATTGAGAAATGTCAAATGAAATGCAGAGAAACTGTGCATAGTGCGACATTTTATATGTATGCAATAATAATTATATATTTTATTTAGTTATATATATTGATGCACAAAAGCAACAAATTTTGTTTCCGACCGGGATTGAACCGTGGGACTTTCACGTGTTAAACGTATGTGATAACCACTACACCGCGGAAATAAATTTTTGTTGGTCAGAGTAACTCAACTCTAATTACAGACATGAACTCAACATTCACTGATTCACGAATGCAACTTCAAGATTTATTGATTAAATTGGCATCCATTATATTTTTGAGACAATTCAACTTTCATTTCTTTCTAAAGGTCGTAGCACTCAGGTACGTTTGTAGTAAACACTTTTGAAAATCTCATCAATTTCCACAATAATCCAATCCACGGAGCTCTTTGAATATATTTAGATCATTTCAGGCAGAAATAATCGTCATTATAATTTGTTTGCCATTTTAAGTCTAAAATAGCATATTTTATTGTTTCCGCCCGGGATTGAACCGGGGGCCTTCCGCGTGTTAAGCGGATGTGATAACCACTACACCACGGAAACATATATTTCTGAAGTAGATTAAATGTAACTCTAAATTTTGGTACAATTTCTAAATATAAACAAATGCAACCCTAAAGTTGCTAGCAAACAATTTCAATTAAATGTCGTTAATGTCGTTTTGGGGAAAATCAACATTTTGTTTGATAAAAATCGTTAATTTACTTTATGAAATAAGTAAGTTATGATGGTTGACGAGGTTTCCCAATGTATTTATATCCGTTTCCGTGGTGTAGTGGTTATCACATCCGCCTAACACGCGGAAGGCCCCCGGTTCAATCCCGGGCGGAAACATTGAAGTATGATTTTTTAGAATTAGAATTGAAAACAAATTATATCGACGATTACTTCTGCCTGAAATTAACTATATTCTACTATTAATAGCTCCGTGGATTGGAGTGGTGTGGAAATTGTACATCTGAACTTGATGACATTTTCAAACGTCTTTACTTCAAACGTATCTACCTGAGCGCTATGACCTTTAAAAATGAAAGTTGAATTCACTCAAAAATACAATGATTGCTAATTTAATCAATAAATCTTGATGTTGCGCCTGCCTTGAGGATGCATTTGTGGATCAGTGAATGTTGAATTCACATCATTAATTAGAGTTGAGTTTACTCTAGCCAGCAAATATACGTTTCCGTGGTGTAGTGGTTATCACATCCGCCTAACTCGCCAAAGGCTCCCGGTTCAATCCCGGTCGGAAAAAGCAAAATTAGTTGTTTGTCTTCATCAACATTTATAAATAAATTAAATATATAACATTGCAATAATTATTGCATACATATGAAATGTCGCCCTGCAGGGTTCAAAATCATAACACGGAGTGTTCAGTAGAATCCTTGTGCCTATTTGATTGTATAATATTTCAAAACTATTTGATTTAATGTGTTTTATGTGCTCATTATACCTCAATATATTTAAAAATGTTACTAGAATATTATGTAACAGTTTCCGCCGGGTATTGAAACCGAATCAGAAACAATACAGTATCATATTTTAATGCCAAAAGATCATACTAGTTATAATCTCGAATGTTCAGTATCCTGGAAATTTAAATTTTCATATAGAAGGTTTCACTTGATTTCCCTTTGAATTAGAATTGTAATATTCATCGTACCGCACCATTTCTGGTAAGATATTCTTCTTCGGTTTCTCAGAATATATTTAAAAAGTTTAAAGCATTTTAGAGAATTGTTTCCGTCCGGGATTGAACCATAATTTAGACTACATGACATAAGGTATCAAAGCATGATGACCTTTAGCAAAAGGTTAAAGTTGAATTGTCTCAAAAATACAGTGATTGCAGAGCCAATAAATAAATCTTGAATTTTTATTTTTTTTTGAGTTGCATTCTTTTATCAGTAAATTTTGAACTCACGTCTGTAATTAGAGTTCAGTTTGTTCTAATCAACAACTATATGTTTCCGTGGTGTAGTGGTTATCACATCCGCCTAACACGCGGAAGGCCCCCGGTTCAATCCCGGGCGGAAACAGTTACATAATATTTTGAAAACATTTCTAAATATATTGAGTTGAACTGTGCAAATAACCAACAAACAATCAAATAATTTTGAAATCTCACGGAATGAATTAAACAAGCGCAAGGATCAAACTCCATAATACCTTATCATTCTGAACAGTGTAGTGCGACATTTCAAATGTATGCAATAATTATTGCACTTTTAATGATATTTTGATGCACAAAATCAGCAAATTTTGCTGTTTCCGCCCGGGATTGAACCGGGGGCCTTCCGCGTGTTAGGCGGATGTGATAACCACTACACCACGGAAACATATATTTCTCAATTAGACTAAATTAAACTTTAAATTTTAGTATAAATTATATTTCCATTGACAATCGAATGCAACCCAAAACTGCAAGCAAATTAAATTATTGTCATTCGTCGTCAATGTCATTTTGGAAAAATGCTATTTTAATTTTTTTGGTAGAAATCATTATAATTTGATAATCTAAGTTTATATGGTTGACGAGCTATCCCAAGGTATTTATATCCGTTTCCGTGGTGTAGTGGTTATCACATCCGCCTAACACGCGGAAGGCCCCCGGTTCAATCCCGGGCGGAAACAGTAAAATATGATATTTTAAACTCAAAATATCATAAAAATTATAATATAGTTTGTTTCTGTTCAGAAACTAGCTACATCCAGAGATGAATAATGAAAACGCTGTCTGTGCAGTATTCTGCAAATTTAAACTTTCTTATAGAAGTTTTAATTTGAATTCCATTTAGATTGGAGTTGTATTTATTATTCATCGCACCTTTGCCGGTAAGATATTTATACACTCCACGAGAGTATTATGTCTTTGTGCATTTGTTTGTAACACCCAAAAGGAAGAGAGATAGACCCATTGTTAATTATACCGATCGACTTAGAATCACTTTTTGAATCGATTTAGTAATGTCCGTCTGTCTGTCTGTCCGTCCGTCCGTCCATCTATTCTTGTAATCACGATACAGTTCGCAATTGTAGACAGAACCAAATGAAACTTTGCACAACGAAGTTTTTCGAGATAAGAACGAACGCTATTTAATTTGAAGAAAATCGGTTCAGATTTAGATATAGCCCCCATACGAATTTCACTCCCGATTTGACACTTTTCACTCTGGATACGACATATTACAACAGATTTTCTTCAAAATTGGCAAAACATCTTATATTCCAACTAGAAACGCCTGTGGTAAAAATGCGGCAGATCGGTTCAGATTTATATATAGCTGCCATACAAATTTCGCTCCCGATTTGACGTTTTCCTCTCTAGAAACCACATATCAAATTGTCTTCAGATTTGGCAAAACATCTTATATTTTAACTAGAAACACCTGTGGTAAGATTGGGGCAGATCGGTTCAGATTTATATATAGCTCCCCATACAAATTTCGCTCCCGATTTCACTTTTTTGGCTCTAGAAACCACATATTTTATATCATATCATCTTCAAATTAGGCGAAATATATTATATTTGTCCCAGAAACACCCAGATCGGTTCAGATTTACATATAGCACCATACGAATTTCACTCCCGATTTTAATCTTTTCACTCTAGATACCATATATTACAAGAGATTTTCTTCAACATTTGCAAAACATCTTATATTTCAACTAGAAACACCCGTGGTAAAAATGTGTTAGATCGGTTTAGATTTATATATAGCTCCCATACAAATATCGAAACCACGAATTTTCACAGAATTTCTTCAAAGTGAGCATAACACGTTATATTTGAACTAGAAGAACTTTTTGTGAAAGTTAGTCACATTTTTCCATGTTTGGATAGCCCCGATACAAATATTCTTATCGATTTGACAAATCGAACCAGGTCGTATTAGCCTATGATTAGGAAACATACAAAAATTCTTCCCGTTTTCACTTTTTTACCGAGTTGGACTGTATTCGGTTGGAAAGTGGAGTGTATCATATAGTCGGCTCCGCCCGACTTTAGCCTTTCCTTACTTGTTTTTTCTATTTTTGTGAATATATTTATAGAGTTTAATAACATTTTAAATAATTGTTTCCGCCCGGGATTGAACCGGGGGCCTTCCGCGTGTTAGGCGGATGTGATAACCACTACACCACGGAAACTGATGCATTTACGTGGTGAAGGACTTTCGACTTCTCGACATAATGCATCAAATCATGATGAGCTTTAGCAAAAAGTGATAGTTGAATTGTCTCAAAAATACAGTGAGTGTCAAGACAATCAATAAATCTTGAATTATTATTATGTTTGGATTTGTTTTTTTTTTAATCACTTAATGTTGAGCTCATAGAGTTGAACTTACTCTAACGAACTAATATGTGTTTCCGTGGTGTAGTGGTTATCACATCCGCCTAACACGCGGAAGGCCCCCGGTTCAATCCCGGGCGGAAACAGTAAAATTTGTTCTTTTTCGTACATATTTATATCATAAAAGATTCAATAACAATAATTATTCCATGCATATGAATTGGCGTGATACATGTTAAGGAAATTTAGCTCTTACTCCTTCCACTCATATGATTGCTTCTAGTATAACATTTCAAAATTGTTGAGTTGCTCTTGTCCATTTGCCTCCATTTATGTTATTAAAATATCAAGTAACACTGTTATAGCGATACTTCCAAGTACATTACCACTGCTAAAAAATGTTTAATCGTTATGCCAGCGTTGACGAAAAATTTTAATTGAGGAAGTTGTGTAAATAAACAGAATTTCTGGAGATGCGGGGCATCGATCCCCGTACCTCTCACATGCTAAGCGAGCGCTCTACCATCTGAGCTACATCCCCTGATGGAAATGCATTACCGGCATTTGTGTATATTACTTTCGGCAATATGATACTCTACCGTTGATATTATAAGTCATGTCACGTACTGCACCACTGATTCCAGTCTTTATATTGCACTCTATTCAATAACCATATTACGTTAATGTAATGCATTCATTGCAGTGTAGTAATGCTTACTTTTATTGTACATAATGTGATATTTTAGTACGGGGACATCCTCAATCTCAGAGACACACAACCCTTTTTGTATCACAAAGTTGTCGAGCAGTTTGTGTATGGCGCATTTATTAACTACTTCACTTGTTTTTATTATGATTCTGAAATACTAGTTAATACATTTCAGTCAACCATCCCAGTTTGTTTGACCTTCGCAAGTGGTTAAATGATATATACAAAGTTTAATGTACATAGTGTAGAGTTGAATAAAAATCTGGTTAGTGTTTTAGCAGTCCCTGTGTGCCACCTAGGAATAACATAAAAGATAAAAAAACAAATTTGATTTGTGATTTTTTGCAATGCATTGTACCGATTCGGCCTCAGTGTAGGGCACAGAGATTTTTGGAGATATTATATCTATATAGTGCATTAAAATATATATGTGATAAAAAATCGGTGAAAAATTTTATAATCAAGTCTGCATATTCCAAATTTGACAGGACGTGAGGACCCCATGCACGCCGATACCACCGCTGCGCCTATTTGCATCATTCGAACCGAAGTCGAATTAATGCATTTGCCATCCACTCTAAATAATTCCTTGAAATTTAGCAAAAATTTAGTTTACTGGAGATGCGGGGCATCGATCCCCGTACCTCTCACATGCTAAGCGAGCGCTCTACCATCTGAGCTACATCCCCTGTGAATACATCCCATAGTGAACTTGTGTTAGCTTTTTTATACAAGTGGGTGTATAACACTTCGCCGTTAAGAATGTCAATAATGCCTTGTACTGCATTGAAACTACAGCGCTACTAGTACAAATACGAACTCTGATTTTTAAGCAAAGTAATGCATTCATGCTCTTATATTGCCACGCAAATATACGGAGAAACAATTATGGAGGCACTATATTATTTTAGGAATCTTTTGTATAACTTCTGAAAATTGTTCCCGAATTTGAAAAGAAAAGCCGAGCGTTGGCTTAAGCACTGAAACATAGTTTTCTGTTTTGTTTTAAAATCGTGCGCTTAAGGACATACATTGTCCTCGGAAATTTTAATCTTTGACAAAAGTATTTATTGGAGATGCGGGGCATCGATCCCCGTACCTCTCACATGCTAAGCGAGCGCTCTACCATCTGAGCTACATCCCCACATGAAATTCTATAAACTACAATTATCTTAATGATGACTTCGGCGGTATAACACACTAACTTGAATATTAACCAATTAAGTCACGTACAAACTTCATTCTACTGCATCGAAAATTACAGTCTATGCTTTGTATCTTAGGGCCAATGGCAATGCATTACATTGTTATTCCAGCAGAGTTATAGAAACACTGTGCGTATTGTTATCTGAAATATAACGAGACGAAATGCAATACTGTCAAAATATTGCATTTCGTCGTCTAAATCACTGTGTTTGACAATATTTTTTCGATTTCGAATTGACGGTCTGTTTGTGATTTCGGTTGTTCTCCGATTGAATTTAGAATAGTTTTTTCTATTTTAAGAAAGATTTGTTCAGATTTATAACCTCTCATAGAAATGTATCTTCCGATATTAGGTTATATCGCACAAGTGTCATACATCTACTCTGGTTAAATTTATCATATAATTCTGGAATACACGGCAGTATTTTGGCAAACTTGTGGCATAACGTTGATGCCCCGATTTAAGCCCACGGATAAAACACTCTAAAGATTTTCCATGTAGGTAGCCTTTCTCATCTGGGATATGTTCAAAGGGGCTTGAAAAGCACAGCTTAGGTTAGTGTTGGAGTTTTAAAACGGTACGTGACATTTCTGATATATATATAAACAAGTCAGCTACTGAATTATTTCAGGGCATAAATGATTTTTTTCGAAATGTGTACTTTTAGGCAGAAAATGTGGTGAAAGAGTATAAAAATGGTACGGCTGCAGTTAGAACAGTGAAATTCAATGTGTACATCGCTCTAGGATCAAAATTGGATAAATTTGGTACCAACCAAGCGACTGTAGCTAGAATCATTTAATTCTGTCTGGTTGCGTATACGCGCAAAACAGGAGGATTTTTCCAAATTCGTACTTTTAGGGTCAAAATGAAAAAAAACTGGTACCAAGCAAACGGGTGCAGCTAGAATCATGAAATTAGTTTCTTACATTCCACTGTGGACGTGGATCGTAGTCGAACATAATGGATCTTCAGTACTTCCTTTTTAGTACTTTTCGTATAAAAATGTTAGAGATTTGGTGTGTAGCTGAAATCAAGATATTCAGCTGGAGAGCAAAGTAGTGGTAATAATAAGTATGTCTTATAGTCTGAAATAGTAAAAAATATCGTAATGTTCATAAAAAAATGTCACAATTTTCTAAGACGGTACCACACTTCTATTTAAAGTCCACAGCCTCTAATCTGCCGGCAATACTGTTGAATGCATTCCATCGTGGAAGATATATAAGATTCGGCCCGGCCGATCTTAACGTCTTTTTACTTGTTCATATGAAAAATCGTACAAAATTTTTGGTAATGTTTAATATGAAAAATGGCCCAAAAATATATATTCAAAGGTATGCTCAAATCTGGCTATGCAGAGTAAAGATTTTCAAGTATGAAAAATCGCTCAAAATGGTCACTTTTCATATTTGAGTTTATGAAATATAACCACATGGACGATATTTCATATTTGGCTTTTATGTATTTTTATACCCTACACCACTTCGTAGGCTAGGGTATTATAAGTTAGTTTCGCCCCAAATGTTTGTAACACCAAGAAATAATCGAGCTAGATCCACCTTTAAGTATACCGATCGGCTTAGAATCACCAGCTGAGTCGATTTAACGATGTCTGTCTGTCCGTCCGTCTGTCCGTCTGTCCGTCTGTCCGTCTGCTGTCCATCTAAGCTTGTTCGCACTCTACAGGTCGCAATTGTTGTCCGATTGTCATGAAACTTGGCAGAAGTTATTTTTTGTGGCCAATGACCATCGGTATTGAATTTGGAGGAAATCGGTTCAGATTTAGATATAGCCCCCATACAAATGTCGCTCCCGATTTGACTTTTTCCGCCCTATAAAGCACATATAGTACCCGATTTTCTTTAAATTTGGCACAACATCTTACAATCCAACTAGAAACACCTATGCAAAAATTGGGTAAGATCGGTTCAGATTTAGATATAGCCCCCATACAAATGTCGCTCCCCATTTCACTTTTTCCGCTTTAGAAACGACATATTTTACCCGATTTTCTGTACATTTTGCACAACATCTTATAATTCAACTAGAAACACGTATGCAAAAATTGGGTAAGATCGGTTCAGATTTAGATATAGCCCCCATACAAATGTCGCTCCCGATTTGACTTTTTCTGCCCTATAAAGCACATATAGTACCCGATTTTCTTTAAAATTGGCACAGCATCTTATAATCCAACTAGAAACACCTGTGCAAAAATTGGGTAAGATCGGTTCAGATTTAGATATAGCCCCCATACAAATGTCGCTCCCGATTTGACATTTTCCGCTCTAGAATCGACATATTTTACCCGATTTTCTGTACATTTTGCACAACATCTTATAATTCAACTAGAAACACGTACGCAAAACTTGGGTAAGATCGGTTCAGATTTAGATATAGCCACCATACAAATGTCGCTCCCGATTTGATATTTTCCGCTTCAGAATCCACATATTGTACCCGATTTTCTTTAAATTTGGTACAACATCTTATAATCCAAGTAGAAACACCTATGCAAAAATTGGGTAAGATCGGTTCAGATTTAGATATAGTCCCCATACAAATGCCACTCCCGATTTGACATTTTCCGCTCTAGAAACCACATCTTGCATCCGATTTTCTTTAAATTTGGCACAACATCTTATAATCCAACTTAAAACACCTATGCAGAAATTGGGTAAGATCGGTTCAGATTTAGATATAGCCCCCATACAAATGTCGCTCCCGATTTTAATTTTTCCGCTCTAGAAACCACATATTGCAACCGATTTTCTTTAAAATTGGCACAACATCTTATAATCCAACTAGAAACACCTATGCTGAAAGTGGGTAAGATCGGTTCAGGTTTAGATATAGCCCCCATAGAAATGTCGCTCCCGATTTCACTTTTTCCGATTTAGAAACCACATATTGTACCCGATTTTCTTTAAATTTGGCACAACATTTTATAATCGAAGTAGAAACACCTATCCTGAAAGTGGGTGAGATCGGTACAGATTTAGATATAGCCCCCATACAAATGTCGCTCCCGAATTAACTTTTTCCGCTCTAGAAACCACATCTTGCATCCGATTTTCTTTAAATTTGGCACAACATTTTATAATCTAACTAAAAATACCTATGTAGAAAATGTTGCTATAGGCCCCCTTTTGAAATGTCGGTCCGATTCATCCTATTACTACTGTATAATTTATATTTGTCTGTCGGATAATTGGATCAATTACCATATTATTAACCTTATTCGTTAAAAATGACTAAAGATGAATTTATAGCAACTGTATAATTTATATGAAGTACATAAAATTGCTCACATGAAATAACTGGGTTTAGTAATCAAATCGAGGTACATACGCAGGGAGTGGTGTAGGGTATTATATAGTCGGCTCCGCCCGACTTTAGCCTTTCCTTACTTGTTTTATTTACTTTTTTATTACTTACTCATATGTCCCTTTCGAATTGGTCACTGCCGATTATATTGTAGGTATAACATATTGCATTGTATGAAAAATCACTCAAAAGGGTCACATGTCATATTTGGATTTATGAAATATAACTATATGGACGATATTTCATATTTGGCTTTTATGTATTTTTTTGGATAAGAAATATTGCCCCAAAAATTATGAATGGAAACGCAATATTTTAGGATTTTTTGTATGAGTTTTCTTTGGGCAATTTTTCATATTTTTTTGGGTCGATTATTCATTGGATGATTTTTCGTTCATCCAAAAAGTGGACTATATGGGTCAATTTATATTTCATGTTATATTTCAGCTAGGAACACCTACAGTAAATGTGGACCCCAATACAATGATAGTTACTCATATGTCCCTTTCGATTTGGCCATTGGCGATTATATTGTAGGTATAACATATTGCAACAGATTTGCATCATTTCCACAGAGAGGTCCACCAAGACAAAAAAATTTTCTTTTATCATATTTTATAGAGAAATAAACAAATTTAACTAATGTAAACTAATTTTACATTAATTCGTATTCTATCTTGAGACATTCGAATGCAAAGTCGCGCAAGTGCAACATTACTCGTATGAATATTTCTTTCGCATGTTTTGGTTTGACCAAAGTTGTTAAATAGAGGAATTACGCATTGACTTTTGGTGTCTAAAATCTTTCAAGGAGTACAAAGAGTCAAAAAAGAAAGGATACGAAGTTATACGACTGCTATAAACTGTAACTTTTTGCTTTGTATTTTCGCATATTTCGATGTCACGTTCGACATGGAAAAACAACATTTGTTGTTACCGTATCTAAAGTACACGCAGAAAGATGATCAAATTTTGAGTACAAACAGAGATTTTTATACAATTCAAATAAAAAAAATCTTACTGGAATATAAGAAAATTTGTGACCTTGGCTCTTCTATAAAGTTGGTCACGTGCGACATCTTAAGCGTGAAAATTAAAAAAATCTAACATCAATAATTTATTTATGTAAAAAATGCTTATTTTTATTATTTAAATCTAGATGAGGATAAATGGAGGCCAAATAAGAAAAGAAAGTTAAAAATCGCAGTGAAAGTTGAAAGAAGATACAAAACAATAAATAAAAAACAAAATTTTATTGTTTGACTTCTTTTTGGTCACGTGCGAATACCTTTGTTTTTTTTTGTAAATTATCTTGAAATCGAAAAATTACCCAAAATCCACTTTAGCACCAATTAAACATCTAATTAAGAGCTGTAAGTTAAGCATATGGTCGAAATAAAAAACCGTTTTATTTTGACTTTTTTTGTCACTTTAAATGTGTACGACGGTCACGTTCGACATCATGGAAATGCCCATATTTAAATTTAGTTTAAAATGAATTTATAGTATGCATATTTGATAATTATAATGATAATTAAAAGAATGAATTTAAAAGATTCATCCTGTTATAGGCACTGGGAGTGGTGTACTGTATCATATAGTCGAGCCTTTCCTTACATGTTTAATTTCCGATTCGTCCTTATCTTCAAAAAGGAAATTAATTTGCAGTATGGTTTTGATTTTGAATATGAATTTCCACAATGTTTGCAAGCAAGCATCCTGCAGAGGTGCGACGTAACAACATTAAAAAATAACGAGAGGAAAAGTATTAGAATTTGATCTCATATACAAAATCAAAATGCACAGCAATATACATATATCGTGAAAAATTAGAATTAGCGATATAAAATTAGCTGAGAGCGCTACACTTTGACATAAGGTCTATAAAAGCGCAAAATGATTATTCATTAAAATTTAACAAATACTTTAAACTATTTTGGATTGACATTGAAAACCTAGTAAAATAAAACGATAAATATAAACGATATAAAATTAGCTGAGAGCGCTACCTTTAGACATAAGGCCTATAAAAGCGCAAAATGATTATTCATTAAACTTTAACAAATACTTTAAACTTTTTTGGATTGACATTGATAACCTAGTAATGGGTTAGAAAGTGGACGGTATAATCGAACCCGTCCCACTTTAGTTTTTATGTAAAATTGTGATATCAAAAAAAAAGGAATCAAATCTGTTGCTACGCTAATGATAGTAAACAAGTATTTCGTAAACAAGTCAACAGTGTATTGTGCCATGATTTCATGTTCTTGGGAAAAGTATTTAAAAATTCTTGCAAATTGCTACAGTTTAACATGTCCAAAACGAGTACTATAATTAATAGGTCATTACTTTCAATTGATCGCAGAATAAAATAAGACACAAAATACACACTTTAAATGCGTAAGTACACATGTCCATATCATAAATATTAATCAATTGTGCTTATGTTAAATTAAATAAATGCACTTATACCTATTGGCAACAACACAAGCATACATGAAAATTTGTTAACTGTAATCCATTTTGTCTAAACAGAATTCTAAGTAAATATTTGCAAATGTAAATTTACTCTTTTAACAAGATACACAGCAGCAACAGCAACTATGCTACTAACCGAACAGTGTTTCGCAACATAAATCATATTTAAATAACTAACTATCTCTACAGGTTGACAAAAATTTTGTCCAAGGACTGTGTACCACGACTTTATATACTCGAAAATGATAATAAAAAATATATATTTTTTATAATTTGATTTACTAAAATTACCATTTCGAACAATTTCCATTTTATAATATCTACTAACATGGAGGCTAATACGCCATACGTAGTTCAATTTTCTTCAAATTTATTGCATTTTACTTATTTTCAATGTAAGCTTTTTTCGGAGTTTAGGATTGGTAAGAACAAAATTGTAATGGACCAGAAAGTGGAGGATACTATATTCGCCCCACCCGACTATAGCTTTTATGACATGTTTTTAATTGAAATCTAGAGCATTCAGTACTAAAGGGTGATTTTTTAGCTATTATCTTTTTGTCAACCCTGGTTTAAACAGCTGACGCACGTTTCGTGTTTTGTTTCACTGTCAAACATCTTCAGTTTGGTCTATAATTTAACCATGAATCGTCTTACAAACGAACAACGCTTGCAAATTATTGAATTTTATTATCAAAATGCGTGCTCTGTTAAGAAAGTTCTTCGCGCGCTTCCATTTTATGGTCAGTTTAATCGACCTACTGAAGCGGCTATTCGGGCTATTGTGACTAAATTTCTCACCAAATTTACATTATTGGACATTAAACCACCAACACGCTTACGTAGAGTGCGAACTGAAGAAAATATCGCAGCTGTATCGGCCAGTGTTAATGATGACCATCAATTATCGATTCGTCGCCGTTCGCAGCAATTGGGCCTCTGTTACTCAAAAACCTGGAAATGCCAAAATTGGACTAAACGGATGGACCATTTGAGGCGCAGTCAAGGTCAACATTTGCATGAAATAATCTTCAAACATTAAATTATATGGACCGTACTATCGATTCAAATAAAGATTTCATGCAGTTTTCTGAATTTTATGTGTTTTTTTTTTTGAAAACTTTCCTATAGCTTTTAAAAAATCAACCGATATTAATTACTTTTGTTTTATACTTGGTTTTCGACCACTGTTCACTACTAGCAACACTAACAGCAGCATTAGAAACAATTACCAGTACTCCACTTGAAGAGTTACTCCACCACAGTACCACAAATCTACAGCTATACAACGTACAACTGCAAAGTATTATGAATGAATAAATGAACGAACAAAGAAACGGACGAATAGATGAAAGAAAGTAGAGAAAAGCAAACACAAACTTGAAAGCAAATGTTTAATCGTTACCATCAGCAAAAGGGTTCGAGGACGTCCATGTGTGGGAGTACCGGTACCGGTATGGTCCCACACGAAACCTATACCTAGGAATGTGTAGGTGTGTGTTGGCGATAGTAATACTTGTACTCCTGTGTATGCGTATCACTGATATGTTTGTTTGTGAACTCGTATCTGAAAACAAACAAACAAAGACAGAGGAACAACAACAACAACAACAACGAAAAAAGAAAAACCATAATGCCAACACAGACCATAGAGAGTCTACACTTATGGAAATTTGTACAGGACAACAAAAAAGGGAGAAAAAGGACTAGAAACTATGCGCTGCTGATCAAGTGCTCCCTTATGAACCATAAACTGTCGTACAAAGTTAAAACTTACCTACAGAGGTACAGACGTATGAGTTTTGAGTGTGTGTGTGCCGGAAAGCAGTCAAACTATACCTAGGTTAACCCAACAAAGTTCCGGAGAGGTTTAGCAAAGAATTGTGTTAATACCAAAATTATAGAATAGAGTTTAAATGTTACAAATTGTAATACTTCTAAAGCTGTTAAATGTTGCGGTCCAATTAAGGGAATGATTTTTATAAGATCAATTGATATCCTGTTTCCACCCGGGATTGAACCGGGGGCCTTCCGCGTATTAGGCGGATGTGATAACCACTACACCACCGAAACTCATGGTTATGAGTTATCACATTATGACGATTTCTAACATATTACCATGTGCAAAGTTTGAATCGATTCCTTAACTCCTTTCGAGAGTTATCGTGTACATCAGCCAGACGGACGGACGGACATTGCTCAAACTCTTTAAAAAGTCTTGAAACGGATTTGGTTCAAACTTACTTAGGGTCTTAAGTCATTCCTTCAATACGTCACACATTTTTCTGTCCCAAATGATATCTACTGTGTAGAATGAGGGTATAAAAATGGGATAACTCAAACTGTATATAAAAAGAATTGACTGGCATGATAAGACATAAATCTTGATTTTTATCTTCTTTAGAGCTGCACCCATTCATCAATAAATGAATGTGAAACTAATGCCAATAACTCGAATTTTCGATTTTGGACAAATAGTTGAATTATCTTAAAAATACAATGTCACTGTCAAGTCAATCAAAAAAAAACTTGAATTTTAATTCCGTTTTGGAGTTGCATTTGTTCATCAGTAAAAATTGAGCTCATGTCAATAATTAGAGATGAGGTTACTCTTACCAACACATAAGTGTTTCCGTGGTGTAGTGGTTATCACATCCGCCTAACACGCGGAAGGCCCCCGGTTCAATCCCGGGCGGAAACAGTGACATAATATTTTGATAACGTTTCTAAATATCCAAAAATATATCCACAAATGTTGAAATTTTATATACATGTTATAATTATGGCAACTTATTTTATATGTAGATGCACAAAACCAATAAAATTTGCTGGTTGCACCCGGCGGATGTGATAACCAGTACTATAATTTGCACGATATTTTGGTTTTAAAATATCACATTTTATTGTTTCCGCCCGGGATTGAACCGGGACCCTTCGGCGTGTTAGGCGAATGTGATAACCGCTACACCACGGAAATACATATTTGTTGGTAAGAGTAAACTAAACTCTAATTACAGACATGAACTCAATATTCACTGGTTCACGAATGCAACTCCAATGCAGAAAGGAACTGGAAGATTTATTGATTCAATTCAATTATTGGCAATCATTGTATTATTGAGACTAAATCAACTTTATTTTTTTTCTAATGATCATTGCACTCAGGTAGGTAGACACGTTTGAAGTAAACATATTTGAAAATATCAAACAGATCAGGCAAACAATTTCCACAACACTCCAATCCACGGAGATATTAATCTTAGAATGTAGATCATTTCAGGCAGAAATAATCGTCGTTATAATTTGTTTGCAATTATAATTCTAAAATATCATATTTAATTGTTTCCGCCCGGGATTGAACCGGGGGCCTTCCGCGTGTTAGGCGGATGTGATAACCACTACACCACGGAAACATATATTTCTGAAATAGAATAAATTCAACTCTAAATTGTGGTATAAATTCAGCTTTTATTTTTAAACGAATGCAACCGTAAATTTGCAAGCAAACAAGTCCAATCGATTGCCATCAATGTCGTTTAGGGACAATTCAACTTTATTTTTTTGTAGAGAAATCATTAAAATTTAATAGCCGAAGTTGTGATGGTTGACGAGTTATCCCACTGTATTTATATCGGTTTCCGTGGTGTAGTGGTTATCACATCCGCCTAACACGCGGAAGGCCCCCGGTTCAGTCCCGGGCGGAAACAATAAAATATGATATTTCAAACGCAAAATATCATACTAATTACAATCTCGATAACTTCTTCTTAGGAAGTAGCTACATCTAGAGATGAATAATGAAAATTCTGTCTGTGCAGTATAATGGAAATTTAAATTTTCATATAAAAGTTTTCATTTGACTTCCCTTTGGATTATAATTGTAATATTCATCGCACATTCACCGGTATGCATTGTTCGACTTATCTTAATATATTTATAAAGTTTAATAAAATTTTAGAGAATTGTTTCCGCCCGGGATTGAACCGGGGGCCTTCCGCGTGTTAGGCGGATGTGATAACCACTACACCACGGAAACGGATATATCTACTTGAGTACAATACCTTAGACTTGATGAATTCACGATGACCTTTAGCAAAAAATGAAAGTTGAATTGTCTCAAAATTACGATAATCAATAATAAATCTTCAATCAATAAATCTTGATCGTGGCTTCTATTTGGAGTCAGTAAATGTAGAACTCATGTCATTAATTAGAGTTGAGTTTACTTCAACCATCAAATATAAAGTTTTCGTGATGTATTGGTTATCACATCCGCCTATCACGCGGAAGGCCCCCGGTTCAATCCCGGGCGGAAACAGCAAAATCTGTTGTTTTTGTTCATCAAAATATAAATATAATAAAGGGTGATTTTTTAAGAGCTTGATAACTTTTTTTTAAAAAAAACGCATAAAATTTGCAAAATCTCATCGGTTCTTTATTTGAAACGTTAGATTGGTCCATGACATTTACTTTTTGAAGATAATTTCATTTAAATGTTGACCGCGGCTGCGTCTTAGGTGGTCCATCCGCTTAGTCCAATTTTGGCATTTCCACGTTTTTGAGTAACAGAGACCCAATTGGTGCGAACGGCGACGAATCGAAAATTGGTGGTCATCATTAACACTGGCCGATACAGCTGCGATATTTTCTTCAGTTCGCACTCTACGTAAGCGTGTTGGTGGTTTAATGTCCAACAATGTAAATTTGGTGCGAAATTTAGTCACAATAGCCCGAATAGCCGCTTCAGTGGGTCGATTAAACTGACCATAAAATGGAAGCGCGCAATGAACTTTCTTAACAGAGCACGCATTTTGATAATAAAATTCAATAATTTGCAAGCGTTGTTCGTTTGTAAGACGATTCATGATGAAATGTCAAAGCATACTGAGTATCTTTCTCTTTGACACCATGTCTGAAATCCCACGTGATCTGTCAAATACTAATGCATGAAAATCCTAACCTCAAAAAAATCACTCTTTATTTTTGACAAATCAACATGTTCAACTATACGACTCTAACTACTGGCACTGGTTTCACTTTTCACAGTGATTGATGAGTGGGAGCAGACCCAAAGTACAAATAATCTAGTCTTATTTAATGTATTGACATTTCAGTGTCATTTTGAAGACTATTCAACTTTCACTTTTTTTGTTAGATTTTATCATAATATGATAAATTAGGTTAGCGAGGTTTACATGTTGCTACAATATAAATATATACGTTTCCGTGGTGTAGTGGTTATCACATCCGCCTAACACGCGGAAGGCCCCCGGTTCAATCCCGGGCGGAAACAGTCCAATAGGATATATTTTGTACTTCGACCGCAAACATCATGTCCTTCATTGCTATTCGAGGGCTTATACTCGATAGCTATGAGCCATTTTCTCGAAAATAAGTTTTTATACCCTCCACCTCCAGGATGGGGGTATATTCACTTTGTCATTCCGTTTGTAACACCTTGAAACATTCATCGGAGACCCCATAAAGTATATATATTCTGGGTCGTGGTAAAATTCTAAGACGATATAGCCATGTCCGTCTGTCCGTCTGTCTGTCTGTTGAAAGCACGATAGCGGCCGAACGAAATGAGCTAGGAGGTTCAAATTTTTCCTAAATGTGTCTTATGGTTGTAGATCGTTGGGATTGAAAGTGGACGAAATCGGCCCAGAGGGAAAAATTTTTCCCTCACAAGGACTGAAAATACCCCTAATATTTTGAGTATTTCAGCATGTTTTTTGAACATATTAGCTTGTATTTAGTTGATATTTGCAATGCGCATTCCCTCTATAGCATAAAAGGGCACCATAGAGTGATTTTTATTTGTAGGGGGCGAAATAGGATAAAAATGGTACCTATCAAACGACAACAGATAGAAACACGAAATTTGGCGTGTACATTCCTCTAATAGAGTAGATACATAATATAAAAGTATTTTTTCTAAATTCGTACATTTAAGGGGGTAAATGGGGATAGAGGGATAAAAATAGTACCAACCTAACGACTGCACCTAGAATTATGAAATTCGATGTATACATTCCTCTGATTGCGTAGACACGGAAAATAAAAGAACTTTCCAACTTTTTGGGGTTCAAATGGAAAAAGGGGATAAAAATTGTACCTACCAAATGACAGCAGCTAGAATCCTGAAATTCGGAGTATACATTCCTCTGACTGCGTAGACACGAAAAATAAAACGTTTTTTTTAAATTCGTACTTTCAATGGAGACAATGGCTACAGGGGATAAAAATAGTACCAACTAAACGAATACAGCTAGAATGATGAAAATCAGTGAGCACGTCCCTCTAACTGTGTAGATACGTAAAATAAAGAGATTTTAGATAGTCGTACTCTTGAGGGGCAAAATTGAAAAAAGGGGATAAAAATGGTACCAACAAAATGGCCGCTGATAGAATCATGGAATTCGGTGTATACATTCCTCTGACTGCATAGCCACGTAAAATAAATAAATTATAAACAAATTTTCCAAGTTCGTACATTATTTTGTTGCTTTTACGACAAAAAATGGTAGAATCATGAAGTTGTTTTATACTGCGTATGTGACAGATATTTTTGAAATTAAAATAGGATGGAAATACAACCAACCAAACGACTGTAGCTGAAAGTACACTTGAGAGTGTACCCCCCAATATTTAGGGTATTTATGATTGCTCCCTTATATTTACTTTATGAATTGAAGTATTATAACCATTATATATATATAGTATGCAAATATTGGTAGCCTTGGCTTATTAATTAAATTTCTTATTTTCATACAGTTAAAATTTGTTGCGGACATTCCTCTTGTTGTACGACAACAGCTAGAATCATGAAATTCGGTGTGTACATCCCTCTAATTGCATAGACACGTAAAATAGAGGGATTTTTCGAAATTCGTACTTTTAAGGGATATAATTAAAAAGAGGGATAAAAATGGAACCTACCAAACCGCTGAAGTTGAAATCATGAAATTCGGTGTATACATTCTGACTATGAAGACTCGAAAAAGGCTTTTTCGAAATTTGTACATTTTGGTCGGAGAATGGGGCGATCTTTAAATCTTTAAAATTTATACTTTTCTTATCACTTTGTCTGTATCTGGAAATGCTTCTTTCTAATGGCGACTGACAATCGCCTAATATTTAGGCATGTTCACTTTCACAATTTCAGCATTTTATTTATATATAGTAGTCGATTTCAAATAGTGCGCATAAGTATACATTATAGTTTGAAATAGTAAACTAATATAGTAATGTGCATAAAAATATCACTATTTTCGTAATATGGTACTGTGCTTCTATGTAAAGTCGACTTCCTTTAATCTGCTGGTAATACTATGGAATGCACTCCGTGGTGGAGGGTATATAAGATTTGGCCCGGCCGAACTTAACGCCTTCTTACTTGTTTAGTTGTAAACTACTATCTATACTAAAGTGAAATTCGGTTGTAATCAAAATAAAACATATTTAATAACAAATTATTTACTTTTGTTGCAATTAAAGAAAATATTTGATTAAATACATTATTAATTCAATTAATTTTATGTTTAATTTTACAACGATTTACTTATACAATAAAATTGTTGGAATGCTTTCAAAGTATTTGATTAACACAATTGCTAGTGTGATCAATACATGTTTTATTAGAAATTATTCATATTCGTTCTTATACAAGAAATGCTCTATTATTTTAAGAATATACATTAGTTAAATCGATCTTAGCATTTATTGGTATATTAATTAAGCTACTGTAACTCAACGGAAAAGAGAACTCTTATGAATAGATTCATTGCTAGAGTTGCAGCAAACAGTATTGGAGAATGAAATTCGGAGTAGAAAAAGTAAAATCTGGAGAGATATTTGTAAATCTCAGCCGATGACAATAACCCGCAAACGTCTCTTGTAATAAGTTCTATTAGGATCGCGCAACAATTGCGACTTGTACTTTAATGACAAGAGTAGACGAACAGACGGGCATGATAAAACAGATTTAGAAAGAGATTCTAAGTCGATCGGTATACTAAACTATGTCTTTTTGGATGTTAGAAACAAATACACGAAGACAGTATACCCTAATTGAGTGTATAATCAACAAAATTAATGCATGACATTCAGAATGCATTTACTGGTGCAATAGTCTGAATCTGGTACGTGACATGTTTAATAATAAATAAAATAATGTTATACCGCCGAATTTTCCATTAAATTAATCTACAAGCCGGTCATACATTTCCATCAGGGGATGTAGCTCAGATGGTAGAGCGCTCGCTTAGCATGTGAGAGGTACGGGGATCGATGCCCCGCATCTCCAGTATATACTTTTGTACTCTATGTGTCTATGTTATATTTAAATATGATCATTAGGCACAATATTACTTTAGAAAGATGGCCCAAAAATTTTACTTCCAAAGACAAAGCGGTGCATCTGAAACGTGAGAAAATATTTTATATATCACGTCACAACAATTAAAGTTCGGATATTTGGGCGAAATAAATGCACGAAAATACTATGAATACGTGACATAAATAATTTTCGTCACTGTAAAGTGTAATATATCTAATATTATTGAATATGGCCAAGACAAATGTACAAGTTAGTTATTATTTTCTATATCAGGGGATGTAGCTCAGATGGTAGAGCGCTCGCTTAGCATGTGAGAGGTACGGGGATCGATGCCCCGCATCTCCAGAAATTCTTTTTATTTACACAACTTCTTCAATTAAAATTTCTCGTCATCGCTGGCATAACGATTATAAATATGTTTAGCAGTGGTAATGTACTTGGAAGTATCGCTATAACAGTGTTACTCGATATTTTAATAACATTCCTAAATATATTGAGATAAATGGAGGAAAATATACAAGAGAAACTCAACAATTTTTGAAATGTTATGCTAGAAGCAATCATATGAGTGGAAGGAGTAAGAGCTAAATTTCCTTAACATGTATCACGCCAATTCATATGTATGGAAAAATTATTGTTATTGAATCTTTAATGATACAAATATGTACAAAAAAGAACAAATTTTACTGTTTCCGCCCGGGATTGAACCGGGGGCCTTCCGCGTGTTAGGCGGATGTGATAACCACTACACCACGGAAACACATATTTATTGCTTAACTTTAATTCAACTTTAATTACAGATACGAGTTCAACATTAAGTGATTAAAAAATGCAATTCCAAAACATAATCAAAATTCAAGATTTATTAATTGTCTTGACAATCACTGTATTTTTCAGACAATTCAACTATCACTTTTTGCTAAAGTTCATCATCATTTGATGCATTATGTCGAGAAGTCGAAAGTATTTCACCCCTGAATGCACTTACTTTCTAAGAAGAAGTAATTGAGATTATAATTAGTATGATATTTTGCGTTTAAAATATCATATTTTATTCTTTCCGCCCGGGATTGAACCGGGGGCCTTCCGCGTGTTAGGCGGCTGTGATAACCACTACACCACGGAAACGGATATAAATACAATGAGATAACTCAACAATCATCACAACTTACTTTAAGAAATTATAACGATTTTTATCAAACAAAATATTGATTTTCAACAAAATGACATTGACGACAATTAATTGAACTTTTTTGTTAACAACTTTAGGGTGGCATTCGTTTATATTTAGAAATTATACCAAAATTTAAAGTTGCATTTAATCTACTTCAGAAATATATGTTTCCGTGGTGTAGTGGTTATCACATCCGCCTAACACGCGGAAGGCCCCCGGTTCAATCCCGGGCGGAAACAGTCAAATATGATATTTTAAATCTAATATATCATACAAATTAGAGCGACGATTGCTTCTGCCTGAAGACAATCTATATTCTATGATTAGTATCTCCGTAAATTGGAGTGTTGTGGAAATTGTATATCTGAACTTGATGCCTTTTTCAAATGTATTTACCGGAGTGCTATGATCTTTAAAAAGTGAAAGTTGAATTGTCTCAAAAATAGAATGGATGTCAATTTAATCTATAAAACTTGAAGTTGCATTCGTGTACCAGTAAAGGTTGAATTCATGTCAGTAATTAGAGTTGAGTTTACTCTAGCCAGCAAATATGTGTTTCCGTGGTGTAGTGGTTATCACATCCGCCTAACACGCGGATGTGCTATTGTAAAATATAGTGACGATTTCTTGTGCCTGATAATTGTCTATATTCTACGATTAGTAGCTAAGTTCATTGGAGTATAGCGGAAATGTTATATCTGACATATCCTTGTATTAAAAATGTTCGGTACATTTTCATTTAGATATATTGCACCATTTCAAGCGAACATGATTGACAAGGTCATCAAAATATTGTGAAACTGTTTCTACCGGGGAATGAACCAGGGGCCTCCCCGTGTTAGGCACAAAAGGATTGAAGTTGCATCCTGATTTGTTGGTGTACTCTTGTATCAGTGATAAGAGTTGGGTTTACTCTAACTAACAAATATGAGTTTCCGTTCCGTTAAATTTTAGATTAATTGGGTGACAAATGCATTAAAATTTTATGAATTCGGTACGTGATTCGATAAATTTTCCTAACGCTAAAGTGTACAACAACCAATATTACTTTACGCGGCCTATACAAATAGACATTTTAGTTATGATTTTATATCAGGGGATGTAGCTCAGATGGTAGAGCGCTCGCTTAGCATGTGAGAGGTACGGGGATCGATGCCCCGCATCTCCAGATTTGTTTTCAAAAGCTATAAACATATGAAAAATTAATGGATAACATTGACATTCAGGCTGAAATTACTGGTGCAGTAGTTTGACTCTTGTACGAGACATGATTAATAATGTCAAAGGTGGAATTTTATACAGTCGAATTTGCCATTAAAATAATCTGAAAGTCGTTTATATATTTCAGTTGGGGGTATAGCTATTCGGCTGACATTTGCAATTAAATGAATGCATTGCACGAAAAAGTTACGAACACTGTTTAAAAAACAAAGCTCGGATTAGTCTTGTTTGTGAATGCTGTACGTGACATTTTTGATTTTCTTAACGGCAAAGCCAATACTACTTAACGTGTCCAATAAAAATATACAATTTGCTTATGAATTTATATCAGGGGATGTAGCTCAGATGGTAGAGCGCTCGCTTAGCATGTGAGAGGTACGGGGATCGATGCCCCGCATCTCCAGTAATATTTTCTATAGCGATAAACGTATGAAAATTTGATCCTCATGAGAAAAAATATTGGTATAGGTTTCCTTTGGATTGAATTATATGTGATACCTTCAATCCGAAACGAAACTTGATTGCTTGTCTTCATTGTTCTACCTTCAAAAATGGCCTCAAATGAGACCCTCCAGAATACTAAGGTGGTATAGTGGCCGATGTCATTCAAATACATTTCTAGTGGTAAATGAGGATCTAACCATATGTTAACCATCACTCTATGTACAATAAAATTATAGAAAAATTGATGTGAAAGTAATGCAATGCATTCACGTTAAGACAGAAATTACTGGTGCAGTTGTATTAATCAAAGGTGTGCAATTTATCTATAAAATAATTTAAAAGCAGATGGTAGAGCGCTCGCTTAACATGAGAGAGGGGCTCGATGCCTTCCATCTCCGGTAGTTACTTTCGTGAACGTCAGTAGGAGAATACGAGTTCAATTTCCTTCAGGAGGATATTTCACGAAAGAAAAACTTGATTTTGCTGGAAATATCGTTAATGTCAGAACAATTAAATTTAGGATTATTAGATTAAAATTAATTCATTGAAGGACAATTCCAGGTACACTGTTTGAAAATTAAGCCCGGATTGGTCTTGCTAGTGGGTTAAAGTTTCAAACCGTTACGTGTCATAATTGATTTTTTTAAAAAAATCTGATATAATTAACAATAACTTATCTTACAATTAACAAGAAAAACACGTAAGTAAACTTCAGTCGGCTAAACCGAGAATATATACGAAAGTTATAAGGAATAAAATTTTATGTAGGGTAGGATAATTTGTGTGGAAGGTTCGTATCACATGAAAACATGATCAAATATCAAGTCAAAATGGATGCACCATGCATCAGTATCCAAGCTATAAAGGATGTATTATTAATATGTAATAGAGACAATTGTTTGGGAGGTACAAGAAGAAGGTTTATGTATAAAGTGATTATAAACACATCTTTAAATATCAAATTGCAAACGCTTTTATTGTTAATGCCACTTTGTGTGGGAGGTACCAGAAGGGGTGTGGTAATTTCGCCCATATTCCATGCGAATGTAAATTCCTTTAAAGCATTGGCAAATATAAAACTTCACAGTATTCCGATCATCTGTGTAGAAGTTATAAAAATTTTAATTTTACTTACTTTTGCGTGATTTGTGTGGGAGGTCCTAGAAGGGACGTGGCAAAATCTGTCATATTTAGTACATTTAAAGTGATTATAAAAACAAATACCAAAATACAGGAATATTCGGAATAATTCCTGTGGAAAAATATTCACATGTGCAAAGTTTGAATTGAGTCCCTAACTCCTTTCGAGAGTTATCGTGTACACCGGCTAGCTAGACAGATGAACGAAAGCTAAATCGAGAGAGAAAATTGCATGGGAACTATATATAAATCTGTATCGATCTGATTCACTTTCACCGTAGATCTATCTAGTTGAAATATAATCTGCTGTGACAAATTTTTAGAAACACGATTCAAATATTTCGTTTCTAGAGCGGAAAAATCAAATCGAGAGTGAAATCGGTTCAGTCCCCATACAGGCTATATCTAAAACTGAACCGATGTGACACATTTTCACCACAGACGTTTGCTAGTTCTGTTATAAGGTATTATGCCAAATTTGACGCAAATCTAGTAAAATATGTGGTTTCTGAACCGATTTTCTTGAAATTAAGTAGAGCTCGTCTTTGGTCCGCAGAATTTTCTTGTGCCAATTTTTTTGTTAGAACACATAAAACATACCAATTTAGTCGAGAACATCGACAACTTTTATTTTGAAGCTACTCTAATATATATAATATTGAGGAAAATTCTCTTGGTTTGTAGAGTAGTAAATTTTCATTTATCAAATAACTAAATATGTATTACATCTCAGCAAACACTATCCGATGCCAAATCCTTTGCTGGGTAGGCACATGCAGCCGTTGAGCAAAAAGGTAAAACTGGAACATGTACAACGAGAACGACGACGTGCTGCTGCTGGTAAATAGTCAGCATAAAAGTGCAGTCACTTCCAATTAACTTTCACACATACAAACACACACTGATGTACGCATCTACACCAACACATTCTGGTATGGCTGTGAGTGTCTGAGGATAATGCAACAACATTTTCTTCGAAATGTAAGCGACACCTCGTATTCTTTAGGGTCACTTTGGTCCCTTCTTACGAGATATCTAAACATTTATAAATATCTGGGTGTGTGTGTGTGTAACTCTCTGGGTATGCGTGTGTATGTGTGAACATTAGAAAATTTGTGAGCACATTAAAGGAACTCATAATGGTCATGATAGTGCAAATAGTCGTCGTAGCTGGAGCTACTACAGCGAATGTATAGTTGGTCCCCATGCACCACTAACTTCAATAGTTTTTCTATTTGTCCTTTTTCTACTTCCTTCCTCCTTTCATGTATAGAAAAACCATTTTTTGTTTTCTCTTCTTCCTCTTTCAGGAATTTCGAAGTTTTCAAGGTGTCATTTAGGGTTCGTCCATGTAGGGAAGGGGGGGATCATTATCGAAATTATGCTGTTCTTAGCAGAAAAACAATATTGCGATGCTTCTTTTGCTCTACTTATGTATGACACTATGCAATTATGGGTCTTTTTACGTTTATGATTTTGTTGTTTTGTTTTGTTCTTTCATTATCGGCTTACCCTACAGTCAGTGGAGTTAGGATATGGATACTGTAGTCGAATAGTAAAAATTGCGATTGATAAACGTATTCTCGCTATCGTTTATGATTATGCATACAACTACAACGGTCCCTGCTCCTATACAGGTATACATGTATCTCTAACAAAATGCTAAGCTATATATATATAAATCTCAATATTGTTTTACAGTAAAACTTATATTAAATATTTATTTAAAATTTTCATTTGGTTTTTTTTTGCGCCAAAAATCAACAATTTTCCTGTAAGAAATTCTCAATATCTTTTCAGATCAAAAATTAGGTCGGACTGAGTGAACCCTCTTTTCCAAAATATGAGAAACTTCAAAGTTACAGGGTTACCACAGTTTTCAATATTAGACATATAAGTAAAGGCTAAAGTCTGGCGGGCCGATTATGTGATACTTCACTTTCTACGCCATTGCAATTAAATTCCGTGAGGGTTTTGGAATGTGCCCTATATCATGGGCCGATGAGACCCACTTTCACACTGTGTGTTTCCAGACGTGGTTTCTAGAGCAGAAAAATTCAAAGCGGGAGCGACATTAGTATGGAAGCTTTGTATAAATCTGAACCGATTTGGCCCATTTTCACCACAGATTTTTTTAGTTTATATATAAGGTTTTGAGCCTAATTTTTAAAATCGGTAAATTTATGTGGTTTCTAGAGCCGAATTTCTTCTGCAAATCTTAATTGTGACAATTTTTGTAAAGATTGCCATGAATAGAAGATTAGACAGACGGACGGAACAAAGACATAATACCCTAGTGGAGGGTATACCAAATAATCTAACAAAATATCTTGCAACACTAAACATGTTTTCCAAGTATTATCAAAATATGAAGATCATTGAAAATTTCCCGATGGCTTTATATAGACTTCTCCTATTTTAAATTCATATCACGCCCAATGTTTGCAATATCAAGAAATTGAGCATACCTATCAGCTGAGTCTATTTATCTATATCTGTCTGTCCGTCCATCCATATGCCTAATGTCCACCTAAAGCTTCTAATCAAAATACAGGTCACATTTATTATTCGCTGGCCATGAAATTCGGCAGAAGCAATTTATTAACCCGGATTATATTTAACCTCGGAATACCTAATGTGAAAGCGACCGTATAGGCGTATGTTTTCATATAGCCCCATATAAACGTCCCTCCAATTTTCACTAGTACTACACTAAAATCCTCATATTACATCGGATTTTCATAAAATTTCCGAGATCATGGACCATATGGGTCCATATCATCACATAGGCCGAATACTAATGTTAATAAAACATAGTTTAACTGATCTTCTTCCAAAGCTACGGTTGTCTAAATACTTCATTTTGAAAGTGCATCGACTTTTGCCAGTGTATGGGTTTACAAATGTTAGTGACAAAAGCAAATTGCTACTCTCTCTCGAAATATTGTCTAACATTATATTATGGTCTGGAAATGGATGAAGCTGGAAGACGACCATATAGTCCAAATAACAAAATATTTTAGTTAGGAGGAACTCAAGAGACATTTAAACAAAAAAATGTTCGAAACTGATGAAAATTGATGAGAGTGTTTAGGATTGAAAAATATGCGAACTGTGCAACCTTGTGTCACTTTGAAATTTTACATATTTTGTTAGTGTATGGTTGACCTTGTGATGTGTTGTGTTTTGTCTTTTGTTCGGCTTGAGGTCAGTTTTTTTGGAATAATAAAACAAAAATTAGTATTTTATTATTTTCTTTTTTTTTACTTTCCCAATATTTGAACCAACTTCGTTGGTCATCTTCAGGGGTATTTTAAAAAGTTTTTCACAATAGAAAATTCTCCTGTCACTCTCTGCCAGCTTTTGTCAACTATTTGTGATGTAATTTTTGTGATATCAGGAAAAATATATAAATATTCAAGTATATTTACTCTTTGTATTATAAACAAATCGAAGCTTATTTTTGGGAACAAATCGATGTATTTTATTATCTTTTTGCCCTGGTAGAAGCTATATTTATTCTTATAAATTAAAATTATGGTTGCGCGAATCCATATACACAACAATTAGAAGGCTTCTTTAGTTCTTTGGCTTTTTCCATGCTTTATATAAGGTTACTTTCTATATATGTTTGTGTGCCACAAAATTTGAAATCAATTTTTGAAAGCTTTTTTCTCAACCAATTTTGCTCAAATTTTGCACACTTAATCATTTTCGATGACAATACAAGGAATACGAAGTTAAAACCTATTATTGAATATTGTCAGTTCTATGACACCTAGAATGCTGAAATTTTGTGTAAGTGCATCTAGCATCAATTCGCATAGTTGTGCCAAAAATGGGCGGTATTGGAAAAGTGGGCGTGGCATCTCCCATACGAAGTTAAAACCTATTATTGAATATCGTCAGTTCTATGACACCTAGAGTGCTGAAATTTTGTGTAAGTGCATATACCATCAATGTGCATAGTTGTGCCAAAAAGGGGCGGTATTGGAAAAGTGGGCGTGACACCTCCCATACGAAGTTAAAACCTATTATCGAATATTGTCAGTTCTATGACACCTAGAGTGCTGTAATTTTGTGTAAGTGCATCTAGCATCAATGTGCATAGTTGTGCCAAAAATGGGCGGTATTGGAAAAGTGGGCGTGGAACCTCCCATACGAAGTTAAAACCTATTATTGAATATTGTCAGTTCTATGACACCTAGAGTGCTGAAATTTTGTGTAAGTGCATCTAGCATCAATTCGCATAGTTGTGCCAAAAATGGGCGGTATTGGAAAAGTGGACGTGGCATCTCCCATACGAAGTTAAAACCTATTATTGAATATTGTCAGTTCTATGACACCTAGAGTGCTGAAATTTTGTGTAAGTGCATCTAGCATCAATTCGCATAGTTGTGCCAAAAAGGGGCGGTATTGGAAAAGTGGGCGTGGCACCACCCATACGAAGTTAAAACCTATTATTGAATATTGTCAGTTCTATGACACCTAGAGTGCTGAAATTTTGTGTAAGTGCATCTAGCATCAATTCGCATAGTTGTGCCAAAAATGGGCGGTATTGGAAAAGTGGGCGTGGCACCTCCCATACGAAGTTAAAACCTATTATTGAATATAGTCAGTTCTATGACACCTAGAGTGCTGTAATTTTGTGTAAGTGCATCTAGCATCAATGTGCATAGTTGTGCCAAAAATGGGCGGTATTGGAAAAGTGGGCGTGGCACCTCCCATACGAAGTTAAAACCTATTATTGAATATTGTCAGTTCTATGACACCTAGAGTGCTGAAATTTTGTGTAAGTGCATCTACCATCAATGTGCGTAGTTCTGCCAAAAATCGGAGGTATTGGAATAGTGGGCGTACCACCTCCCATACGAAGTTAAAACATATAGTTGTGCCAAAAATGGGCGGTATTGGAAAAGTGGACGTGGCATCTCCCATACGAAGTTAAAACCTATTATCGAATAGTGTCAGTTCTATGACACGTATAGTGCTCAAATTTTGTGTAAGTGCATCTAGCATCAATGTGCGTAGTTGCGCCTAAAATGGGCGGTAATGCAAAAGTGGGCGTGGCACCTCCCATATGAAGTTAAAACCAAAATTACACCTACTGTCATTTTGTGTAAGTGCATCTAGCATTAATATGCGTAGTTGTGACAAAAATGGGCGGTAATGGAAATGTGGGCGTGGCACCTCCCATACGAAGTTAAAACCCATTTTCGAATATATGCCGTTCTATGGCAGATAAAAAACTGAAATTTTGTGTAAGTGCATCTACCATCAATGTGCGTAGTTCTGCCAAAAATGGGCGGTATTGGAATACGAAGTTAAAACATATTATCGAATAGTGTCAGTTCTATGACACGTATAGTGCTCAAATTTTGTGTAAGTGCATCTAGCATCAATGTGCGTAGTTGCGCCTAAAATGGGCGGTAATGCAAAAGTGGGCGTGGCACCTCCCATATGAAGATAAAACCAAAATTACACCTACTGTAATTTTGTGTAAGTGCATCTAGCATAAACCTGCGTAGTTGTGCCAGAAATGGACGGTATTGGGAAAGTGGGCGTGGTACCTCACATACGAAGTTAAAACATATAATCGAATATGGTCAGTAGGTGTCATAGACCTAGAGTGCTGAAATTTTGTGTGAGTTGATCCAGTGTAAATAGTTGTGCAAAGATGGGCGGAAAGTGGACGTGACACTTCCCATCTGAAATTAAAACCGGTTTTAGAGTATTTCGACACCGAGATGGGCGGAAAGTGGCCGTGACCCTTCCCATACGAAATTATTACGAAAAGTATATTCTACAACGATCTTCCTATATTGTTGTGTGTGTTTATTTAGTTGTAACCTGCTTAGACAATATGCAAATGGGCGGGATTTGAAAGGCGCATTTTTGATTCGAACTTTGTAAAATAACACGTTTTCTGTGGATTTTCTTAGCACAACAGTAAAGAAAGGTTATAAAAAAAATATTCATTCGCCAACAGCCAACTTAAGTCAAGAAAACGGAAATTATATTAATTTTTTCCATGCTTTATATAAGGTTACTTTCTATATATGTTTGTGTGCCACAAAATTTGAAATCAATTTTTGAAAGCTTTTTTCTCAACCAATTTTGCTCAAATTTTGCACACTTAATCATTTTCGATGACAATACAAGGATAAATTAAAAATCTATTATTTCTGCTCCTGATAACGGTATTTAAACAAAATTTGGTACGTCGGTTTGGTGTGCATGTTGTAAGTGCTGCTGCAAATATGGGCGGGATTGTACAAAGGGGCGTGGTACCTCCCATACAAACCACAAATTAAAAATCTATTATTTCTGCTCCTGATAACGGTATTTGAACAAAATTTGGTACGTCGGTTTGGTGTGGATTTTTTAAGTGCTGCTGCAAATATGGGCGGGATTGTACAAAGGGGCGTGGTACCTCCCATACAAACCACAAATTAAAAATCTATTATTTCTGCTCCTGATAACGGTATTTGAACAAAATTTGGTACGTCGGTTTGGTGTGCATTTTTAAGTGCTGCTGCAAATATGAGCGGGAATGGACAAAGGGGCGTGGTACCTCCCATACAAACCACAAATTAAAAATCTATTATTTCTGCTCCTGATAACGCAGTAATTTTTCCTTCTACAAAAGATAACTAAAAAAGAATTTCTAGGCCCAATAGAATTCTGCTTGCATAAAGCATGGATTTGAAAAAAAATTTTTTTTTGATTTACTAGTTTAGCTTTTGACTTTCTAACCATCAAATGTTGTTGATCTACCCTGGATGCTGAACAAATATTTCCTAATATTAAAACCACGAAATTCTAGTATCTCTTATTTTAAGCAACAACAACAATATTCATTTCATTTATTAAGAATTTCTAATAAATGTTGTATGGCTACAGAAGTTCTTTAGTAGACGAAAAATACATATTTTTAAAAGATTACTTATATTTTCATTGTTTGCCCTTAGGCTTGACACGTACTGCAAACAGTTAATCTCATTTATTGTCCTAATAATATTGCAATGTTTGAAGCACCGTATGGTGGGCCCGATGACCTGTTTTTGAGTTTGAGAATTGGAAATGCCGTACATGATGCTTATCAAATTCGTCTAAAAAATTCTGAGTTCACACGCCCACTTAAAGTGGGATAGTAGTAGGTTTTTTGAGACCAAATCCTTTGGAAATAGATAGACCTTTTAAATTTCGCAGATATACTGATGCTGTTCACAAGACATGAGTAGAAAATTGTTAAGTTTATCAACCAACTACCACGCCCAGTTTTTATTGTTTTTTTTTTGAGGGAAAATACGGCAAAGAGATAGGCCGTAAATTATGGTGATCACCACAGTTATATAGCAAGCTCAAGAACTACTTTTAACGAAAACAGAAAACAAATTTTATCACATAACATTTAAAATTACAGCAAAAGTTTTAAACATATGCAAATCTGCAGTATGATTTTCCATGTGTAAAATCTTAATTATCTTATCATTTTCATTTCACAAAAGATGTGCTTTCTTAATTACTTTAGGTTGAAATACAAAAATGAAACAAAAAAGAATGCAGTAATATTGACAGCTTGGTTTGAAAAAAGCAAACAAGTTTCCATCTGGTTCCAGTTTTGGCAATTTTAAAATCTTGGCAATACATTCTCATTATTAATTTAAAAAAAATTGGTATTGCAACATATATTCATAAAATTTTAAATATTACGTTAAATTGGTTAAATATGTATGGAATCGACCCACTTATATTATAACACCCGAGGAGTGGTGTAGGGTATAGTCGGTAACGCCCAACTTTAGCCATTTCTTACTTGTTAATTGATGCACTACATTAATTATAAACATTTCTGTTCAACATTATTTCACATATAGTATATAGTTCAGTACATACGTCCTGATAAATCCAAGAAATAAAAGAACCACACGTAAACATTCATGAAAAACACAACACACTTTATCACAGTACATTGCTTTTTACAATGAGATAATTATAATTTTATTAATTTTTGATAACATTACATCATTTTTTAGTATTTTTTAATTATAAAAAGACAATTTAAAACAAGTAAAAACGGCGTGAAGTTCGGCCGGACCGAACTTTATATACCCTCCACCATTTGATTGCATTCCACAGAGGATGTCGATTATCGTAGAAGTGCAGTAATATTACAGGAAAATATAACTTTTTTTATATAGCGAAATCAAATATTAAATACAAATATTAAAAAAATAATTTTATAAATAAATATAATATTTTAATTATTTCAAACCATTATTTATTTAAAATCAAAAAATAGATATTCTTATATTTATATTTTCAAAAAGCTTAAATACCATAAATATTGGTAGATAGTGGGTGCCACAGTTGGTTGTATTTCCATTCTATTTTAATTCCAAAAGTAAAAATTTTGAAAATCCATTATCAGACATACATAGTGCAAAATAACCTAACTTAATGATTCAACCAATTTTTGCCGTAATAGAAAAAGTACGAATTTGGAAACAAACTTTTTATTTTGTCTGACTATGCAGGCGGAGGAATGTATACACCGAATTCCATAATTCCAGCTGCGACCATTTGGTTGGTACCATATTTACCCCCTTGACGTTTCTACGCAATTAGAATTTCATCATTCTAGCTGTTGCCGTTTGGTTGGTATCATTTTTATCCCTCCGTACCCATTGTATCCCTTGAAAGTACGAATTTGGAAAAAAACTTTTAATTTGTCATGTCTACGTAGTCAAAGGAATGTATACTCCGAATTTAATGACTCTAGTTGCGGTCATTTGGTTGGTACTATTTGTATCCCCTTTTTCTATTTTGACCCCAAAAATTACGAATTTCGAAAAATCAGTTTATTTTCCGTGTATACACAATCAGAGGAATGTATACTCCGAATTTCATGACTCTAGCTGCGGTCATTTGATTGGTACTATTTTTATCCCTTTTTTTCATTTTAACCCCAAAAAGTACGAATTTTGAAAAATCCGTGTATTTTACTTGTCTATGCAATCAGAGGAATGTATAAACCGAATTTCATTATTCTAGGTACAGCCGCTTGGTTGGTATCATTTTTATCCCTCTATTCCCATTTTACCCCTTAAAAGTACGAATTTGAAAAAATACTTTTATATTATATATCTACTCAATTAGAGGGATGTACACAACGAATTTCGTGTTTTTAACTTTTGTCGTTTAATATGTACCATTTTTATCTCTTTTTTTGCCCCATTTCACCCCCTACAAATAAGAATCACTTTATGGTGCACGTTTTTGCTATAAGTGGAATGCGCATACCAAATATCAAGCAAATATAAACAGACATATTCAAAAAGCATGGTTAAATACGCTAAAAAATTAGGGAAGGTTATTTTTAGTCCTTGTGAGGGAAACATTTTTCCCTTTGGGCCGATTTCGCCCCGACCGATCCCAACCGATCTACGACAATAAGACGGATTTATGGAAAATTTGGACGTCCTAGCTCCTTCCGTTTAGAAGCTAGCGTGCTTTCAACAGACGGACAGACGGACGGACGGACATGGCTAGATCGTCTTAGAATTTTATGACGATCAAGAATATAAATACTTTATGGGGTCTCAGGTCGATATTTCAAGGTGTTACAAACGGAATTACAAAGTTAGTATACCCCCATCCTGGAGGTGGAGGGTATAAAAAACAAGAGGCACAGGTTTTACAACAGATGCTTTTTTGCAATAACAAAAATTAAACAAGAGAAAAAGTAGTAGCTTTGGCAGAATTATTTCAAGAAGCGAGTTGCCACCTGGTTCCAAATTTCTTTATTTTGCTTTTTTAGAGTGTTTGAAACATCCTGTCACTATTACTTTCTGAAAATACGTTACTTCAAAATTCGACTTTTTGCCTCTCAAATTGGTGTTTTACCCCATCGTGCACCGTTACAACTCCCTTGTACACATTATTCACAACAAAAATATTTTTTGATCTTAATCAATTTTTTATATATAAAATGTAATCATGCAAAAAGATAAATATAGGAAACTAAATTTTGAGGCTCTGTATGAATTTTAAATTCCACTGACTTCAACCATGCAGAATTTGGTCACATCACGTTATATTTTACCTAGACACATCCACAATGACAATTTTGTCTGTGTATGGAGCCCAAGACGTAAAGGAGTGACATAGTACACAATGTTGTATGACAATTTTTAAAACTATCTACACATTCTTAAAAACATATTTTTAATTTCATGTAATCATACGGTGTAAATCATTCGCCTATGTTCAACCTATCATTGTTTAAACTGGTTCCCTATCACTGTCTTGTTGGCTCTATAGGAATATGGAAACAATACAAATTGCTGTTATACGATACGCTTCGTTAGTTTTATTCTTCACTTACTAAAGCGTCTCCTTTATTGGTCATTGTTGCGTACGTGCAATGGGCGAAAAGTTTCGCAATTGTTTTTGAGCAACTTATTGATATCCTTTAGGTAAATGCAATCTCAGCGCTTTTTGGTGTGTGTACCCTTTTAGTATTCAGTACTTCAATAGAATCACACCATACCAAGACTTGGCCGGTGGTGTGTCTAAAACTTTTGTTGAGAAACATTTTATGAATATTGTTGAACTGCTCAGACTCTCCATACGCAAAGGCATAATTTTTCCTATTGGCTAAAATGCAGCTAATGCAAAACATGGACTGACTAATGTGAGAAATTAATTAATTTTTCTTAGCTTGATATATTTTGACTTTGTTCCCAAATTTACAAAAAATAATATGTCTACGAATTCAGCGTGACAGCAGAAGAGAGGTATTTAAATTAGAATCCACTATAAAAAGTAATGATTATTTTTTCAAATTTCTGGTTTTATTTGAACTGGGATATTGTCCTGGCTCAAGACCATTTTGCATCTATATTTAATAGAATGCAAATTTATTTACAAATTGCATGGTGACATTTATTACTTGGCAGCAGACTACCACGATCATGATTTCGACCATGTCAAAAGTGTTTTCAAGTGGCTTCGCAGCGACTTTTCAACATCAAACCCAGCCTATATAAGGAGATGATTCTCACAAACGAACGAGAAGCACAACTCACTTTCCGAATTTGCGTTTAAAAAATCGCACCAAGTAATAAAATACACATATCATCTTACAAGCATCTCATTGAGTTGCATATGTAAGTATGTGTATATGCAGGTATAGTTACCCAGCAGTACTTCAGCCGTGCCAACGCTCATTTGTTTTAGTTTTTTCGTTTGCATTTTTGTTTTGGTCTGTAATCAATATTTGATTTGAACTGGGATATTGTCCTGGCTCAATACCATTTTGCATCTATATTTAATAGAATGCAAATTTATTTACAAATGGCATGGTTTCTGGTTTTATTGGAAAGTTTGAACTTCGTCATTTAATAATGGAACACAACATCATTCATATGGCCACGACTGGCTCGGCAGTATCTCATACGAGCAACACAATTTTTCCGAACATGGCCCAATGATGCCGCCAGCAAAAAATCCACACCAAACAGTGACTCGCTGTGGATGCATTGGCTTCTCAATAATCACGTGTGGGTTCTCAGAATCTTATATGCGGCAATTTTGCTTATTAACATAGCCACCGAGATTAAAATGAGCTTCACATGAAAACACGAAAATTTTCCACGTAAATTTCTAACAGTTTGCGCTAAAGAATCACTAAAGGTAATCGTTAGCTCAAATTAAAATGTTAAATGGCCCATCCTATAGAACAAGCATTTCCTGTCATCAATATATAGTTGCATCCTTTTCCCGACTTTACTGTACTTCAAATGTTATTTTATTGCTCTCAACTTATTGCGCCACTTTAACGTACAGATACCAGTTCCATGAAATTTCAATGAATTTCCAGCCTGAAGTTTATATACTGCAGATAATTAAATCAGTTTCGTTGAAAACTCAATGAAAACGCCTCAAAGTCTATTAAAATAATCTTGTGGTTTTGGGAAACGTTGGCGATACTATGTCGAAGACAAACAAAGTTTGCCATTCCGCCAAACGAAAGGGAAATGGATGCTTTGTCTTCATACTCGTAGTATTAGTTTGCAACAGTTTGTTGCCACCACCGAAAGTTGCTAATGATGAAATAAACAAAATATATTTGTTTAATTATAAAGCCAAAAACTTAACCAGAAACTTTTTGTTGGCATAAATAAACATATGCTGTTATAATAAACATAAACTGTTGTGATTATATTTGTAGTGTATGTAATTGTGTATGTAGCATGTGTTGACAATCTAAGCACAGGGAAGCCTCTGCCAATGCGTATAGTGGCACTTAATATAATTAAGTTATTGACACATTTTGTATTACATAGAATGAAGATTGGAAATAAGAAACTGGTAATGGATCAGAATGTCCAGGGTATAGGAAAGTCGGCCCCACCTGACTTTAGCTTTACCTACTTGTTGTGGATGAGGTTGAACAAGTAAGTAAGGCAAGGCTACCAATACGTTTATTCCACATATATCTAATTAATACTTCAAGTCAATTCAAAAAGTAAACATAAGACAACAATCTTAAAAAAAGCTTAAATACCATACATATTGATAGATAGTCGGTGCTAAAGTTGGTTGTATTTCCATCTTATTTTAATTACAAAAGTACAAATTTTGAAAATCAATTATCTCACGTACACAGTTTAAGAAAACATTACTTCATGATTCAACCAATTTTTGCCGTAAAAGTAAAATAGTACGAATTTGGAAAAATATTTTTAGTTTGTGTGTCTATGCCATTTGGTTGGTACCATTTGTATCCCATTTTCCCATTTTACCCCCTTTAAAGTACGACTTTCTAAAATCTTTTTATTTTACGTGTCTACACAATTAGACGGATGTACGCTCCAAATTTCATCATTCTAGCGGTAGCCGTTTAGTTGGTACCATTTTTAATCCCTCTGTTCCTATTGTATCCCTTGAAAGTACGAATTTTATTTTTCGTATCTACGCAGTCAGAGGAATGTATACTCCGAATTTCATAACTCTAGCTGCAGTAGTTTGGTTGATAAAATTTTTATCCCTTTTTTTCCTTTTTTCCAAAAAGCACGAATTTCGAAAAATTCATTTATTTTACATGTCTATGTAATCAGAGGAATTTATACACCGAATTTCATTATTTTAGGCGCAGCCGTATGGTTGGTACCATTTTGATCCCTCTATTCCCATTTTACCCCTTAAAAGTACGAATTTGTACAGAAAATTTATATCTTACACCACTTCGTGGACTAGGGTATTATAAGCTAGTTTTCCGCCAAATGTTTGTAACACCAAGAAATAATCGAGCTAGACCCACCTTTAAGTATACGGATCGGCTTAGAATCACCAGCTGAATCGATTTTACGATGTCAGTCTGTCCGTCTGCTGTCCATCTAAGCCCGTTCGCACTCTACAGGTCGCAATTGTTGTCCGATTGTCAAATTTGGCACGAGTTATTTTTTTTTTGCCAAGGACGATCGGTATTGTATTTGGAGGAAATCGGTTCAGATTTAGATATCTACAAATATCCCTATAATTTATACTATTACTACTCTAGAATACACATTTTACATTGGATCAAGACAACATTTTCAGGATCGTGTTCCTTTTGAACTAGAAGCAGCTAGCGGGAAAGTGGACCACATGGGTCCATGTTTTGATATAGCCCCCATACAAATGTATCTCCGTTTTACGATATTACTGCTTTAAAATGAAAATTTTACATAGGATCTTGATTTCCCACACAATGTTACATTTAGACTAGAAATGCCTATTTTAAAAGCCAGTTATATGGGTCAATGTTTTGCTATAGCCCCCATACAACTGGGCCCCCAGTTTACACTATTATCGCACTATAATCCACATCTTACATTGGATCTTCATAAATTTTTGCAGATTATGTTATATTTCAATAAAGAATACCTACTATTTTTATACCCTCCACCTCCAGGATGGGGGTATATTCACTTTGTCATTCCGTTTGTAACACCTCGAAATATTCATCGGAGACCCCATAAAGTATATATATTCTGGGTCGTGGTAAAATTCTAAGACGATATAGCCATGTCCGTCTGTCCGTCTGTCTGTTGAAAGCACGATAGCGGCCGAACGAAATGAGCTAGGAGGTTCAAATTTTTCCTAAATGTGTCTTAAGGTTGTAGATCGGTTGGGATTGAAAGTGGACGAAATCGGCCCAGAAGGAAAAATTTTTCCCTCACAAGGACTGAAAATACCCCTAATATTTTGTGTATTTCAGCATGTTTTTTGAACATATTAGCTTGTATTTACTTGATATTCGCAATGCGCATTCCCTTTATAGCATAAAAGGCCACCATAGAGTGATTTTTATTTGTAGGGGGCGAAATGGGACAAATAGGGATAAAAATGGTACCTTTCAAACGACAACAGATAGAAACACGAAATTTGGCGTGTACATTCCTCTAATAGAGTAGATACATAATATTAAAGTATTTTTTTAAAATTCGTACTTTTAAGGGGTTAAATGGGGATAGAGGGATAAAAATAGTACCAACATAACGGCTGCACCTAGAATAATGAAATTCGATATATACATTCCTCTGATTGCGTAGACACGTAAAATAAAAGAACTTTCCAAAATTCGTACTTTTTGGGGTTCAAATGGAAAAAGGGGATAAAAATAGTACCTACCAAATGACAGCAGCTAGAATCATGAAATTCGGAGTATACATTCCTCTGACTGCGTAGACACGAAAAATAAAACGTTTTTTCCAAATTCGTACTTTCAAGGGATGCAATGGCTACAGGGGTAAAAATAGTACCAACTAAACGAATACAGCTATGATGAAAATGATGAAATTCAGTGTGTACATCCCTCTAATTGTGTAGATGCGTAAAATAAAGAGATTTTAGATAGTCGTACTCTTGAGGGGGCAAAATTGGAAAAAGGGGATAAAAATGGTACCAACAAAATGACCGCTGATAGAATCATGGAATTCGGTGTGTACATTCCTCTGACTGCATAGCCACGTAAAATATTTTTTTCCCAAATTCGTTTGTTGCTTTTACGACAAAAAAATGGTAGAATCATGAAGTTGTCTTATACTGCGTACGTGAGAGATAAGGTATTTTCAAAATTTATACTTTTGAAATAAAAATAGGATGGAAATACAACCAACCAAACGACTGTAGCTGAAAATACACTCTCTATCCCCCAATATTTAGGGTATTTATGATTGCTCCCTTATATTTACTTTATGAATTGAAGTATTATATCCATTATATATAAGTATACAAATATTGGTAGCTTGGCTTATTAATTAAATTTCTGATTTTCATATATTTGAAATTTGTTGCGGACATTTCTCTTGTAGCTTGGAAGCACCACAAAGAAAATAAAAGTTTTAGCTGGCGAAATGGGATAAAATATGGTACCAATGATACGACAACAGCTAGAATCATGAAATTCGGTGTGTACATCCCTCTAATTGCATAGACATGTAAAATAGAGGGATTTTTCGAAATTTGTAATTTTAAGGGATATAATTAAAAAGAGGGATAAAAATGGGACCTACCAAACCGCTGAAGTTGAAATCATGAAATTCAGTGTATACATTCTGACTATGAAGACTTGAGAAATGGTTTTTTCGAAATTTATACATTTGGGCGGAGAATGGGGTGAATGGGGATATCTTTAAAAGTCGACATCCTTTAATCTTCTGGTAATACTATGGAATGCACTCCGTGGTGGAGGGTATATAAGATTCGGCCCGGCCGAACTTAACGTCTTCTTACTTGTTATTATTACCTTTCTAGAATCCACATTTAACATCGGACGTTCATCAAATTTTGCAGATTATATTATACTAGCGCAGGTTTATGCTAGATGCACTCACACAAAAATGGAGTATTGTAGCTGTTATAAAACTGAATATATTCAATAATAGGTTTTAACTTCGTATGGGAGGTGCCACCCCCACCTTTACATTTCCGCCCATTTTGACACAACTACGCACATTGATGCTAGATGCACTTACACAAAATTACAGCACTCTAGGTGCCATAGAACTGACAATATTCAATAATAGGTTTTAATTTGGGAGGTGCCACGCCCACTTTTGCAATACCGCCCATTTTTGGGCACATTGCACTTGCACAAAATTTCAGCACTCTAGTTGTCAATATTCAATAATAGGTTTTAACTTCGTATGGGAGGTGCCACGACCACTTTTACAATACCGCCCATGTTTGTCAAAACTATGCAGACTAACAATTGGTGAACATTCACAAAAAATTAAGGCTCTAGCTGCAACAGTACTCCGAATATGCCAATTTATAAAAATGCGAATAAATCCCAATTTGTGTGGGAGGTGCCACGCCCACGGCCCACATCATTAACACTGGCCGATACAGCTGCGATATTTTCTTCAGTTCGCACTCTACGTAAGCGTGTTGGTGGTTTAATGTCCAACAATGTAAATTTGGTGCGAAAGTTAGTCACAATAGCCCGAATAACCGCTTCAGTGGGTCGATTAAACTGACCATAAAATGGAAGCGCGCGATGAACTTTCTTAACAGAGCACGCATTTTGATAATAAAATTCAATAATTTGCAATTCATGGTTAAATTATAGACCAAACTGAAGATGTTTGACAGTGAAACAAAACACGAAACGTGCATCAGCTGTTTAAACCAGTGTTGCCAAAATAATAGCTAAAAAATCACCTTTTATAAAGAAGATTTCAACTAAGAATACATACCATGAAAGTCAAATTTATGGGTCCATATTTTGGAATAACCCATATGGGGCCCATTCAACTTTTTTGCGGCTCTTACATCGGATCTTGATCAAATTTTGCATATCATGTGTGTTATATTGTTGCTATAGGCCCCCTTCCATATAACCCAAATGGGCCCCATTCTACTCTATTACAGCTCTAGGAACTACATCTTACATCGGATCTTGATCAAATTTTGCAGATCATGCTATATTTCAACTAGGAATACCTACCGTGAATGAGAACTATATAGGCCCATGTTTTGACATAGGCCCCAAGTGTTGTTAAAGACCCCCGTTCAAATGTCCTCCACATTCATCCTATTACCGCTATATAATCTGTATTTGTCATTAGATCTTGATCAACTTTACAGATCATATTATATTATCTTTACTCAGAATTTCTGCCATATTCGTTAAATTTGACTGAAGATGAATTTATAGTAAATTGTGTAATTTATATGAACTACATAAACTTGCTCCCATGAAACACCTGGGTTTAGTAATCAAAGCGAGATATATAAGCAGGGAGTGGTGTAGGGTATTGTATAGTCGGCCCCGCCCGACTTTAGCCTTTCCTTACTGGTTTTATATTATGTATCTACTCAATTAGAGGAATGTACACACCGAATTCGAGTTTCTAGCTTTTGTCGTTTGATAGGTACCCTTTTTGCCCTATTTCACTCCTACGAATAAAAATCACTTTATGGTGCACGTTTTTGCTATAGGGGGAATGTGCATACCCAATGTCAAGTAAGTACAAGCAGACATATTGAAAAACAGGCTTAAACATGCAATCCCAGTCGATCTACGACTATAAGATGTATTTATGGAAAAAGAATCATGGTAATGTTTAAACTTTATCTTTCGACTTCAAGCAGATTCTCTCCAACATTTGTTATATGGGCTCATGTAGCCCATATAACTAATATGGGTCTTTAACTAATGGTCTTTAAATTGTACGTTTTACTGACATCCTGAATATTTTCAGCTGTTGGTTTCTTTTTGTGTTTCAAAATCGACCAACTACTAAATCAATTCATTAAGAAGCTAAATTGTAACTTCGAAAATTTTTAATTTCAACCCAATGAATATTCAGTGGCAAAAACCAAAATTTAACTTCTTCACTACATAAATATCTGTTATAAATTGCAGGTGACAATATGTCATTCCACACTTTCAAAGCCCATAAATAAATTTGAATCGAAATAACTAGCTAAGACCGTGCTAGGCAAGACCGGTTTTGCAACGAAGCAACCAATAAAATGCGATAAAAAAAACACTCAGCAGGTCGGAGACCTATGAGTTATTGAAGAGAGAGTATTTTTTTATTATAATAAATATAATACACTAATGCAAATCGAAAGTAAACTGCATTTCCAACCACAACTTGCACAAACAAATGTATTAAATTTTAAACAAATTTTTAATCGATTATAATATTTTCAGCAAATGTTTTCAGGTCAAAACAATTTTTGGAGATGCGGGGCATCGATCCCCGTACCTCTCACATGCTAAGCGAGCGCTCTACCATCTGAGCTACATCCCCATATAATTTAAGGTGAATTCAAGTGGCTACAACTATTGAATAATGTGCGTGACAATTTAAACACAAACAAAGCAAAATAGTGGTGTCAAAATATTAAAGAAACGTGCCCAAAGTAATGCAAGTTATACGATGACCGACGGTTTTATTAAGAATGACATACAAAGCGGGTGTAATGCAACAAAGCAAAATGGTGGAGTCATGATAGTAATAGTGTGTTTTTATATAAAATTAGTCCAATTAATCAAATCACGTATGACAATTATAAGTTGGTGTTGACGCTGCTTAACATTTCCAAGAGCTAACTTACAATGTTAAAAGTTTAGACATTTAGTCATATTAATTCTCGCCACATTTTTTATTTATCCAAGGCAAGACTTTATACTTTCGAACATTTTGAAACGAAAACGTATTAATGGAGATGCCGGGCATGGATCCCTATACCTCCCACATGCTTAGCGAGCGCTCCACCATCTGAGCTACATTTCCTCGTTGCGTAAACCCACAGTCAAGTTTTGATTTCGGCTTTAAAAATCAATAATTGAAAAAACAAAACAACTACTAATACAAACAATATTTTAGTGCAACATGTTCAATTTATTGTTTTTGCCACAAAAAATTCCGAACAATTTTGGTGATCTGAATAAAACTTCCCAACGGAAACATATTGTAGAATACATTTGTCTACCACAATATATAATTCTGGGAAAGGGTATCAGAATTATGGCTAACAAGAAACATATATCTGATACAAAAATGACACTTTGGGCATTAAGATGTCTTCTCCACAATTTTAAAATTCAAAATGGCGAATATAATGTAGTGCACTCAATATAGTAATAGCCTATGTGTTCGTAGACTATTGTTTTTTTTTGTTATAGTCATTCAAACATTCTCATTAGTTGGTCAGTTTACATAATATAATTTATTTATTCGTAACAAATCCACAAAAAAATAATTTGTAAGGTAATATTATTCAAACACCAGATTTGACAAAAAATTAAACATGGTTATACCAAAACACACAAAATGAACTGGAACGATGAACTGGAAAAATCGACGGGGAATATAATGCAGAAGGTCGACATTTCACCGGCGATTTTGCCATTGACACTTTAAAGCAAGTGTTTTGAATATAATTGTGCAGATTCGTCGTTCTGCAACTCGAAACGCTTGATAGTAGTTAATTTAAATGCCGTGTCGTTTTCCACAAAAAAACGTATTTAAGCATTAATTTAGTTTTTTGGGTGGATGAGACCTTAAATTCACTGGTAGTGTTTGGTAAAAATCACCAAAAAATCATTAATAGACAGCGGATTTTTATGCAAATTATATTTTTATCTTTTCATTTTTAATCTATGCAACATATGCTAACATACTATTGGTTACATAGATTTTTTACTATTGAGATTATGGGAATTATTTGTGTAAAGTCGTCATTCAATTATAATCATCCTTTCGAAATATACTTTTGCATAAAAATCGTTTGTTTAGTCATTATTCGGTCTAATTTCTCCAAAGACATTGTATATTCTTTCTGAGCGATCAATTTACGTTACTGCATAAACATGATCACCGGCACAGTTCATCGACAGTTTGCTCGTTTTGATTGAGAATGAGTTCTTCAACAACTTAGCTGCAATTTCAGATGAAGGCGGAAAAAATAAATTCTGCGAGAAAATCGTAGCCAAAATCGACACGATCAAAATAGTCTTATGGTTTCAATGTGATCTCCAGAGGATAATCACTACAATTCCATCGTTCAAAACATTCATGAGTGTCGTACGTTAATTGCAGATTTAACTGCGGAGTATGCTCTCCAAATGTCTTCATCTTCGCTAATTTCACCACTTCCCAGTGTCATTGCCTGGTATTAACTGAAGATTCTGAGGAGATAGTCTGCGTTTGTCAACATAATTTTCTTTAGAAGCAGAATCCTCCAATTCAATTTTTTTCGCAGTCAATGTAGCATGTTCGTTCTACGATGCACGATTTGGAGCAACGTATAGGAACACGAAAAAATATAAATAGCAACAGAATTTTTCTAGTGTAAATGCCCAGCAAATGTTTTGAAAATAATTCAGATCGACAACACATGATCCTGTTCGTCAGCTGGAGATTGCTGTGGAATCGCCCGTAATGTAAATCGAAAATCACCTTCCAACATAATTATAGAACTAACAGTGCGCCATAGTACACTCCTCCGGTCCGATCAAAACGTTGGCCACCTCAGATCTGTGAAAGGTTGCACGATGGAGTTTCGTTAATTTGCATATTCATCGCAACTTTAAAGTTGCAAGTGAATTTTTACCAAAATTGGTACGATCAAAAATAAGAAGAAAATCACTATTGTTCAATCGTTTATAAGCCGCGTGTTTCGTAAGCATCTTTTACTCGCAAATAGGGTTTGGGGTTTCCCGGACTTTTTTCATTTCCCGGGAAAACGGGAATGAAAAGTTTCATTCCCGGGAATCCCGGGAATTCCCGGGAAAAAGTAATTTATTTGTAGGTATGTTTAATATGGTTTAAAATATCAACATTTAATAACTGGTGTGTTTTTTCAATACTGTCATATTACAAATTAAAAACGAATGCTATTGTCAAAATATTTTATAATTTTTTTTTAATTTTACAAATATTTTACTCTACACCTTTTCAAGATTATATTCGGAACATACAAATTTATATTGAGAAATGTAAATTCATATTAGGGACATATAATATTAGGATATATAATAATGAGAATTGTTAATTTATATTGAGAACAATTAATTCATAATAGGAACATACCAATTCATAATGAAATATACAAGTTTGTAATCAGAAAATCCAAATTCATAATCAGAAAATACGTTTCATATTCAGAAAATATGAATTCATAAAGAGAAAATATAAAATCATATTGAGAAAATGTAAATTTATAATGAGAACATTGATAAAATATGTGTTTCTACGAAAATATCCATAGAAAAACGTACCTACATAGTTTCGATTATAAATTTTAGAGTTCCTGATTATGAATTTATATTTTATGAATATATATTCATGAATAAGAATTTATATTTTCTCATTATCAATTTGGATTTTCTCATTTTGTATTTATATATCTCATTTATATATCTCATGTATGTTCTTATTATGAATTTATATTTTTCAATATGAATTTACATTTCACATTACTAATTTACAGTGCTGATTATGAATTATCATGCTCCTATAATGAATTTACATTTCCTGTTATGAATTTACATCTCATCGTGAACTTACATATTCCGATTATAAATTACATTTTCTCATTATAAACTTGAAAAGTTTTAGACTAATCGTCAGAATTGGACATTTATATCGCAGGTAGAAGTGACTGACACCTACACTAGATTCAAAATTGAAAACGATTATGGAAACAAATAACTCATATGACGGAGAATGTTATGACGCATTTAATTTAGAATATTCATTTGTCTGGAGACAAAAATATTTTATAGAAACAGGGGGGAATATTCTAAACTGTAAAAACAATAGAAACATAAATTCATAAAAAATAAAAATATTGAAATAGTCCAGTCATTAATTCTTACAAAGGGCCATTTAAATACATCGTAGCATATATTTACATTCCTATTAGATTTCTATTGAAAGTTTCCAGGCGAACAATTATTGTATTCCTATTTTTTAGACCATTTCTTTCTGGTTACATATGTAAAGTAAATTGTTCTTGAAGAAGATATTCACCTCGATTCTTCTAGGTAAACAAGAAAATTTACATTATGTAAGCCATAGTAGTGTCGGCATGATATTTTTATTTCACAATAAAGATCCTGCAAATAGCCTCACAGAAAGTTTTTATTCCCCTAGCTGGGTTTCGCATAAAATGGCTATTTAGCGAATTTAAAAAGTTTTGTTTTTGTAGTAATATAATATGAACAAATACTCAACAAATACTTCTTATTGTCAGTAATGTAAATACATATATGAATTTGAAATACATCTAAAAATTCCAATTTATATAGTAACATTAAATAATTGATCAAAATAATAAATATTTTTTTTTAATATTTCCCGTATTCCCGGTAAATTGAAATTTTTTCCCGGGAATTCCCGTCCAAATTTTTCCGGGAATTCCCGGGAAAAACGATTCGGTAATTCCCGGACCCCAAACCCTACTCGCAAAACATCGTATTCACATTGTTTTTGCTTTGCATTCCAACTCTTGATTTAATGTTTAGCGCATCGGACAGTGTGGCACTGTCATTCATAGTTGTGTTGTCCATTATTAATCGCATGTCTTCATTCAATGCCTCAATGTGACTTTTCAGAAATGTCCTCTTTGTATATGGTTCACAAATCGGTGAAAATACATGAAATATGTGTAACTGGATTTCCCTGTTTATTTGATGACTGATTACGAACTGGAATTATGCATCAAATAAAACTGAATCAACAAAATATGTCATTCCTATCGTCAGATCTGACAAAACTTTCGCAGAATCATAACGAACATAACATAAAAGAATTTCCATTGCTTGAACTGAGACTTATAGCATTGAGTTCATTCAAAAATTCTATAAAAAAGGCACATTTAGTTTTTTAAACATTTTCCTATTTTGCGGTCAACTATCCAAACGTCATCTTAAAACCCAGTTCGGACTACCACGAACAGTTTATAACAAAGATCAGACGAATCTGTTCAGCCGTTCTCAAATATACAATATATTACAAATATTCATGAAATCGATTCGTTACTCTTTATAAATATGGCTTTGGTTAAAATAAATTTATTTTATCTACTACTACTAGTAGTCAATAGATTTTTTTATTGAATGAATGTTATCTCTTGGTTTGTATCATTATTTTGCAAATTTCAGATTTGTCAAGTAACTTCATCAACCAGTCAGCTTGTCACATTAATATAGAATCCTGCCCCACTGTGACATGCTATAAATTGGGAAAAACTGTGAGGCGTATACGTTATACTTAATAAGGATATTAGTACTCATTCGCCTGCATGACTGATACATGTTTCTTTAACCCAAGCTTATTTTGCACTTAAAAGTATTTAATACAAAACTGTGTTTGGAGATGCGGGGCATCGATCCCCGTACCTCTCACATGCTAAGCGAGCGCTCTACCATCTGAGCTACATCCCCTTATACAAGAGAGAAGTTTATTTACGTATTTCTTAAATGTATGTGACGTTTTTGAAGCAAATAGATAAACTGTGCTGATGTGATCTAGTATGTGATGAACCACTTTATGAAAATTTATAAAATCTTAAATTAAATATATTAATGACTTCGTAAAATTGCACTCAAAAGAGAAAAATAAATACCTGAACGATTTCCACATTTCCAGAATATTTGTACATTATTGCCTCTTTTGCAAAAGTTTATGTTATTTGAGCACGAAGTGTACAGTAGCACTGCAATAGCTTCAATCCACTTCGACAATTGATTGATTATTTGAGATTAATTTTATACACAACCAATATAAACCAAAACCCAAAAATACTTAAGTCCAGCAATCGTTTTTACTAAAGTTTTGCAGGTATCCTGCAACTATAATTATCCTAAATACATTTATGAATTTGTATATGGAAATTTAAATAATCGTGATGGGAATAATCAATTTCTTATATAAAATAGAACTTTATACAATAAATAATTTGAAAACCAAAAAAGACACATATCTTTAGCGTCGTTTCAGAAACTTAATTTACATGCATTGCCATCGAGGAGTTGAAGATCTTGCTATAAATGTTTAAACGAAAATTGTATAGTATCTTTCGGAATAAGTTCAACGCACTTCGGTATATCTCTATAGGCACTATTTAAAAATTACAACACGAACTGGTAATAGCAGTGCTGTGACTTCCGTGCAGTAGTTGCAGTCGAGTACGTCACCTTATTGATAATCAAAACGGAGAAGTGTTATACCGTCAAATTTACCGTTAAAGTGATACGCTAGTCGTCGTTTCATTTATATCAGGGGATGTAGCTCAGATGGTAGAGCGCTCGCTTAGCATGTGAGAGGTACGGGGATCGATGCCCCGCATCTCCAAAAATAGTTTTGTTTTAAATGTTCTTAAAAATGTGTATGGGTTAAACAAGCAAGTATCAGACAAATGAGTACTATATAGTATCCTTAATAAATATAACGTATACGCCTCCCAGAATTTCTTAATAGTAAGATATTTCAAAAATATAGATTTCATATGATAATTTCAAAATTTTATTTAATGTAATTCATCAATAAGAAGTTGAACAAAGACTATAATATTACAGTCGTACGTTTCATTGAGATGAAAAACAGGATAAATATATATTTGTGTTTCTGTATACTTTGTATAAAAAACGTAAGATATTCTATATTTAGTAAATGATAAGAAAACACTTGAACTGAATTTTGTTTCTTATTTTTACAGGACGTTTGTTGCACATGGAAATTGCACTAGAAGGTTGTTATATCAGATCGGTCATGTGAATGTCTTAAATAATTTCTGCAAGCATTAGTTCGTAAAAAAAATAATATCTATATATAGCATTTGTCATTATGTTCTTAAAAAATATCTCTAATCGCGGAATGTGTTTCTATTTTGAGTCTCAAATTCGGTATCCTCTTTTATTGTGGCATTTCGAGCTGCGACTAAAATCCATTTCCTTGGGGATCCTTTATTCAGACAAATAATACATGTCCTTTAAAGAAATATTTGAGATCACCCTTTCATTTTGGTTGCAAAATCATTAAAATGAACCTGTTGCGCTCAAAATTAGTTTTTATATCATTATTGATTGTATTAAGGCCGATATTTCCATCACAAATCACAGCTTGCATTTGGGTTTATACCATCAGGGGATGTAGCTCAGATGGTAGAGCGCTCGCTTAGCATGTGAGAGGTACGGGGATCGATGCACCGCATCTCCAAGAAAACTTTTTCCTTTAAAAATGTTCCTTAAATATAAATTCTTGCCCTGGGTATATAAGAAAATTTAGCGAGATTTGACAAAAGCATATCTAAAACTAAAAATTTTAAGTTAACCCCAAAGAAAACTTAACCAGCATCAACTACAACATATAATTCTCATATCAAAATTTCAAATAACAATCTGATACGCGATTAGATTATTTTGACTATGCCTATCATGATTCCACGGTTTTGATTCGTTGCATTACACCCGCTTTGTGTGTCATTGACAATGAAACCGTCGGTCATCGTTTAACTTGCTTTACTTGGGCACGTTTTTAAATATTTTGATACAAACATTTTTGTTTGGTTTTGAAAGCCCTGTGGTAAATTGTCACGCACAATTTTCAAAAGTTGTACCAATTTGAACTCACTTCAAACTATATGGGGATGTAGCTCAGATGGTAGAGCGCTCGCTTAGCATGTGAGAGGTACGGGGATCGATGCCCCGCATCTCCAAAAATTATTTTGGTTTTCAATTTTCTCAGCAAATATTATAATTAACATGTTATCTAGAACCATTTATATGTTGCAATAACCCATTGCATTTAAAAACTTATTCAAATACACAGAACTGTTTTAAATCCCATAAATAACATAGTCTAGAAATAGTTTAAGAGCAAGCAAGAGATGACCGGTTTGATTGTCGATCAAAGAAACAATTTAACGTTCGCATTGCAACGTAGCGAACTGACAATAAATCATTCAAAATCTGACGTAAAGAGCATTCGGCAGACCATAGGCTGCTGAGGTATAAAACTGTTTTTTTTTTTAGAATTTGTTATTTTTCTAAATTACTATTGTTTGTAATTTATATTTTTGTTGCTGGCAGCTGAAAGTACACGGCATTTCCAATCACAGTGTGCAAAACAATGCTAAACAAAATATGAATCAACTATAATAATTTCAGACAAAATACAAAAAACAACTTTTGGAGATGCGGGGCATCGATCCCCGTACCTCTCACATGCTAAGCGAGCGCTCTACCATCTGAGCTACATCCCCATATAAAATATATGTGAAATTCAATTTAATCTCTTGAAAAATTGTGCGTGACATTTTATCACCGGCCTTTCAAAAGCAACAACACAAGTTGTGTCAAAAAAACTTCAAAAACATGCCCAAGGTAATGCAAGTTAAACGATGACCGACGGTTTTATTGTCAATGACATAAAGAGCGGGTGTAGTGCAACGAAGCAAAATGGTGGAGTCATGATATTGATAGTGTTTTTTAAAAGAGCCAAATTACTCAAATCACGTACAGGTTTCTTAATTTGAAATTTGTATATGAGACCTATAAGTTGGTGTTGACGCTGGTTAACACAAAAAAATTAACTTAAAATATTAAATGGCATTGACTGAATAACTAGTAGTCAATATAATTTTATTGATGAATGTTATGTTTTGAATTATGTCAATATTTCTTAAATTTCACGTTTGCCAAGTAACTTAACTGCGTAATAATGAAGAATTGTTATAATAATGAAGAATCCTGTTCCACTGTGACATGCAGTAAATTGTGGAGTACTATGAGGCGTATACGTTATATTTAATAAGGATATTAGTACTCATTCGCCAGCATGATACTTCATGGTTTAAATCAAACTAATTTTGTATTTTAAAGTTATTTAAAGCAAAACTTTGTTTGGAGATGCGGGGCATCGATCCCCGTACCTCTCACATGCTAAGCGAGCGCTCTACCATCTGAGCTACATCCCCTTATATAAAAGCGTAACTAAATTATATATTTGTATTGGCCATGTTAAATAATATTGGCTGTATAAAACTTTACCGTTCAAAAAATCAATTATGTCACGTACCAGATTCATAGTATTTTCGTGCATTTGTCACATAAATAGTCCAAAATTTTACTGTTCTCTGATATGAAAAATAGTGTATAACCGGATTATAGATTAATTTAATGGAAAATTCGACAGCATAAAATTTCACCCTTGACATTATTAATCATGTCACGTACCATAGTCAAACTACTGAAAACTACTTTTATTGATTATACCCTTCATTGGGGTCTCATTTATGTATTTGTTTGTAAAATTCGAATGAAAATAGGGACTCTTTGTATACCGATCGACTTAGAATTCTGCAGCATTTTGACAGTGTCCGTCTGCTAGTATTTTGATAGCATCGATACAAACGACACTTCTAACTTGATTTTTTTTTCCTCTAATAACCACATGTTTGATCCATATTTCGTTCAGACTGTCCGATACAGTTTGCTGCAACAACTCTATTCTAAGAATTAGTAAAAGTGTATTTAATTTATTTATTTAAATACAATTTTTGTCAAATGTATTTGTTAATTGCTACCGAATCGCAGTGTTTTCTGTGCAGTAGAGATATTTGTACAGGAGCAGCAATAATGGACATAATATGTCCAGAATCCGAGTAAAAATATCATATTTGATTGTTTCCGCCCGGGATTGAACCGGGGGCCTTCCGCGTGTTAGGCGGATGTGATAACCACTACACCACGGAAACATATATATTTAAATTAGAACAACACGTTAACCTCACAAACTTTATTTATCACATTAGAATGACCTCTAACAAAAAATGTAGTTGAATTGTCTTCAAAATGACACTGAAATGCATTGATTGTCATGACAATTAAAAATACTTGATTTTAGGGCTGAACACATTCATCAATCAATGAAAATTAAAGCTATGTCAGCAGTCACTGCCAAATAATTGAGAAACTTGATTTGTCTCAAAAATACAATGTCAGGTCGATCAATAAATCGTGAAGTTGGATTTTGCTTTGGAGTTGCATTCGTTCATCAGAAAATGTTGAACTCATGCCTGTAATTAGAGTTGATTTTACTCTAACCAACAAATATATGTTTCCGTGGTGTAGTGGTTATCACATCCGCCTAACACGCGGAAGGCCCCCGGTTCAATCCCGGGCGGAAACAGTTACCTAATATTTTAAAAACATGTCTAAATATATTGAGTTTAAGTATGCAAATAGCCTACAATAAATCTAACAAGTTTGAAATCTTATAAAGGGTGGCTAAATTTTAAGGGCCGATGTTGATTTTGAAGAAAACACAAATTATTTAGGAAATTATTGTCATTTATTTTTATTATGATAATATTGGTATGGTTCAATTATGTGTGGAACAAAATATCGGCCAAATGGCCGCCGCGACCTCCATCCGATGGACCAAATTTTCGATGACGCTGAGGCATAATTGAGGTTCTATGCCATTAATGTGCGAATTATCTCATCCTTTAGCTCTTGTATTGTTGCTGGCTTATCGACGTACACCTTTTCTGTCAAATAACCCCAAACTCCAAGGGTGTCAGATCACATGATCTTGACGGCCAATTGATATCGCCACAACGTGATATAAAACAGCCATTAAATTTGTCGCGCAAAAGAGCCATTGTTTCGTTAGCTGTGTGACAAGTGGCACCGTCCTGTTGAAACCACATATCGTCCACATCCATTCCAATTCGGGCCATAAGAAGTTCGTTATCATCTCACGATAGCGAAGACCATTCACAGTAACTGCTTACCGGCCTCATTTTGGAAAAAAACGGCCCGATGATGCCGCCAGCCCATAAACCGCACAAAACAGTCACTCTTTGCATTGGTTTTTCGACCATCACTCTTGGATTATTATTCGCCAAAATGCGGCAATTTTGCTTATTGACGAATCCACTGAGGTGAAAATGAAATGAGCACGATATGCTTTTTGATTTGAACGCCCATTTTCATAATAAGCCTGAATAACTTTAACGCGTTGCTCGATTGTGTATCTTTTCATGGTTCAAGTTGAGTTAGTCTGAAATTGAGAAATGCCAAATGAAATTCAGAGAAAAACTTGACGTTTAGGTGTGGTTCACATTCAATATCGGTCCTTACAATTTAACCATCTTTTGAATGAATCAAACAGGCACAAGGAGCAAACTGTGCATAGTGCGACAGTTTATATGTATGCAATAATAATTATATATTTTATTTATTTATATATGTTGATGCACAAAACCAACAAATTTTGCTGTTTCCGACCGGGATTGAACCGTGGGCATTCCGCGTGTTAGGCGAATGTGATAACCGGTACACCACGGAAACAAATATTTGTTGGTCAGAGTAACTCAACTTTAATTACAGACATGAACTCAACATTCACTGATTCACGAATACAACTCCAAGGCAGGATGCAACTTCAAGATTTATTGATTAAATTGGCATCCATTCTATTTTTGAGACAATTCAACTTTCATTTCTTTCTAAAGGTCATAGCACTCAGGTAGATACGTTTGAAGTAAACACATTTGAAAATTTCATTAATTTCCACAACAATCCAATCCATGGAGCTATAATTCTTTGAATATAGATCATTTCAGGCAGAAATAATCGTCATTATAATTTGTTTGCAATTATAAGTCTAAAATAGCATATTTTATTGTTTCCGCCCGGGATTGAACCGGGGGCCTTCCGCGTGTTAGGCGGATGTGATAACCACTACACCACGGAAACGGATGCATTTACGGGGTGAAATACTTTCGACTTCTCGACATAATGCATCAAATCATGATGAGCTTTAGCAAAAAGTGATAGTTGAATTATCTCAAAAATACCGTGATTGTCAAGACAATCAATAAATCATGAATTTTGATTATGTTTTGGAGTTGCATTTTTTAATCACTAAATCTTGAACTCACATATATGAGTGAGTTGAGCTTACTCTATCGAACTAATACGTGTTTCCGTGGTGTAGTGGTTATCACATCCGCCTAACACGCGGAAGGCCCCCGGTTCAATCCAGGGCGGAAACAGTAAAATATGCTATTTTAGACTTATTTATTTGTTATTTGATTGATTCGTTATATACCATTTCAATAATTGTTGATTTACTGTTGGCTATTTGCCTCCATTTCTCTACATATATTTAGGAATGTTATTAATAAGTTGAGTAACACTATTATACAGAAACTAGCAACTACATGGCGTCTGTTAAGCAAGTTTTTAATCGCCGTGCCAACGTTGATGAAGTTTTTAATCGAAGAAATGTAGAAATTTGGAGATGCGGGGCATCGATCCCCGTACCTCTCACATGCTAAGCGAGCGCTCTACCATCTGAGCTACATCCCCTCATACAAGCGTTAAACTTACTTGCGCATTTATTAAATTCTATGTATTTGTTATTTTTCATATAATTTGTGGATAAATATAGATGATGTGATATATTTTACGATGAACCTCAAAAACTGTTAAAAAATATGAAATTATACAATTGCCTATTATTAGAATGGTTTAATAGTGGATCGTGTTTAATTAAATATCATAATGTCTTCTTATATTCTTAATGATAAAAAAATGACTGGACGATTCTACATTTCCAGAAATTTTTGATATTATTGTGATCTTTTGCAGAAGTCATTTATTTCACACATTTATTTTACAGCTTTGTTACTTGGGCGTCTATGATATGTATTTATCGCGCGGTACAGTAGAAGTGCAATAGCTTCAAGTCACTTCGGCAATCGATTGATTATTTTGGTATTAATGTTATTTTATTTAATTTAATATTCATAGAAGGGATGTAGCTCAGATGGTAGAGCGCTCCAGCAAACGTTTTCATCAATTCCAATAATTATCCTACATACGTTCATGGATTTGTATACGAAAAACATTATGTACTAAATGATGCTGAAGATAAAAAACACCTGTTCGACCAGTAGTGTCGTAGCAGTAAACTTTATTTAATATCCCTACCATCGCTTAGTTGATCCTGGTATAAAAGCATATTTTTTAGTATCTTTCAGAATAAATTCGATACACTTCAGTTTAATTCTAAGGATGTATATTAACAGTAGAGCACGAAGTAGTAATAGCAGTTGTGCAGCAGTTCCAGTCGCATACGTGACATTATTTTTAATCTGTTAAAGTGTTATACCATCGTATTTACCATAAAAGCTATACGATTTCGTCTATTTACTTATACAGGGTGGCCCAGACAGACCGAAGTGGTGTGAATTCCTTATAACTTTTTTATTATAATTTTTTTTTTTCTTTTCTTTTCAGTATTTTGTAAAGAAGACTTGGATAATTTATAATGGAGCAATACACAATTGAACAACGTGCCCATATTGTTGAAATTTACTTTTCAAATCAACGGTCCATTGTGTTGACTCAGCGTACATACCGTCGTCAATTTAATGTGCGGGGATTTAACCGCTCCAGACTGTTTTCTTTGGGGCTATTTAAAAGGAAAAGTTTATGTTAATAAGCCTAGGACTATTGAGGAGTTAAAAACCAATATTCGAGAAGAAATTAACAACATACCACCGGAAGTTTTGCGAAAGGTCATGGAAAATGTGTTGGAAAGAGCACATTTGTGCGAAGCAGAATATGGCCACCACTTGCGGGATATCATTTTTAATAACTAATCCAAAAATATTCCCCATAAATTTAATGTATTTAAAAAAAAAAAAAATTAAAAAAATATCTCTTAAATAAAAAGTTATAAACAAAACAATTCACACCACTTCGGTCTTTCTGGGCCGCTTAGCATGGTAGAGCGCTCGCTTAGCATGTGAGAGTATTTGTTTTACCATATATAAAATTTTATCTTTAGATGATGTATAAATGGGTTCCACTTTGAAAATGCACTGGATCTGTTCTTAGGTGAAACGCTAATCTGAAACACAATAATGGTCTCACATATCATTCAAAAATATAGACTCTCATATTATTATTGTAGGATCGGCTTGAATTCATAATATAAATATGTAGATATATTTTACTTTATTCTTTACTTTCTTTAGAAAGTGGTTCGATTAAAACGCCAACATCTGATGAACTATAGGGTGTTTTTTATTGAGGTATAGAACTTTGAAATAAAACACAAGAAAATCGTTTTAATGTCCATCAATTTGGCTTTATTGGAAGGATAATTTTATGCCATTAATGTTTAAATATGATTTCGGGCATGTGGCCGCCGCGGCTGGCTCGAATATAGCCAGCATATGGGGCCGTATGTTGGCAATAACGCCACGAATGTTGGCTTCCAAGTCCCCTAACGTTTCTGGTTTGTTGGCGTAGACGAGCGACTTCACATATCCCCAAAGAAAATAATTCAATGGTGTCAAATCACACGATCTTGGTGGCCAATTGACAGGTCCATTCCGCGAAATTATGCGGTTAACCGAATTAATTGCTCTGATGGACGATTATGTCGACCATAAAATGGACGGAGCTTGCGGTGAACTTCGCGAACTGAACCATTACTTTCGAAATAAATTTGCACGATTTGCAAGCGTTGTTCTTTTGTCAACCTGTTCATGATGAAATGGCAAACCAAACTAAATATTAATCACTTGACAGCTGACAAAATGGCCGCCAGTTAAAAAAGTGATGCCAACTTAAAGTTCTATACCCCAATAAAAAACACCCTTTAGTAGATGCATAGAGATCTGAATGAGTTCGACTAATATACAATTAAGAAACTATCTGAGGTATAAACAGCAGTATTTCTTCGTAGAATATAATATATTTTATATAAAAACATCACAATTGTGGAACGTTAGACATAAACTTTTAACAGCTTGAAATTATGGTCATATAAAATGTTAAATTATATTATATTATTATATAATTGGACAATTTTTGAAGAAATTTAATGATTGAACTGCTGGACCGGTCAACACAAATATTCCACTGTATGCTAAAATCGTAGAGGAAATGATCATAGGGGATTAGGTCACGATTAGTCAAAGTGATTTGGCGGAGCCAATAGAACAAACAGTTTTTAAGGGCCAAACTAAATACTTCTATACTTCTTCGAAAATGCACGATTCTTCTTAGATTTAATTTCTTATATTTTTTGCTGAAAAAAATATATTTTATATTTTATCAACACAAATTTGGATGTAGATTCGAAACTTGTGGCCAGGTTAAAAATATTCGGTGGAAATATAATTATTTTTCGGATTTTTTCATATCTTATTAGTAGATTGATTAATCTAAAATTTTTATAAAAAAATAAAAAATTGTACAATCTATATTCCACACAGTTTAGTTGAGTACCATAATACTTCAGAAATCCTGAGTTGTTTCTGGATCACAATTTTGCTGCTGCATAGTCTTTTGAATGCATTTCATAAGCAAGAGAGCACGCATTGGTATTAGTAGCATAGTATTTAAGTGCGTGCGTGACACGATCGGTTAACTTAACGGTAAATTCAATATCACATAAAAATGCACGATATCACCTAAAAAGGTCAAGTCGTCTGTTCATTTCTATCAGGGGATGTAGCTCAGATGGTAGAGCGCTCGCTTAGCATGTGAGAGGTACGGGGATCGATGCCCCGCATCTCCAGTTGAAATCTTTTATGTGTGTTTTTTGAATTGCCAAATTTAAAATTTCTCGGACATATAAAAAACATCCTTCGCAGCATTTTTCGCGAAAACATATTAAAAATTTAAGAAATTGAAAAAGTAGTAAAAGTATCTTTCAAAATATATGGGCGAAATACAATGAACGATCAATACTGCTGCTTAACCAGCTGAACTCCGACTGGTATTAGCAGCTCAGTGTACGTGATATGACTTCTTTTCTTAGCGGTATTTTTTTCTTTTAATTAAAAATATACAGCTCAGCTAGATCATTTACTAAGGGGATGTAGCTCAGATGGTAGAGCGCTCGCTTAGCATGTGAGAGGTACGGGGATCGATGCCCCGCATCTCCAGTTGACATTTTTGTACATTCAAGGACCTTTCGTTATCCTTAAACGAATAATTTTAATTTACTAAATAATGGTAAATTAAAACACATTCAATAACTTAAAGAATGTCAACAAGAACAAGAAAGTAAGTTTGAGTTGGTTAAACCCGACTTTCATATTGTGGGGTGGGCCATTTAAAATTTTAAATTAGAATCGGCTATAACAAAGGAATGCTTATTTCTGGTTTTATTGGAAAGGTTGAACTTTGTCATTTAATAATGGAACACAATATCATTCATATGACAGTACTCATCCGATCAAACCAAAAATTCACACCAAACAGTGACTAGTTGTGAATGTATTGGCTTCTCAATAGTATCTGAACCCCATATGCGGCAATATTTCTTATTGATGATTTCTTATTGATGAAAATGAGATGAAAATGAGCTTCATGAAGGCTGAACTAAAGGTCGATCTTTTCTCGATATTTTTCAACGTAAATTTCTTACGGTTTGCGTTAAAGACTCACTACTTTAAAAGTAAGTTTTTAATGTTTCCCAATTCTGTTCGAGCGTATAGCTTCCCATTTTGCAAAAGTCAAACATAAACCTGAAAATAAAAATGAACGTTATTCTACCTTTTAAAGAAAAAGTAATCGGTAGTTCACATTTAAGGTTTTGGAATTTAGTACTGCTACTTAGCGATAATTTATTTATGCGGGAGGTTATAGAAGTTAAATTAGAGCTCAAAAAATATTTTATAATATTTCACACATTATCGTTAAATTTTAAATTTTTTCTCGGTACCCCAAGCCCTAGTCCCAAATGATATAGACCCTCCTACTCTGTAGAGTGAAGGTATGAAAAATAACAACGAATGAAAATACCCGCAATAATATCTCATATTCACGGCATTTATGTACATTTCTTTAGCGATTGCTGCCTTTCTGAAGAATTAGTACAGTCAGTGGGCGTGGTCTTCATAATTCATTAATTAACTTTTATTCAAAATTACAATAGAAACTTCACATTTTATTTAAAAAATATGGCAAATAATTGACAAAAAATATCACAATGATATGAACATTGTGATTTTACTGTACTTATACGTGATGATGGGGATGCTATATAAAGAGTGATTTTTTTGAGGTTAGGATTTTCATGCATTAGTATTTGACAGATCACGTGGGATTTCAGACATGGTGTCAAAGAGAAAGATGCTCAGTATGCTTTGACATTTCATCATGAATAGACTTACTAACGAGCAACGCTTGCAAATCATTGAATTTTATTATCAAAATGCGTGCTCTGTTAAGAAAGTTCAGAAAGAAAGAAATTGTGTTCAGCGACGAAGCTCATTTTTGGCTCAATGGGTACGTAAATAGGGTGAATATCAGCCAGAAGCATTGCAAGAGCTACCAATGCATCCAGAAAAAGTCACAGTTTGGTGCGGTTTATGGGCTGGTGGCATCATTGGACCGTACTTCTTCAAAGATGATGCGAATCGTAACGTAACTGTGAATGGTGAGCGCTACCGTGAGATGATATCCAACTTTTTTTTGCCCAAAATGGAAGAACTGAACTTGGTTGACATGTGGTTTCAACAAGATGGCGCTACATGCCACAAACCTCGCGATTCTATGGCCATTTTGAGGGAAAACTTCGGAGAACAATTCATCTCAAGAAATGGACCGGTAAGTTGGCCACCAATATCATGCGATTTGACGCCTTTAGACTATTTTTTTGTGGGGCTACGTCAAGTCTAAAGTCTACAGAAATAAGCCAGCAACTATTCCAGCTTTGGAAGACAACATTTCCGAAGAAATTCGGGCTATTCCGGCCGAAATGCTCGAAAAAGTTGCCCAAAATTGGACTTTCCGAATGGACCACCTAAGACGCAGCAAAAAGTAAATGTCATGGACCAATCTAACGTTTCAAATAAAGAACCGATGAGATTTTGCAAATTTTATGCGTTTTTTTTTAAAAAAAAGTTATCAAGCTCTTAAAAAATCACCCTTTAAAAATGCTTTATAATTATAATAAGTTCCCCTAAATATTTTAGGAAATCCTCAAGAAAATTCCCTGTCCCCATTTAATTTGTTGGATTTGGATTGGACTTGGACTGATGAGGGTGTCCAAAAAACCGGTTATTTTAGAAAGACGGTTTTCGGTTTAACCGAAAATTCAAATTTTTTAAGAATCGGTTATAGTTTTTTTACAAAACCGGTTAAACCGGTTATAAGCGGTTTTTTTAAACGAAAGTACGCAAATATTTAAATTAAAATTTTTTATTACGAAAGTACAGGTACATTAAATAAGGAACTAGTATTTATATACTCCACGAGAGTATTATGTCTTTGTGAATTTGTTTGTAACACCCAACAGGAAGCGAGATAGACCCATTGTTAAGTATACCGAATGACGAGAATCACTTTCTGAGTCGATTTAGCAATGTCCGTCTGTCTGTATATGCATCTATTCTTGTAATCATGATACAGGTCACAATTATTGTCCGATTCTAACGAAACTTTGCACAACGAAGTTATTCGGGATAAGGACGAACGCTATTTAATTTGAAGAAAATCGATTCAGATTTAGATATAGCCCCCAACGAATTTCACTCCCGTTTTAACTCTTTTCACGCTAAATACCACATTTTTAACAGATTTTCTTCAAATTTTGCAAAACATCTTATATTTCAACTAGAAGCGCCCATGGTGAAAATGGGTCAGATCTGTTCAGATTTATATATAGTTCCCATACAAATTTCGCTCCCGACTTGACTTTTTCCGTCCCGGAAATCACGTATTTTCAGAGAATTTCTTTAAAATTGAGCATAACACGTTATACTTGAACTGGAAGAACTTATTGTGTAAGTGGGTCACATCATCCCATGTTTTGATATAGCCCCGATACAAATATTATTCTCGATTTGACAAATTGTGTCAGGTCATATTAGCCCATGATTAGGAAGCATACAAAAATCCTTCCCTTTTCAATTTTTTACCGAATTGAATTGTATTCGGATAGAAAGTGGAGTATATCATATAGTCGGCCCGCCCGACTTTAGCCTTTCCTTACTTCCTTTTTTTACAGATCAATTTAAAATAAAGTCAATTCTATAAAATAATTCATATTTTTAAGTACAAAAACTTGAATAAAAAGTTGATGTAGAATCCTTCTCATAATAATATCGCAATACCAGTATACAATTTAAGTGATAATTTTGTAAGCGATTTTTTGTTTGTTTTTGATAAAATTTGACTTAGGAAAAACACGCTCGCTAAATTTTGCTAACAGCCATCATATAAGTAACATAGCTTTTCACCTTTTTCTTTGTTTTGTCAAAAAATGCGAAATCGTCATCTCCTTTTCAGGTTTGGATGTGGTTAGTGTTTGGTTTAAATCCAATATTAAATTACAAGACTCTTCGATGTCACAAGTTACATCCCAATATGAACTGTTGTCTAAATCTGGTTCTACAGAAATTTCGGGAAAAAGACGTTTGTATAATTCATTTGCAAATTCCTTTGTATCCGATTTTGATGAGTACTTCAATACGGCATCGTTTAACGGAAATTTTCCGGAACTTAAAAACAGCAAAAGTGTATTCAATGTTTTTATACCCTCCACCTCCAGGATGGGGGTATATTCACTTTGTCATTCCGTTTGTAATACCTTGAAGTATTCATCGGAGACCCCATAAAGTATATATATTCTGGGTCGTGGTAAAATTCTAAGACGATTTAGCCATGGCCGTCTGTCTGTCTGTTGAAAGCACGATAGAGGCCGAACGAAATGAGCTAGGAGGATTAAATTTTCCCTAAATGTGTCTTATGGTTGTAGATCGGTTGGGATTGAAAGTGGACGAAATCGGCCTAAAGGGAAAAATTTTTCCCTCACAAGGACTGAAAATACCCCTACTATTTAAAGTATTTCAGCATGTTTTTTGAACATATTAGCTTGTATTTACTTGATATTTGCAATGCGCATTCCCTTTATAGCATAAAAGGGCACCATAGAGTGATTTTTATTTGTAGGGGGCGAAATATGACAAAAAGGGATAAAAATGGTAGCTAGATAGAAACCTGGATATAAACACGAAATTTGGCGTGTACATTCCTCTAATAGAGTAGATACATAATATAGAAGTATTTTTTCTAAATTCGTACTTTTAAGAGGTTTAATGGGGATAGAGGGATACAAATAGTACCAACCTAACGGCTGCACCTAGAATAATGAAATTCGATATATACATTCCTCTGATTGCGTAGACACGTAAAATAAAAGAACTTTCCAAAATTCGTACTTTTGGGGTTCAAATGGAAAAAGGGGATAAAAATTGTACCTACCAAATGACAGCAGCTAGAATCATGAAATTCGGAGTATACATTCCTCTGACTGCGTAGACACGAAAAATAACACGTTTTTTCCAAATTTGTACTTTCAAGGAATACAATGGCTACAGGGGATAAAAATAGTACCAACTAAACGAATGCAGCTAGAATGATGAAATTCAGTGTGTACATCCCTCTAATTGTGTATATACGTAAAATAATGAGATTTTAGATTGTCGTACTCTTGAGGGGGTAAAATTGGAAAAAGGGGATAAAAATTGTACCAACAAAATGGCCGCTGATAGAATCATGGAATTCGGTGTATACATTCCTCTGACTACATAGCCACGTAAAATATTTGTTTCCAAATTCGTACGTTATTTTGTTGCTTTTGCGATAAAAAATGGTAGAATCATGAAGTTGTCTTATACTGCGTACGTGAGAGATAAGGTATTTTCAAAATTTATACTTTTGAAATTAAAATAGGATGGAAATACAACCAACCAAACGACTGTAGCTGAAAATACACTCTCTATCCACCAATGTTTAGGGTATTTATGATTGCTCCCTTATATTTACTTTATGAATTGAAGTATTATTTCCATTATATATATACATAGTATACAAATATTGGTTGCCTTGGCTTATTAATTAAATTTCTTATTGTCATACAGTTAAAATTTGTTGCGGACATTCCTCTTGTAGCTTGGAAGCACCACAAAGAAAATAAAAGTTTTAGCGGGCGAAATGGGGGAAAAAGGGATAAAATATGGTACTAGTGATACGACAACAGCTAGAATCATGAAATTCGGCGTGTACATCCCTCTAATTGCATAGACACGTAAAATAGAGGGATTTTTCGAAATTCGTGCTTTTAATGGATATAATTGAAAACCAGTAAGGACAGGCTAAAGTCGGGCGGGGCCGACTCTATGATACACTCCACTTTCTATCCGAATACAATTCAATTCGGTGAAAAAGTGAAAACGGGAAGGTTTTTTTATCCTGTAAATGTATGTGTTTGACAAAAAATGTTAAATCGGAAAGGACATTTGCATGAGGATATATTGAAACCTGGAACGAAATAGGTGAAATATAAAATGTATAGTTTGGCCAAAATCGGAAAAACTTATGGGAGCAACATTTGAATTTGGGCTATATTTAAATCTGAACCGATCTTAACCACTTTCACCATAGTTTTGTTTAGTTATATTATAAGATGTTGTGCGAAATTTAAAGAAAATCGAGCACAATATGTGGCTTTTAAACAGAGTTACAAGCCGAACCATAATTATCGGCGGCGGCGGCGCTGTTCAAAATGGGTCGGCGGCTTTCGGCTGATTTGCCGGCTCGTTCAGTCATTCTAATACCCCTAATTATTTGACAATTTTGGGAAAATGGAAGGAAGAATTTTCTTTTATTTTTTGGCAAGTCGTTCAATATTAATAATAATATTAATATTAGCCAATTTTCCAATAATTTAATATTGTTATTAGGGTATCCAATTATTCGGACGTTTATGTTATTCGATTTTTCGTTTATATGAAAACATAAAATTTCGAATTAATCGAATAATGAAGTCGAGAGTTATTCGATTAACCGATAAAACGAACAATTGTCCACTTAAATAAAATATAATTAATAAGAGTTATATAGACAAGACACGGCAGTTTACGGGTAGTTCAACTATATATTGAACGTTTATTATGTATCTGATTTTATTTAAAAATTGTAACATCAAATTCGAAATTCATTAGAAGTTGACAAAAATCTTAATATCTTATCAAAATAAAGAACATTCCCTTAATTGAGCATAATATCAGAAGTTATCCATTGACTTTTTTCGAATATGGATCATATGATTTATAACAGAACTGACTTTATTATCACGGGTTTAACCTCAATTTTTCTATGAATTTACTATTCTATGAAATTACTTTTCTTTAAATTTTAAATAATTCCGAACCTATTGCTATTTTTAAATGTAGTCGGATAAATCGTTATTTTAATATCTGTGGAGCATACAAATCAAAAATCGAAAAAAATTTTGGTTTTATATTTGGTGTACCCAAATGGAGCAAACTGGCTATTCAAAATCAATTTATCATACAAAGCATACGACGATTTCATAAGTTTTTAAAGGCAAAACTTATAATATCGATTAATCGATTATTTGGGACAATTTATTCGAATTATTCATTATTCGAAAATCATGATTTTTTATTATTCGAACAAATATTTGACAAAAATTATTCGATTAATCGAATAAAATTTAATCGGTTGGATACCCTAATTGTTGACTCATACAATTATTTTTTGGGAGAAGAAATCCATTCCCAAAATTTATAATATATATATAAATATTATAATATAATAATATAATATAATATATAAATATTTTTGCAATTACAGCTTTTCATGTGAGGCATATTTGACCAGACGTTCTTGAATATCATAATCCTTCCAAAGAATGATACTACTCTAACTACTTTGACACACTAAAGAAGCACAATAGATATTGTTATTTATAGGAACACATGGCCACACGTACTGGAATTGACTTATATAAATGAAAGATAGATCAATATATTTCACAGCAGTAGATTGTCTAAGTTGACAATTATATTTTCTTTTGTAATTTTAAGTGGGTTGTCTATTTTGGTAGTAAGATTTGACTGAGTTAGAACTCCGTCAAATCACGGCGGCGTGTTTGAAGTCGAAATGAGTCGATGAAATCGGCGGCGTGCTTGAGTCGATTTGAGCCGATGAAATCGGCGGCGGCGCGGCTCGTGCAGAAACATGCGGCGGCAGCGGCTTGTCGGCTTAAAATCGGTCGGCTTGTATCTCTGCTTTTAAAGCGGCAAAAGTCAAATAGGTAGCGACATTTGTATGGGGGCTATATCTAAATCTGAACCGATCTTACCCAATTTCTGTATAGTGTTTCTAGTTCGATTATAAGATGTTGTCCCAAATTTAAAGAAAATCGGGTACAATATATGGTTTTTAGAGCGCAAAATTCAAATCGGGAGCGACATTTGTATGGGGCCTATATCTAAATCTGAACCGATCTAGCCCGCTTTAGCCACAGGTGTTTCTAGTTAGATTATAAGATGTTGTGCCAAATTTAAAGAAAATCGATTAGAATATGTGGCATTTAAAGCGGAAAAAGTCAAATCGGGAGCGACATTTATATGGGGGCTATATCTACATCTGAACCGATATTACCCAATTTCTGTATAGGTGTTTCTAGTAAGATTATAAGATGTTGTGCCAAATTTAAAGAAAATCGAGTACAATATGTGGTTTCTACAGAGGAAAATGTCAAATCGGGAACGACATTTGTATGGGGGCTATATCTAAATCTGAACCGATTTTACCTATTTTCACCATAGATGTTCTTAGTTTAAATATAAGATGTTTTGCCAAATCTGAAGACAATCTGATACAATATGTGGTTTCTAGAGCGGAAAAAGTCAAATCGGGAGCGAAATTTGTATGGGAGCTATATATAAATCTGAACCGATCTGACCGATATTCACCATGGGTGTTTCTAGTGGAAATATAAGATGTTTTACCAAATCTGAAGACAATCTGATACATTATGTGGTTTCTAGAGCGGAAATAGTCAACTCGGGAGCTATATATAAATGGGAGCTATATATAAATCTGAACCGATCTAACACATTTTTATCACAGGTGCTTCTAGTTACAATATAAGATGTTTTGCCAATTTTAAAGAAAATCTGTTGTAATATGTGGTATCTAGAGTGAAAAGAGTCAAATCGGGAGTGAAATTCGTATGGGGGCTATATCTAAATCTGAACCGATTTTCTTCAAATTAAATAGCGTTTGTCCTTATCCCGAAAAACATCGTTGTGCAAAGTTTCATTTGGTTCTGTCTACAATTGCGACCTGTATCGTGATTACAAGAATAGATGGACGGACGGACGGACGGACGGACGGACGGACGGACAGACAGACGGACATTGCTAAATCGACTCAGAAAGTGATTCTAAGATGATCGGTATAATTAACAATGGGTCTATCTCGTTTCCTTTTGGGTGTTACAAACAAATGCACAAAGACATAATACTCTCGTGGAGTGTATAAATAGGGATACAAATGGGACCTACCAAACCGCTGAAGTTGAAATCATGAAATTCGGTGTATACATTCTGACTATGAAGACTCGAAAAAAGGGTTTTTTCGAAATTTGTACTTTTGGTCGGGGAATGGGGCTAATGGGGATATCTTTAAAATGTATACTTTTCTTATCACTCTGTCTGTATCTGAAAATGCTTCTCCCTAATGGCGACTGACAATCGCCTAATATATAGGCATGTTCACTTTCACAACTTCAGCATTTTATTTATATATAGTAGTTTATAACAGTGCTCATAAGTATACATTATAGTTTGAAATAGTAAACAAATATAGTAATGTGCATAAAAATATCACAATTTTCGTAATATGGTACTTTGCTTCTATGTAAAGTCGACATCCTTTAATCTGCTGGTAATACTGTGGAATGCACTCCGTGGTGGAGGGTATATAAGATTCGGCCCGGCCGAACTTAACGCCTTCTTACTTGTTACTCTTCTTTCTTCCAGTCTCGCCACCAGCCTTTGGCACAAATCCTGGGCATATATGTCTTCTATCTTTTTTAAATTGTTGAATAAAAACGGAAACGTTAGTTTCATTGTGCAACCAAGTTAAAAAGCGCTTCGTTTGTCGTGTATCAAATGCTGCACTGATACGACTCACATATATGTCACAATTTACTTAAAATGATAGTGTTTTCGGTCAGAAATTTTTTATTGGTGCACGACACGAAAAACCCGGTTTTTCGGTTAACCGAAAATGACCATTTTACAAAAACCGGCTGACGGGTGCAGGAGACGAAACCGGTTAACCAGTTTTGGACACTCTACTGGCAAATCTACTCCAGGATCATCTTTTAGTGTTTGGTTGCTTAAAATCATAAAAATATTGTCGTGATCATAGGCCTTTTTGGCTTATTTTGCCTTGCCACCAAATATAAATAAATCATTGACAACATTTTTTTGCATTATACGAGGAATACCTTTATCCACCTACGTCTTTGTGCTTTCATTATGTTTTCATTCCAATATTATGGTTTCTTACATATGCCTCTACAAATGGTCCTTTATGCACACATATTAGTGTTACAGTGATGGAACTTCAGGTCAGGAGGCCTTTAAAAAGTATTCATTTTCAACGTAATGTGCTTTTTTGTCGCAGTACTTTTAGACGCCACCCTACGTGAAAATGAACTGCCCCAGGACAAGTCCCAGAACTGGTCCCTGGTGGGTAAGGACCGGTCCTGGTTCTAACCCAAATGTATGAAGGGACCGGTCCCTTTTACCATTGTTTGTCATTCGAAGGGGTGAATTGACCCCCTCTGATATGTCTTGGACATGACGTAGAAACGCTCTCAAAGGATATGACCTTGAATCGGTTTCAAAGGACATGACATGGAACGCACGTCAAGAGAATTTATAATTAATTCACACTTGGGTTATGTGATATATCCATATCGACCTATCCCAGGATAGGTACGTTTATAGCAATTGCCACCAATTTCCCGTAGAGAATTTAGTGCGAATATAGCCATATAACTACTTGGATTGTGTTTGACTTTATAACAGAGAGCCTTGCTAATTCCGTCCCTGACATATATGTTCGTATGTCGCTACGACTGTGTATTTAGGCTTGTAGTAATAACAAAATCACTCCGAAAGCTGATATTCATAACCACATTCAAAGTTATGTTTAAGAACTTCTCAAAAACGTACACCAACCAACGACACCGCCATTGTCATTGTCATCACCAACGCCAGCAACAACAACAGCGATATTAATTTGAATACATATGTATGTACATTATTACACAAATGTGACCGTGTGTTGGTACTTAGATACATGTGTGTGAGTATGTACGAGTGTTTGGATTTGTTAAATGAGCTGTAATTGGTTTATTTGGCTAAAGTGGTAAGACAAAACAAAAGCATTCATTTATAAACCTTTCTCAGCGTTTTCGACTTTTTACCCAATTATTAATTTTAATAAAGAGGCGCATGATATCCTACCACCACCCACCATACCCACCCTCACAAACATTTGAAACATCTGTGTCTGCTTCAATTTAATATGGCTTAATGTGTGTGGCCGTGTGTGCGGTTATGGCGGTATGTGTAGACATATGTTTGTGGATGTATTGTACGCACGCCAAGTCGTAGGAGTAATAGTAGTAGCAGTACATGAAGAGACGTAATTAATGAAATTATGTTTATTTCATTAAGCCATTCATTCACACAATTGAAGCGTCGTCGTCAGCTTAGGCACAATTGTTGTTTTGTTAATTAAATTAAATAAACTTTTACTCGACAGTTGGTAAGTGGTATAGGCGTGTGTATGTGCCTGTCTACGAGTACGTTTAGATGATTGTGGTTTATTATCATCTGCCATGGTGACAGTGATTCGGAGGGCTTATCAATTATAATAATGATGAAAATTATGGAAAGGATCAAGTAAAGTAAGAACGCTAACCAATTATTTTGCATATTATTATTTTTGCAGCACAGACGATTTTAAACGAGCTCAATCACCCGATGGGATTAATTAGATTACATTGATTCACCGACGCACAGTGGACGATTTGAGACTTTTTGGAAACAAAATTTGACATTTCTGATAGATTCAGTCTGGTAGATAAGAGTAATGTTGCTAATTGTAGCTTGGCTTGTTAGGGTCAACTTTTGGCATGTATGGAGAGTATTTTCATTTTGTCATTCCATTTTCAACACGCTGCAATACTCATCGTAGACTCCATAAAGTATGTACCCGTAGGGGTTTGATTTTCAATAGGCTTTTTTGACAGATCACACATGACTGCTTTGACATTTTTGTTCAGTATCGTTTGGCAAGTCATCATGACAAGACTCATACCACAACAGCGTCTCCAAATTGTTCAGCTGTATTACGAAAAACAGGGTTCTGTTCGAAAGAAGACCGTGGCGAATCGCTTCGTTGTCGATCTCAGCAGTTTGACTTGTCGTATTCGACAACTTGGCGTAATTAGCGTAGGAATTTTGGCCTTAATGCGTACAAAAATCAACTTGTGCAAGAATTGAAACCAATCGACTTATCTTTGAGTATTATTTTCAGTGAATGGGTTCTTCAATCGCCATGCTCGAACGAGTCGCCCAAAATTGGACCTTCCGAATGGACCACCTTAGACGTAGTCATGGCCAACATTAAGATGATATAATTTTCAAACAGTAAAAAATTGTTCTTTTACACGATAATAAAAATGTTAAGTTCACTTTCAAATTTATTTGTTTTATTTTACACTAGCTGGCCCGACAGAAACAGGACAGAAAAGGTCCATATTTTAAAAACTCTAATTGTGATTGTAGTCTGAAGTTTTTGATAAGCTATTTCAAACGTTTAAAAAAATTGAAATGAGACAAAAAAAATTGAAATGAGTGAACATTGTATGCATCAAGTGTTCGGGTTCAATTCGTATTACTCAATGGAAAAATTAACATGGGTGATGAATTCAGTATACTGCTGGAAATGTGTGTACGTTCGCTCACCTAGATCTTGAACGATGTTTAGTACAACCTTTCGGATGAGTTCGTTTTTAATGCAGTGAAGTGGAAAAATCGGTGGTACACGTCAACAGTGATTTTTCATTGACAATTTCCTGCAATTTTGGAAAGTAATAGTGCAGATTGTTCGTTCTGCAAATTTTTTCGCTTGAACGTACTTAATGTGAATGCCGTGACGTGTTTCCAGAGGCAGCGTTTGGTAAAAATCACCAAAAAATCATTGTATCACCTAACCGGCTTTGATTGTTACAACGTTCGGTCTAATGCCTTCAACGACTTTTCGTGAGAAATCGTATATTCATTATATAGACGAATTTTTACCGCTACAGAACCTTAGCCCTCATAAATTTCTTCGAAAGGTTGCACGTTGGATCTTCGTTAATGTGCATATTCAAGGGCAAATTGGATGCTGAATGAACTGCTCAACCTCTCTTTCAACGAAGTGCAACTGTAATTTAACTCTGTGAGAGAGTCGTTGTCAAGATCTATGCGATCAAAGAAGTATGTGTCATGCAAAATTATCATTTTTACTTTTTTGAGAGAATTGGTCAAAAGTGACGACAGGCGATTTTTAATTCAAAACCCATAAGATGTTGACGATTTTCTAGAAACTGTAGTTTTGCTCTTGGAAATGAAAATATTGTAGGTGGATTGATGTAAAAGAATAGTCAGGAGATAATGTCCAGTTTTTTTACAGAGGTCATCTTATCATTAGACTTCTGAAAACACATTTCTGTAATGGTGATGTCTTCTAAAAAATGGACATCACAACGATAACTTTTAAGGATAGAAAATGTTATCCAAACATATCGTAGCATATAACGTAAGGAGCTCAAGGATTTTACCTCCTTATATTTGAAAAAGCCTTTATTTAATATCTTTCAATATCAAGACACTAAAATTCACAGCATGCATAATACATGTCATTTGTCATTCCAGGCTTGACTTTCTCTCTGTAGAAAAATTTTTGTGAACCAATATTGGTCATAGAGTTATGTTTCACATAGAAACATCTGCAGTAAAAGCGACTGATCGCATTTTGATATTTGCAATTTTAAGTTACTTTTTATACACTCCACGAGAGTATTATGGCTTTGTGCATTTGTTTGTAACACCCAAAAGGAAGCGAGATAGACCCATTGTTAAGTATACCGATCGACTTAGAATCACTTTCTGAGTCGATTTAGCAATGTCCGTCTGTCCGTCTGTCTGTCTGTCTGTCCGTCTGTCTGTCCATCTATTGTTGTAATCAAACTACAGGTCGCAATTATGGTCCGATCTTAACAAGAATTGGCGCAAGTAAGTTTTGTGGATCAAGGACGAACGCTATTTAATTTGAAGAAAATCGGTTCAGATTTAGATATAGCCCCCATACAAATGTCGCTCCCGATTTGACATTTTCCGCTCTAGAAACCACATATTGTACCCAATTTTCATTAAATTTGGCACAATATCTTATAATCCAACTACAAACATCTGTGCAAAAATTGGATAAGATCGGTTCAGATTTAGATATAGCCCCCATACAAATGTCGCTCCCGATTTGACATTTTCCGCTCTAGAAACCACATATTGTACCTAATTTTCTTTAAATTTGGCACAACATCTTATAATCCAACTAGAAACATCTATACAAAAATTGGATAAGATCTGTTCAGATTTAGATATAGCCCCCATACAAATGTCGCTCCCGATTTGACATTTTCGCTCTAGAAACGACATATTGTACCCGATTTTCTTTAAATTTGACACAACATCCTACAATCCAACTAGAAACACATTTGCAGAAATTCGGTAAGATCGGTTCAGATTTAGATATAGCCCCCATACAAATGTCGCTCCCGATTTGACATTTTCCAATGTAGAAACGACATATTGTACCCGATTTTCTTTATATTTGGCAAAACATCTTATAATCCAACTAGAAATACCTATGCTGAAAATGGGTAAAATCGGTTCAGATTTAGATATAGCCCCCATTCAAATCTCGCTCCCGATTTGAAATTTTCCGCTCTAGAAACCACATATTGTACCCGATTTTCTTCAAATTCGACACAACATCTTATAATCCAAATAGTAACACCTATGCAAAAATTGGGTAAGATCGGTTCAGATTTAGATATAGCCCCAAACAAATGTGGCTCCCGATTTCACTGTTGCCGCTTTAGAAACCACATATTGTACTCGTTTTTTTTAAATTTGGTACAACAGCTTATAATCCAAGTAAAAAACCTATGGTGAAAGTGGCTAATATCGGTTCAGATTTAGATATAGCGCAAATGCAAATGTAGCTCCTAAATGTTTAACCGATTTTGGCCAAACTATACATATTATATTTCACCTATTTCGTTCCAGAATTTTGTCAAACACATACATTTAAAGGATACAAAAATCCTTCCCGTTTTCACTTTTTCACCGAATTAAATTGTATTCGGATTGAAAGTGGAGTGTATCATAGAGTCGGCCCCGCCCGACTTTAGCCTTTCCTTACTTGTTGAATTATCCAAGTTTGGTAATGAAACCCTTGTGGTAGAATTGAGAGTGATATTATAGCCTTCAAGTATGTAATTACGTAGTGTTTGTTATAATTAAAAAGCTTTGTATGTTTTTATACACTCCACGAGAGTATTATGTCTTTGTGCATTTGTTTGTAACACCCAAAAGGAAACGAGATAGACCCATTGTTAATTACACCGATCGACTTAGAATCACTTTTTGAGTCGATTTAGCCATGTCCGTCCGTCCGTCTGTCCATCTACACAACTTTGCACAATGAAGTTTTTCGGGACAAGGACGAACGCTATTTAATTTGAAGAAAATCGGTTCAGATTTAGATATAGCCTCCATACGAATTTCACTCCCGATTTAACATTTTCCGCTCTAGAAACCACATATTGTACTCGATTTTCTTTAAATTTGGCACAACATCTTATAATCCAACTAGAAACACCTATGCATACATTGGGTAAGATCGGTTCAGATTTAGATATAGCCCCCATACAAATGACGCTCCCGATTTGACATTTTCCGCTCTAGAAACCACATATTGTACTCGATTTTCTTTAAATTTGGCACAACATCTTACAATATTACTAGAAACACTTATGCAGAAATTGGGTAAGATCGGTTCAGATTTAGATATAGCCCCCATATAAATGTCGCTCCTGATTTGACTTTTTCCGCTTTAAATGCCACGTATTGTTCTCGATTTTCTTTACATTTGGCACAACATCTTATAATCTAACTAAAAACACCTATGCAGAAATTGGGTAAGATCGGTTCAGATTTAGATATAGGCCCAATACAAATGTCGCTCCCGATTTGAATTTTGCGCTCTAGAAACCACATATTTTACCCGATTTTCTTTAAATTTGGAACATCATCTTATAATCCAACTAGAAGCACCTATGCAGATCGATTCAGATTTAGATATAGTCCCCATATAAATGTCTCTCCCGATTTGACATTTTCCGCTCTAGAAACCACATATTGAACCCGATTATCTTTAAATTTGGGACAACATCTTATAATCCAACTAGAAACACCTATGCAGAAATTGGGTAAGATCGGTTCAGATTTAGATATAGCCCCCAAACAAACGACGCCCCCGATTTGACATTTTCCGCTCTAGAACCCACATATTGTACCTCATTTTCTTTAAATTTGGCACAACATCTTATAATCCAACTAGAAACACCTATGCAGAAATTGGGTAAGATCGGTTCAGATTTAGATATAGCCCCCATACAAATGTCGCTCTCGATTTGACTTTTGCGCTATAGAAACCTCATATTGTACCCGATTTTCTTTAAAATTGGCACAACATCTTATCCAACTTAACAAAACTATGGTGAAAGTGGGTAAGAGCGGTTCAGATTTAAATATAGCCCAAATACAAATGTTGCCACCAAAAGTTTAACCGATTTTGGCCAAACTATACATTTTATATTTCACCTATTTCGTTCCAGGTTTCAATATATCTTCATACAAATGTCCTTTCCGATTTAACATTTTTTGTCAAACACATACATTTACAGGAAACAAAAAACCTTCCCGTTTTCACTTTTCGCCGAATTGAATTATATGCGGATAGTTTAATGGTAAATGATTCAATTCAGACCAAGCCATATTTTTAACCATAGATTATGTCAATTTGTGTTGGAGGTACCAGGTGGGTATAATGACTATAAAACATTGTCAACTATCAAATTTTAGAGTATTACGAACATTCGTATAGAACTTAAAAACGCTTTAATTTTACGTGGGTCAGGTAGGTACTAGAATGGGGGTGGCAAAACCCGTAATATTGTGTACACTTAAAGTGATTATAATATCTTTAATAAATATCAAAATGTAGCTGATTCCGAATATCTGTTTTACGTGGGCATTAATTTAACATGGGCTTTAATTTAACATTGGAATATGGACTAATTGTTTGGAAGGAGCCAAAAGGGGTCGTAGAAAATACGTATTTTAACAGACTTTGATCAGAACGCGTTTATATTTCACCAGGAAACATACATTGAAAAATCGATCTATGATATAGGACACATGCCAAAATCCTCTCCGAAGTGAATTGTAATTACCTACAAACTTTAGCCTTTCTTTATTTGTATACCCTCCACCTAAAGATGGCGATATATTCACTTTGTCATTCCGTTTCTAACATCTTGAAATATTCATCGAAGACCACATAAAGTATATATATTCTTTATCCTGGTAAAATTCTAACACGATCTAGCCTTGCCCATCTGTCTGTCTGTCAGTTGAAAACACGCTAGCCGCCGACCGAAATGAGCTAGTATGCTCAAATTTTGCCCAACTTTGTGTAATGCAGAACGGTTGGGATTGAAAGTGGACGAAATCGGCCACGAGGGAAACATTTTTCTCTACCAAAGACTGAAAGTACTCCCTAATATGCACTTGAAAATTTGTTGCCTACATTCCTTTTGTAGCGTAAAAGCACCAAAAAGTAAATAAATGTTTTAGTGGGCATAATGGAACAAAAAGGGATAAAAATGGTAGCAATGATATGACAACAACTAGAAACATGAAATTTGGAATGTACATCCCTCTAATCGCGTGGATACGTAAACTAGTTGGATTTTTCAAAATTCGTACTTTTAAGGGATATAATTGGAAAAGAGGGGTACAAATGGTACCAACCGAGCCGCTGAAGTTGAAATCATGAAATTCGCCTTATACATTCATCTGACAGTGATGAAGCGAAACAAAAAGATTTTTTTTTGAAATTGTTACCCTTAGCCGGAAAATGGGGAGATTGGGGATAAACATGGTACAAACCAAACGGCTGCAGGTATAATAATTAAATTTAGTGAGATATCTTTCCATATATTATATTCTGAAACATATTGGATCTATATTTAGGCTGTAGCTGGAATCAAGAAATAGCAAATGGGGAAAATCGGACTTGATGCAAATTGATTCTAACTTTTCTATTACAATTGAAGTTTTATATTTGTATATAGTAAAGGACAATTAATATTATAATAATGAAGCATCAGAATTTTCCTAATATAGTAGTGCATTGAATAGTAATGCTTGAAACTTGTTGAACAGACTTGATGTTTTGTTTTAGTATGTATTTGTAAGAGCGGTCACGCTGTATAAACATTTGGAAGTCTCTCTCTATAAAGGGTCGTATTTAAATTTTCCCATTATTTATTTCCGATCCTTATCATATAGCAGGAGAAAGAAAACCACTCTTATAATTTATGGTAAATTGTAATAGCTTTTTCGTTTGCATTTTTTCTGTAATCTGTAATCAATATTTGATTTGAACTGGGATATTGTCCTGGCTCAAGACCATATTTGCATCTGTATTTAATAGAATGCAAATGGCATTGCTGGGATACTATACCTGCATATACACATACTTACATATGCAACTCAATGAGATGCTTTATTACTTGGTGCGATTTTTTAAACGCAAATTCGGCAAGTGAGTTGTGCTTCTCGTTCGTTTGTGAGAATCATCTCTTTATAGAGGCCGTGTTTGAAAGTCGCTGCGAAGCCACTTGAAAAGACTTTTGACATGGTCGAAATCATGATCGTGGTAGTCTGCAGTCAAGTAATAAATGTCACCATGTCATTTGTAAATAAATTTGCATTCTATTAAATGCAGATGCAAATATGGTCTTGAGCCAGGACAATATCCCAGTTCAAAGGTAAATTGTCATTACAAAATATCATATTTTATTGTTTCCGCCCGGGATTGAACCGGGGGCCTTCCGGGTGTTAGGCGGATGTGATAACCACTACACCACGGAAACGCATGTATATAGTTTGAGCAAAACTGAAAACCTCATAGGCTAATGTATGACTCGATACTAACACAAAGTGAACAATCACCTTCAACATGACTTGACAAAATGCATTAGGCCAATAAATCCAATTATTCGTAAACCACTGTAACGCGTACACAAGTAAGACACTTTTAATATTAGCCACATTTCTTTATTATCCAAACATATGTTTCATGAATTAATTTTCTTGGTAAACCGATTTTCTGTTTTTTTGGGGTGGGATACAAGTTAATAAACTTTGCACATATATATATGTAGTACACATGTCTGTATATAGCATATGTTCGAATGATTGTTGGCAACAAATCCCCTGCAAATGCTAATGGCGTCAATTAACATTGCTTGCAGTTAAAAGAGTTAACAGTTTGATAAAGCCGACGCATTTTTGTGGGAAAATTGTTCAACAAGAAAAAAAACAAAACTAGTTTCATTAAAACATGCAACTTTATTTTAAAATAACTACAAATACAAACAAACGCACGCAGACATATACCTAGCGGAGCATATGTAAACATTATTTTATAATTACACACATACTAACTAACGGATGCGTGGTTAACGAAAAACCCTTTTTTGTTTGACTTGGGTTTGAATTGTAAACCTTGCCTTTTAGCGGGAGTTGGCGTGCTTAAACGCCAGTGTGAACGTGTTCATACACTCAAAGAAAGATGATTAGTTTTAATCACGGACGGGATTCTTCTAATCACAAAGGGAATCAAGTGGGAGAAGACGTTTCAAGCCATTGTACCATGGACGCAAAAGGAACTCAAAAATCAGAAAATTAAATTGTACTAATTCCCAAATGGACTGTTTGTTCTATTACTTCAATATCGTATAGGATGGGCCATACAAAATTTTAAATTTGAACTACAGATTACTTTTTATTTTCAGGTTTATGTTTGACATTTGCAAAATGGGACGCGATAGACTCGAAAAAATTAGGAAATATATAAAACTTACTTCCAAAGCAGGTTAGTAGTGGTAGTCGTATCAATGATATTCTCTTCCATTATTAAATATCAAAGTTCAACCTTTCCAATAAATCCAGAAATTTGAGAAAATAATCTGTACTTTTTTATAGCCGATTCTCATTTAAAGTTATCATCACATCCTTGTGGCCAATGAAGGCGTGGTGCCCGGTTCACTAGAATATGAGCAATTTTCAAAAAAAACTATTTATATAGAGAATTAATAATCCTCCAAATTTTTTCAGAAATCTCCAATTTTATATGAGAGAACAATTGCCTAACAAAAATAAATGAGATGCTATCATGTGGAATCATGTAATTATTATTAGTTCCCTTGCGAGCCTTCAAATCAAGGAATGGCTTCTAAGAAAAAAACTAAGTGGAAAAGGGTATTATAAGTTAATTTTCCGCCAAATGTTTGTAAAACCAATAAATATTCGAGCTAGGCCCACCTTTAAGTATACGGATCGGCATAGAATCACCAGCTGAATCGGATTTTGCACAACGTGTTATATTTCAATAAAGAATACCTACTTTTAAAGCGATCTATAAGGGCTTCTTTTTAACGTATCGCTATTACAAATGGGCCCCCATTTTTATTATTACCCCTCTAGGACCCACATTTTACATCGGAAGTTTATCAAATTTTGCAGATTATATTATATTTCAACTAAGAATACATATTATGATAGTCAATTATATGCGTCCATATTTTGTTATAACCCCCATACAAATTGGGACCCGATTTCTACTTTATTATAGCTCTAGAACCCACATCGTGCATTGGATCTCGATACAATTTTGCTCATTATGTTATATTTCAAGTAAGAATATATACTTTGAAAGTGATCTATATGTACCCACTTTTTAATGTAGCGTCCTTACAATTGACCCCATTTTTATTATTACCCCTCTAGGACTCGCATTTTGCATCAGAAGCTTTTCAAATTTTGGATATTATATTCATCTAAAACTATAGGCGAAATAGAGTTAATTGCTATTTTTAGTTTTTCATTTTCTCATCCTGTTGCCCCTTAAAAGGACTACAAAGTTCCAAAGGATAAAATTTTTCAAAAATTATTTTAGTACTTATTCCTACCCTATGACACCGGTATAAATGCGAAATTAAAAACCAAGATATGAATAAACTAGAAAAACTAAGGGGTAACCTTGAAATGGATGTTCATGCTGAACTAATACAGATAGAAGCATGATATTTGAAGAATTATTAACAGATATTCTCCTCCTTAATTTGACACTAATACTAATAATATCATAGGGTGCGAACAAGTATATAAATAATTTTTTGAAAAATTGTATCCAATGGATCTTTATATAAAAATAAATTATATGAACTACATTCAATTGCTCCCATTTAGTAATCAGAGTGATGTATATACGCAGGAAGTGGTGTAGGGTATTATATAGTCGGTTCCGTCCGACTTTAGACTTCCTTACTCGTTTTATCATTTCTTAAAATGGATTACCTTATACACTGCAGACAGTTTAACGTCCACTAGTTTTAGTTATTTTTAAACATTATTTAAAGCAAACTAAAGACAATTTATCACTTAATGATAAAAGCCATCACAAATAGCAGCATATTGTCTAAACACTAACAAATCGTACTGGGACAACTTTTAAGACCACATTACTCACATTAAGGCATGTCCACTATAATGGACACAATAAAAAACCAAGTAGTCACCACACAAAAGTGAAGGGCACATTATTGTCTCACAGTGACATTGAAATGCAGCAGTTGTCATGGCGACAACAACAAGTAAAATTGAATATCATGAACTGAAGTTATGGCCGGCCTACAAATATATGTTTCCGTGGTGTAGTGGTTATCACATCCGCCTAACACGCGGAAGGCCCCCGGTTCAATCCCGGGCGGAAACAGTTATTCAATATTTTAATAATATTTCTAAATATTAAAGTAAATATATTGAGTTGAATTAAGCATAATTCTCATAACTTAAATGTTATAGAATGTATCAAAGGGAGTGCAAGTACGTTATCCCTTTCAACTGTGTATCATATATATGTAAGAGTCATTGCAACTCTTGTGATATTTAGAAATAGAAAAACACCAAATGCTACTGTTTCCGCCCGGGATTGAACCGGGGGCCTTCCGCGTGTTAGGCGGATGTGATAACCACTACACCACGGAAACAGATATTTGTTGGTTAGAGTAAACTTAACTCTAACTACAGACATGAGGACAACATGTTCTGATAAAGGAATTGAACTCCAATCATTGTATCTTTGAGAAATGTTAACTTTTCAACCATTTGTCCGAAGAGGAAATTCTACTCTAATTATAGAAAAGTCGATTCTAATTATAGCCATGAGTTCGACTTTTGCTGATGAACGAGTGCAACTAAAAAATAGAATGCAAGTTCAAGATTTATTGACTGACTTGACAATCAATATTTTCAAGATAATTCAACTTTCACTTTTTGTTAAAGGTCATCAGAATTTTATGTCTTATTTCAGCAAGTCTAAAGTATTCCACTCCAGTAAATATATCCGTTTCCGTGGTGTAGTGGTTATCACATCCGCCTAACACGCGGAAGGCCCCCGGTTCAATCCCGGGCGGAAACAATTATTTACAATTTTATTAAACTCTATTAATATATAAAGAGTGATTTTTTTGAGGTTAGGATTTTCATGCATTAGTATTTGACAGATCACGTGGGATTTCAGACATGGTGTCAAAGAGAAAGATGCTCAGTATGCTTTGACATTTCATCATGAATAGACTTACTAACGAGCAACGCTTGCAAATCATTGAATTTTATTATCAAAATGCGTGCTCTGTTAAGAAAGTTCAGAAAGAAAGAAATTGTGTTCAGCGACGAAGCTCATTTTTGGCTCAATGGGTACGTAAATAGGCAGAATTGTCGATTTTGGAGTGAATATCAGCCAGAAGCATTGCAAGAGCTACCAATGCATCCAGAAAAAGTCACAGTTTGGTGCGGTTTATGGGCTGGTGGCATCATTGGACCGTACTTCTTCAAAGATGATGCGAATCGTAACGTAACTGTGAATGGTGAGCGCTACCGTGAGATGATATCCAATTTTTTTTTGCCCAAAATGGAAGAACTGAACTTGGTTGACATGTGGTTTCAACAAGATGGCGCTACATGCCACACAGCTCGCGATTCTATGGCCATTTTGAGGGAAAACTTCGGAGAACAATTCATCTCAAGAAATGGACAGGTAAGTTGGCCACCAAGATCATGCGATTTGACGCCTTTAGACTATTTTTTGTGGGGCTACGTCAAGTTTAAAGTCTACAGAAATAAGCCAGCAACTATTCCAGCTTTGGAAGACAACATTTCCGAAGAAATTCGGGCTATTCCGGCCGAAATGCTCGAAAAAGTTGCCCAAAATTGGACTTTCCGAATGGACCACCTAAGACGCAGCCGCCGTCAACATTTAAATGAAATTATCTTCAAAAAGTAAATGTCATGGACCAATCTAACGTTTCAAATAAAGAACCGATGAGATTTTGCAAATTTTATGCGTTTTTTTTTTTAAAAAAAGTTATCAAGCTCTTAAAAAATCACCCTTTATATATATATAGAAAAACCGAACAAAATATCTTACTGGCAAAGGTGCGATGAATATAACATTACTAATCCAAAGGGAATTCAAATGAAAACTTCTATAAGAAAGTTTAAATTTCCAGGATACTGCACAGGCAGCGTTGTCATTATTCAACTCTGGATATAGCTAGTTTCTAATCAGAAACAATCGATATTATAATTTGTATGCTATTTTGCGTTTAAAATATCATATTTTATTGTTTCCGCCCGGGATTGAACCGGGGGCCTTCCGCGTGTTAGGCGGATGTGATAACCGCTACACCACGGAAACAGATATTTGTTGGTTAGAGTAAACTCAACTCTAACTACAGACATGAGGACAACTTGTTCTGATGAAGGGATGCAACTTCATAACAGAATCTAAATTCAAGAGTTGTCGATTGACTTGACAATCAGTGTATTTTTGAGACAATTCAACTTTTTTCAACTATTTGTCCAAAGAGGGAAATTTGACTCTAAATATAGAAAAGTCGATTTTAATTATAAGTACGAGTTCAACTTTTACTGATGAACGAGTGCAACCAAAAAATAGAATGCAAGTTCAAGATATAAATCTAGATAGACTTGACAATCAATATATTTTGAAGATAATTCAACAATCACATTTTGCTAAAGGTCATCAGAATTTGATGTCTTATTTTACCAAATATAAAATTTTACACTACGGAAGATATATCCGTTTCCGTGGCGTAGTGGATAACACATCCGCCTAACACTCGTAAGGCCCCCGGTTCAATCCCGGGCGGAAACAATCAAATAAGATATTTTAGAATTAAAATTGCATTGTCTACTCCAAAAATAAATACACAATGGAAAATCCTTTTAAAGCTGACCTGTTTTTCTTGGCGTCTTTGAAAACTGAGCAACAATTTTAGGAATTCAATAATTTATATTGTATTGAAATATTGGTACTGATTTTCCATTTGGCCCAAGTAGTATTGAAATTATATAACTTTACAGGTCCAGTTCTATGTTGGGCGGGTCCACACAATTTAATAGACAAATTGGTCCATACGCCAGGCTGGTTGACATGATGATTTGTTCCTCTCTACCAGAATCCGTTAGACGAACCTTGTGTGATTTTGAAAATGTTTGATTTTGTGGTACAGTTTAATGTCTATGATATATATTAATACAAAAATAGCATATTTTATTGTTTCCGCCCGGGATTGAACCGGGGGCCTTCCGCGTGTTAGGCGGATGTGATAACCACTACACCACGGAAACCTGCGTGCTTTGAGTCAACACTCAAGACATCATAACTGCAAGCAATAAATTGAAGTGACCTTTAGGAAAAAGTGAAAATTGACCTCTACCACGGATGCAGCAATTGCCATTTATAAAAGTTGAATTGAGTTTCAGCGTTGGAGTTGCATTCGTCCATTTCCAAAACCTCAACCGGATTTTGTACTATTTACGATTGTCATCAATCATGTGTTTCCGTGGTGTAGTGGTTATCACATCCGCCTAACACGCGGAAGGCCCCCGGTTCGATCCCGGGCGGAAACAGTTAATCAATATTTTAATGATGTCTTCGGATTAAATTGAATATAAAATTGAAAAAGATCAAACAAAATCGAAATTGTTATGTCAACTGTAGAATGTATCAGGAGACCTACGATAGGTAACAGCATTGTAACTTCAAGCACTCTATACTGAAGGCCCCCATACAGGATATATGGTATATTACCAAAGTGTGTATAGCTGAGTGTGGTTCTTTTCCATTCCTTTATAAAAACAAAAAAAAACTTCGTAAGAGGAAATTCGATTACAATTCCAGCTATTTCAATCATTACATTCAAAATTACCTAAAAATCAATCAAATCAATTACAAATCCAACAACAAAGGCGTTTAGTTCGGCCGGACCGAATCTTATATACCCTCTACCAAGGAGTGCATTCCACTGTATTACCGGCAGATAAGTGGCTGTCGACTTTACGTAGAAGTGCGGAGCCATATTACGAAAATTCTGATATTTTTATGCACTTTACTGCATTTGCTTACTATTTCAAACTATAAGGTATACTTATGTGAACTGCTTTAAATAAATTACATTACAGAAATTGCAATATATAAATATAATACTGCAAATATAATCAATGTGAAAATTATGTTTATTGTCAGGGGTAATTAGGGAGAAAAATTGACACCCATTTTCAATTTCTTGATACAGACTAAGTTACTGGAAAGTACAAATTTTTGTGTACACATCTAATTTCATGATTTTAGGTGCATCCATTTGCTTGGTACCAGTTTTTTTTTCATTTTGACCCTAAAAGTAATGCTTATATTCTGCGTGTTTACGAAGACAGACGAGTGTAAACTCTGAATTTCATGATTCTAGCTACAGCCTTGGCTTGTTATCAATCTTATCCCGTTTTGATCCTACAGGTACAAATATGAAAATATATTTTTATATTTCGCATCTATACCGTCAGAGCAATGTACATACAAAATTTCACTATTCTAACTACAGGCGTTTGGTTGGTACTTTTTTATCCCCTTTTGTAGCATTTCCTGCCTAAAAGTACAAATTAGGAAAAATTCCTCTATGTTTCGCGTCTACACAGTCAGATAGATTCATATACCGAATTTCATGATTTCAACTTCAGTGGTTTGGTTGGTACCATTTTTATTCATCTTTTCCAATTGTATCTCTTAAAAGTACGGATTACGAAAAATCCATATATATTACGTGTCTACCTAATTATAGGGATGTACACACCAAATTTCATGTTTCTAGCTGTTGTCGTATCATTGGTACTATTTTTATCCATTTTCGCCCCATTTCACCCACTAAACCTTTTTTGTACTTTTTGGTATTTTTGGCACGTTACTAGAGGAATGCGTGCAACAAATTTCAAGTGTATAAAATGTAGAAATTAAAAATATAAAATAAATAAAAAAATAATATAAATATTAGGTGGTATTTTCTTTCCTTGTTAGGGAATAATTTTTCCTCTTGACCGATGTCGCCAACTTTCAATCGCAACCAATCTGCAACCATTAGATACGTTTATGGACAATTTGAACCTCCTAGCTAATTTCGTACGGCGGCTATCGTGCTTTCAACATACAGAGAGACAGACGGACTCACAGACGGACATGGCTAGATCGTCTTAGAATTTTACAACGACCCAGAATATATATATATATATATATATACATACTTTATGTAGTCTATTTGATATTAAGTGAATATCCTTATGTGGACAATATCAAAAAACTATGTTTTTTTTTCTAAAATGTCGTCCTTTTACATATTTACTATAATTTAGAAGTGTCATAGCTTCAATATTTATTTATAGATTTTCACCAATACGCCATGTTTTCATCGTTATGGTTCTAGCTATCCTGTTTTCTTTAAGAAAATATGAAATTGTTACCCTAACAAAACGATTTTTTAAGTGAAGTAGTACCTTATTTCCAACCATAGAAAATTAAATGTTTAATTGAAAAGCCAATTCTATTACAATCAAGCCAACTACCCATCACCTTTTGTTTTCTTCGAGTGTGTATGTTTAATGTTTGTGTATAGCGAAAGTATTAAAGCGATCATTATGTATTAAAAATATGCAAATAAGCCGTTCGTGGTTACCACAAACAACAACAGCAGCACAACATCAACTAAACAAACATCAGCTAACGTTTTGTAACATTTTAAAAATCCTTTCGTTAAACTTTAACATCACATCACGTTTTATGCATTTCTGAGTTGAAAACAAAAACGCTCACACCAACTTATTTTAGCCATATTTCTACCCTTCCGCACAGACACATACACTCTCAGAGAGATGTATCTACTCGTGTGTGTGTGTGGATGAGTTAAGTGCGCCAGTTGTGTGTACGTGTTAATACATTTGTTTGCAAACATTAATGTTGGCGGCCGCATTAAAATTTACACGTAAATTACAAATCTCATTACTTACGTATGAACATAATGATATTTGCAATTTCACAACTATACTTATTAGGGTGAGATTTTAGCACTTTTTTTCGAAATTTACAATCGGCTCTATTAAAATCGAGTAAAGTAATTGAAAGTCCTTAATATCCTTTGCAGACTGCATGCAAAATTTTTTTGTTAATTTGTAAGGATATGACATTTGAAATCGATCGATTTCAGCTCGATTTCGCTTGCAGTCTGGAAAGGCTATTAGAAAACTTCTGAAAAACTCACAATTGCTGATTTGAACTGGAAAATATCTATAAAATATAGATGGATAATGGTCTTGAGCCAGGACAATATCTCAGTTCAAATCAAATATTGATTACAAACCAAAAAAAAACAAACGGTAAAATAAAAATCGTATTTTTTTGTCGAAATACTGGAATTGTTTTCCATTTTGTCAAAGGAGGGTCAAAACTGGTGGAAAATCTGTATGTCAGTCTGACTGTTGGTTGATATTAATATGAAGTGGTTCAAATTATGATATCCAATTATTCGCACTTTTAACTTATTCGATTAATCATTTATTAGAAAGCGAAAAATTTTGTATTAATCGAATATTGGCGTTAATAGTTATTTGATTAACATATTATTCGAACAATAGTCCACCTCAATAATAAGAGTTTTATAAGCAAGCCAGTTTAATCCATGAGAGTCTGTACTTTGCTATATTTATTTGCATTTCAGTGCTGGTAGTTATATTTTTCTATAAGTGAGATGGAAATAAAATCTCCGCAATAATGCTTCAAAAAAATTATAAATTTGTATACCCTCCAAAAAGATATTATGTCATATAAGGGTATTAAAAGATATTATGTATATAAAGGGTGATTTTTTAAGAGCTTGATAACTTTTTTTTTTTAAAAAACGCATAAAATTTGCAAAATCTCATCGGTTCTTTATTTGAAACGTTAGATTGGTCCATGACATTTACTTTTTGAAGATAATTTCATTTAAATGTTGACCGCGGCTGCGTCTTAGGTGGTCCATCCGCTTAGTCCAATTTTGGCATTTCCACGTTTTTGAGTAACAGAGACCCAATTGGTGCGAACGGCGACGAATCGAAAATTGGTGGTCATCATTAACACTGGCCGATACAGCTGCGATATTTTCTTCAGTTCGCACTCTACGTAAGCGTGTTGGTGGTTTAATGTCCAACAATGTAAATTTGGTGCGAAATTTAGTCACAATAGCCCGAATAGCCGCTTCAGTGGGTCGATTAAACTGACCATAAAATGGAAGCGCGCAATGAACTTTCTTAACAGAGCACGCATTTTGATAATAAAATTCAATAATTTGCAAGCGTTGTTCGTTTGTAAGATGATTCATGATGAAATGTCAAAGCATACTGAGCATCTTTCTCTTTGACACCATGTCTGAAATCCCACGTGATCTGTCAAATACTAATGCATGAAAATCCTAACCTCAAAAAAATCACTCTTTATAAGGGTATCATATAGTCGGTCCAGCCCGATTTTAGCCTTTCCACACATGTTTTCATTCGAGATGAACTAGGCTGTATACAGATGAAACTGGAGATAGTATATAGAAAAGCTGTGTACTCAGTTTAGATCCTTTCTTCTTTTTACAGAACTTTTAATTTTCAAAGCATATATAAGTTTTAATTATTAATTTTCGTACTTCTACGAGTCATACAAGAAATATATATATCAAATGAAAGAAAAAAATACCTGTTAAAAATACTTAAAATTTCATGCATTTTTCTGTATTAGTTATTATTAATTCAAGATTCCCGCTCAAAAAATTAAAGTTAATTTATTTTTATTACACAGTGCGACATGCCAAAAATATAGGAAGTGGTAGTACTCCCGCTCATCACAATAGGTTTAGATTTTTTGTGAAATTAAGCTTTAATTTGTCAACGTACACCAACTCACCAACTCTCACTCAATTGGAGAAAAAACAACGGAAATATTAACCGTTATTTCTTTCGTTTCGCCTTTATCATGATCTTCGCTAGAATTATTCTAATTTTTGGTTCACCAGAATAGGTTTAATAGCAAATGCTTTAGTTTATTTGACGGGTGGTTAGCAAGTCGTCAAGTATTATTAAATTTGACCCATTAAAGCAATTTACATATATTTTTTTGGAAATTGGTCGCGGTAAACAATTAACGGAGGAAGAAAAGGACAAAATTAAAGCTTTTAATGAATGTGGCCTAAATCATCGACATATCACACCGAAAATTGGACGCAACAAAATGTTGTAATTATTTGCGGAATGAATCGGGCTATGGAAAAAATATGAAAGGAGGCACATACAGAGCCACTATAGATACGGATAGAAGGGCCATCATCAGAACTGCATCTAATTCGCACGAGTCTGCTGCAAATAAGGGAAGCAACCGGTGTTCGTGCTAGACTGGCCACCGTAAAGAGAGTTATTTGTAGTGCTAATCACATAAAGCGATTAAAATTGAGGAAAAAAACCTCCGCTTGATACCACTCGAAAAGAAGCAATTCTGTCGTGAGCATATGACATGTAAAGAAGAATGGCAACGATTAGTCTTTTCTGACGAAAAAATTCAATCTAGTTGACCCAGATGAATATTTCCACGATTTACGAAAGGAAGAACAACATTTAGCTCGTCATCATAGTTGTGAAGGTGGCGTGATGGTGTGGGGAGCAATTTCTTATTACGGAACTTGTGAGCTGAAGTTTATAACATTCAGTATGAACACTAATAGCTATAAAGGCGTAATTGAGAAGGCTTTCCCACACTTTTCGGACATCTACGGATCTATAAAATTGACTTACCAGCACGATAATGCTCCAATTCACACAGCGCGGTTCGAAAAACAGTGGATTGGAAGCCAATATGTGTCTTTATTGGAATGGCTGCCATATTCCCCCGACCTGAATATTATTGAAAACATGTGGGGACTGCTGTCACAAAAAGTTTGTGAGTCCGGAAGACAATGGGTGTAAAGAATCGTTAATTCGCGGTATAAATATGCTTGGTCCACTTGGTTTTCCTTCAATTATTTCAAAAGTTGTATGATTTTATTCTACATCGAATTTATGAAGTAATTTTAAATAAGGGAGGATGTACCCACTATTACTTATTTTTAAACATGTTTTCAGATGTAATGCTTACAAAAGTGATGCTTTCACTAAATGTTTTAATCAACTTTGATTAAATTGTGAACCTATTCTGATGATCTAAAAATAAAATATTTTTTTGAAAGATTTATCGAATTTTATATTTTAATGCAGCCATTAGTACAAAAATATCAATGTTTGTTCATAAAGTTACTCGCAATAGTTTTGTTTATAAGTGAGGTAATTTAAAAGAAGTAAGGAAAGGCTATAGTCGGGCGGGGCCGACTATATAATACCCTACACCCTGCTTATATACCTCGGTTTGAATACTAAACCCAGGTATTTCATGTAGTTCGTATAAATTATACAGTATACTATAAATTCATCTTTAGAAAATTTAACAAATATGGTAAATAATAAAGTAAATGATCAAATTTACCGTCAGATATTCTGAGTAAAATAAATATAAAATCTGGAAAAAATGATCAAGATCCAATGACAAATACTGATTATACAACGGTAATAGGATGAATCGGGCGCACATTTAAAAGGGGCCTATAACAACACTTGTGACCAAAATATTGGCCTATATAGTTCTCATTGACGGTAGGTATTCCTAGTTGAAATATATAAGGATCTACAAAATTTGATCAAGATCTGATGAAAGATGTAGTTTCTAGAGTTGTAATAGAGTAGAATGGGGTCCCATTTGGGTTATACCAAAGTAGGGAAACATATATTTGACTTTCATAGTATGTATTCTTAGATGAAATATAAAATTTGAAAAACCTCCGATGTATAATGTGGGTCATATGGGGGTAATAATAAAAATAGGGACCGCCACATTAAAAATTGGGCCCATATAGATCACTTTCAAAGTCGGTATTCTTAGTTGAAATATAACATGATCTGCAAAATTGTATCGAGTTCCACTGCACGATGTGGGTTCTAGAGCTGCAATAGAGTAGAATGGGGGCCCAATTTGTATGGGGGATAAACCAAAATATGGAACCATATATTTGACTTTCATAATATGTATTCTTAGATGAAATATAATATAATCTGCAAAATATATGCGCAGGGAGTGGTGGTATTATATAGTCGGCCCCGCCCGACTTTAGCCTTTCCTTACTTGTTATCTTGTAGGTATTGTCGACATTATTTGTTGTGATGAATTTCTGGTGGACCTCAAATTCGTAAAATTTTGAGAGATGTGAACTGGAACAACCAAAGTGTTGTTTTACTCCCTAATAAACGCCCCTTTTAAATAAATTCACTAGTGGTACGCTTATCTTACAAAGTAAAGTGAAAAACATCAACAAAGTTGGAAAATTGCAGCAAATGAATCAAAATGTGGTTGGTAGACACGCCAAGTTTTTAAAAAAAAACGTTTATCGTTCGAAAGATTGATAATCGCCTGAGTTATAGGCTTGTGAGTACATAAAGGTACGCACCGGTGTTTTACCCGTAAGTCAAGGTTTTTAAATCATGGCAATAAGAATATAGTAAAATCTGTGTTTAAAAAGCTCTTAAAATAAAAAAATAAAACATTTTAATTGTGTGAGTTTTAAAATCAACTGATGTGGAAATGGAATATTTGGTGTGACCTAGAAAATTATTTTTCCGGGAAGTATTTGCTGTAAATCAGGGGCTATGGACGGAATATATTGCACGGACAGACAGGCTTCGACTAGTGATTCTAAGCTTCAAGTTTAAGGTTAAGCTCGATTATTTCTTGGTGTTACATACATTTGGCGTGAAACTAATATATAATACAATATGTACGGCAACTTTAAATGAGAATTCATTAGCGTTTTTGTTAAGCCTTTTGTCATATAAAAAGTTTTCGAAGAAGTGTATAAACACAACTGTCGTGTGGGAGTCAAATTCAAAAAATGTTCGTATGGTCGTGCGCAATGGTCGTGTGGGTTCAAACCACCCCCCCAGAGAGGTTTCGAACATATAATTTTTAAAAACCTTCTAGACTTTCTGAAGCAATAAAATATAGAATTTGTAAGTTCTTTTTAAAATAAATGAAATGATAATTTTGCAGTAAAACACGAAAATTACATAACAAATCGTGGACACTTTCTTAAATTTCGGACAAAGGTTATGAAAACATACGAACATACTAAACGAATTGTGTCAAGTTCAAGATTGTGTAATGCTACTTTCGCTAATAGACACCAAATTGTTCGGAAAAGTTTCATTTTAATTAACCGATACCACTTCTTGACATTTGACTAGAGCAATATCTTATGATCTTTTAATTGTGTACTACATTAAATGTTTGGAGATTTAATAAAATTTTTTTAGCAATTTTAAGAAAGTGTATACAAAAAATCACAATGATATCGTAATGAAATGTAAAAACATTCTTAATAAAAGGAAATAATTTGCTTGATGCTAACCCATAGCTTAACTATGAGTGCCAAACTTTGGACAAATGTGGAAATTGGAATGAAATCATTGAAAAACAATTTACCTCTAAATAAATAATTTTGCAATAATCTACTGGCGAGATGAAATTCTTCGTTTCTGCGAAAAAGTATTGGAGTAACCTAAGAATTTTGGAGTTTGGGAGTTTTGGCAGTTTGTAATGATAATACAAATCCATTTCGACAGACGAAGAAAACTGTTTGATATATCGAGGGCTTATATTCATAAGTGGCTTTGAATAAAAACAAAACTTTTCAGGAGAGCGAAAAAAACGGATTGTCTCCTTAATTTTAAGAGTAATTATGAATCATTCTTCTACAGTTTAATCTAAAGAGGATTACTAATTGCTACGATTAAAAAGTTTTCCAATTTGCCTATTATTCACGCTTTTATGGTTCATAGCCACTTTTGCATGATCAAAATTGAGCACTATTAATGTTGAAATAGGCACTTAGCCCAAATATATAAATAAGATATATTGTAAACTCGATAACGTTTTTCATGAAATATTGGCAATGTTGTATAGAAAACGTATGTTTTGTGATCCGTCAGATTGGTACCATTTTTATACCTATTATACAGGAAATCAAATCAATTGCATAGAAAAATATTTTTCTAGAAAAACTCTGAAATAAAAATTAGTCTAATTTTAGTTTATCTTGGCATTTCCCTCTACCATTACATTCTGATTAGAAGGTGGTGCCGAAACTCAAATTGTATTTAACTCTGAAGTTATCCACTATTAGACTAAATAGTAGAAAACAGCCTCCTTCTCATTGCAGTAATAGTTGCAAATTTAATCAGAATCATTTAAATATTCACTGCACAACAACATTTTCTGGATATTGATCTTCAAGATAAACGTACAGTCCCACCCCACCATAAGATGGCAAAAGGCACTCGCTACCTTGCGATACAACAAACAATCATCATATCGTCATAGCGAAGGCAATAAACTGATAGAAGGTATACGATAAATACGATACCATTTGTTTACTATAATATTTGCCTTCCTTCCATTCGAGTATGTTCACGTGCCTCCTCCTCCAAAAAAAGTTTGTCTAACAGAAGCAAGCAAAAAAGTGATACAATCAACAACTCTTCCATTTTTTTTGGCGGTGTGGTAGCACTTTTTGTCGCTGCCACAGCAGAACTGCGCCATTTTATCGGTATTAAGTTCATGAAATTGACATTGATGATGATTATGGGGAGTAAATAGAATCGAAAATGTGTAAAAATTTCACAAAATGCTGGGCAAAAAAGAGCAATTGTCAACAGAAAAAATATTTCGCATACACACATGAATGTGCGAGCGAGTGTGCGGAAAGTCTAGCAGCAAACAGACACACACACCGACTGTCTGTGACATAACCCAGTGAGAGTTTTTGATGCCATGTTCAAAATTTCATTTAATATCACTCACCAGCAAATTAAGACTTTTTGAATGGAACAGAATAGCGATCCTATAATTCTGGAAGGGCATGTTGATTGGACTATTTTTGCATAATAAACGTATAGTCTGAGTTTCTTTTTACAGTGGGTCAAACTTTTAATTTTTTGGTCGAAGAGAGCATTATACTAAGCGAAACATGTAAGGAAAGGCTAAAGTCGGTCTGGGCCGACTATATGATAACCTACACTTGCTAATCCATTACAATTCAATTCGGTGAAAATCGTGAAGGAATTTTTATAAATTTGAACCGATCTCATCCACTTTTACAATATAGGGTGTCCCAAGAAGAGCGCAATTTTTTAATTTTAAATAAAACACAGATATTTAAGAAAAAATCGTGAAACTTTATTATATCGTAAAGTAGACAGAATGAGGTTATGTATGGAACAATATATCGTGCAGATGGCCGCCGCGTTTTGCATGAATGCTGCGGTATTTCATTAATGCAGCGTCCAATTTCGTCTTTTAAGGCTTGAGTCGTCGTCGGCTTATTCGCATAAACCATCGACTTCAAAAAACCCCAAAGAAAAAAAATCTAATGGTGTTAAATCACACGATCTAGGCGGCCAATTCTGATCTCCAAAACGCGAAATAACACGACCGGGAAATGACTGATGCAGCAATTGAATTGTTTCTCTGGCTGTATGACATGTGGCGCCGTCTTGTTGGAACCACATGCCCTCCACATTCATTTCTTCAATTCTAGGCAAGAAAAAACTGGTTATCATTTCACGATACCGAACACCATTGATTGTTTGCGCTTGACCTGCCTCATTTTCATAAAAAAAGGTCCAATGATTCCTCCAGCCCAAAAACCACACCACACAGTGACACGTTGAGGATGCATTTGCTTCTCGTGAATCACTCGAGGATTTTCCGCACCCCAAATGCGACAATTCTGGCTATTGACGAAGCCATCAAGATGAAAATGGGCCTCGTCACTGAAGATGATTTTATCGGCAAAATCAGCATTTTCATGTTGTCTCTCCAATACCCAATTAACGATTCAGTTCCAGAGTCAATTGAACTTTGTATGCATGAAGATGCAAATCTTTCGTCAAAATTCGCTGCAAAGTGGATTTGGAGACACCAATTTGCTGAGCTCGGTGTCGAATTGAGGTGGATGGAGTTTGAGCGACATCATCACGTACAGCTGCGACATTTTCGGTCGATCGACCTGGTCGATGGCGCGTTGTTGTCTTTACATCACTAACAGACCCAGTTTCGGCAAATTTATCCATTAATCTCTTTACAGTTGACTCTTTTGGAGCATTATTGTGACCCCAAAATGATTGCAATTTGCGAACTGTAGCCGCAAAACTTTCACCATTTTGGTAAAAAAATTTCACAATGAGAATGCGTTGTTCATTCGTGTAGCGCTCCATTTTTACTAACCTCGTACCTTCTACTAACAAACAATAACAATTGTTCAAATGTCAAACAATGACACTTCGAATGTTGCCAGATTTAAAAATTGCGTTCTTCTTGGGACACCCTTTATCTTTCTAGTGTAAATAGAAGATGTCCTGCCGATAATGAAGAATATCGGTTAAGGTATGTGGTTTCTGCAGTGGCGAGCCTCAAATTAGGAGAGTATTTGTATGGAAGCTATATCTAAATCTTTATCAATTTGACACATTTTCACCACAGATGTTTCTAGTTGAAATATAAGATTTTACGTAAAATTTGACGAAAATCTGTTAAAATTTACAGTTTCTAGATATTTTTGCAAAATTTTAATTTTCGCGAGAGATTTGCCTAAAATGATATTATTTTTCTCGATCTATACAACGGATGCTGCATGTGCATTAGAACCAATGTAACAGTTGCTTGTAACAAAGAAGCTGTAGGTCGCTATTCTTGCAAAAATCCGCGGTTGAAATTGCATTTATTTTAACTTTCTACATCTGGGTTCCTGAAACAATTCTGTCACAAATATTTCCAAATTAAAAAAATATTTTGGTATTCTCTATACGATACAAAGTTACACGAGTTTGTCTATATACATTTATCTTATTTCACACTTATTCTAATGTTAGGCATACATATCATTTTATTCATATCTCCTGCAGAAATGAAAATTTGCCAAATTATCCAATTTTGTATAAGTTTTTTTTTCTGCAAAATGGTCTACACAACATGCCCTTTCATTAATCTTACTAGATAATTTTTAGATCGACTGTTATATTTGTCCATTTGAAGTAAGTTATATCCCAGCATCTAATCTTAAAACATTAAAACTCATGAATATTATATGAAGAATATATTAACTAAAGATATTATTAATGAAATGTTTAAACCCCCATGCCTAACGAACTCATCGTTTAACAAAACAAACAAAAATATGAACAGAAATGAAATAATGAAACTTCAATAAATAAATTCCGTAATAAAAGTTATTGCCTTTTTTGAAACCAACGATTTAAAAATGTTACTTTCTAATTGAAGTAAAATTTTGACACCATAATTTTATTTAAAATTAATAATTCTAACAGTATAATTGGAACAATCGGTCTAATAATGAGATCGGAAGGTTAAAAATTCGAAAGCAACATTGTCAAAAATATGACATTTTTCCTATAACTCACATATCTTTTAAACTATATATTGGTATTCATTTTCTAATCGTATTCATTTTGAGAATTTTTGAAATTATTTTTTTTATTGGAAATTTTGGAGAGGACCTACAGCGAATGCCACCTCACAGATTGATTCAAGAAGGAAATTAAATATATCTAAATTATGATCTTAAAAATAAAATAAATTTACACCTGCGAAATAATGATAACGTTTTTTTTGGAAACGATTTAAAATGGTACATTTCTTGCGAGTTTTGTTTTTAGAGGCATGTAAATTCTAATTGAAGTAAAAAATTGACACCAATAGTAATTTAAAAAAAAAATGACGCCAAAAAATATGACGTTTTTTCCTATAACTCATATATCTCTTAAACTATATATCGATATATTTACGAGCACTATCATTGACGATCTATGTTCCGCTAGGAGTCAAATGAAAATTGTGATGGCGATGATCACTGTGCAAAATATCTTAGCAATCGGAGCATTGTTGCAGTTTTGGCACTCTTTTCAAAATTGTGCAAATCATCTGGAAAGTACTTATACTCTGGACATGTGAAATTTCGTCCAGATATATTTATCCGTTTAAAATTCGATTTGGAACCTGTACGTTGGAACTATTTTATCTCATATCAAAACTTGGACCTAAATTGTATTGTATTTTGGATCAGTAAATCGAAAGAATAAATGGGGTCCGAAATTTAACAGAAAAAATCTCCTGCCAAATTTCACGGTGATCGCACAACAATTGCTATCTGTTCTTTGATCATAAGCTTAAGAGTAAGCTTGATGTTGCAAATATTTGACGTGGAACTAACTGATAATACCATATTCCACGCTGTGGTTTAGGGTATAAAAACAAAGCAATAATGGTCCTACAGTTTTTAAATTAGTTTACTAGATAATATTTATAATAACTCATACTCCAGCAACTCATCTTAAAACGCTAAAACTCATGAATATTATATCAAAGATATATTAATTAATGGTATAATAAATTAATTGTTTAAACCTCCATGTCTAACGATCTCCTAGATCCACAAAATCACTTTCAGCAAAAATAGCTATGTATATAAATAATGACATTTCAATAAATAAATTCAACAAACAAATAACTATGTGTAGTTTTTTAGAAAATCATTTAAGCACGCTATAACGGTATAAATTAATGTTTTTTTAAATAAATTTATTAGAAATATATGTAGGAAAACCCAAAAATCTATTATATCAAATTTAACGCGAAATAAAAAAGTATACAGTTTGTTTGCGCTCCTGAACAACTAGGAACAAACACCTATTCATTTAGTGCGTAAAATCTAAATTAAGATATCATAACGATAATTTTGAAATTGTGTAGAAAAGAAAAACTTCTCTGAAAATAAAGAGTAATAAGTTTTTGCATTTTTAGACCACATAATATCCAAATTCCGAAATTTATGAAACTATATGTTCCAAAGTTTGATACCTTTTGAGTAATAAGATATCATATGTAAATAAACTATTAACGATTGAGGTTTTGCGATTTAAGAACTTTTGCAAATATTTTTTTTGTATTGAATAGTTGGCAAATTTGGAGAAGATCTATCGATGAGGTGCTTTGAAGAAAATTATTCAATAAGGTCATTATAAACATTTTGCATCGTGTAATCTAGAAAATTTGGTACAGATGCGAAATGGTATAGGGTAAGTTAAGTTATCGTGACCTACATTTTTTATAAACCAGTGTGGTTGACCCGAAACCCACGAAACTGAAGAAATTTTCCCAATCTTTCGCTGGGTTCACTCAGATAATATCATTGTAGTTGTTGGTGGTGGTGCTGCTTCCCTCCCATATATACAGTGAGTTGGATTTTTTGTTCCTGCCGTCGATGGGTAATGTGAGCATATAAATTGCAAAATCAATTGAGCGGTAAAATAGTTGAACATTCATTCAATGATGTTGATGATGATGAAGACAGCAGTTTTTGCTGTTGTTGATTTTTTGCTCCTTCTTTCATTTCGATAAAAGCAAAACCGAAAATTGTTTTAAAACTCAAGTGGTAGACTGCGAAAAAACAACCAGCCAGCAAGAAAGTATTCGCCCAGAAGCATAAGCCGACAAACACACACACCACTTACCTGCCAGCCTGCCTGCCTCGCCCCAATTTCCATACCAGCACCACCATTGGGTGACATTATTTAAAAGTCGAAGATAATTTAAGAGTTCAAATGGGAAGAAACTTTTCGTGAGCACTGTATTCGCACACAACCATTTAGTCTTCGAAACGAGTGTGTGTGGGTGTGCGAGTGTTTTGCTATTAAAGGGTTGTTGGCTGCTGAATTAAAGGTACAATGTTGTGGATAAAAGTTTACTTCTTTACTTGTGCAGATGGAGAGGGGGGATGGGTGGGTGTTGGAGGTGTGACCTGAAACTCAGGTGAATAAATGACAGGCAGACGATAAAAAATTGTAAAGTTAACTAAAGTTTTGTGTGCACATCCCTTAAAGACAATTATTTGTATTTAAGTTTACATTTATCCGCAGGAGTATTTTTGCGAATACATATTCCACATTTGTTGGATGCTGTGACAAGGATGTCAGATTGCAATTCCAATGGCATTTTCTTTTTCTTTGAGTCATATGTATGCACATAAATACATATGTGTAAAGTGTAGCTGTATCTGTAATTTGGCCACAATATGTTGCCACAAGCTGTAAGAATACTGGAAATATTCGTTAACAGGTAACCCTCATGTGGCGTAGAAGGATGTGTAAAATAACAATCTCTGGTCTTGTTCTATGCGAGTCATTCCATGCAAATCGCTTGTAACTACACTGGAGCCCCGATTTGCGTCGTTAGTGGGACCGGAGAAATGCGACGCAAACCGAAACGAAGCAATCACTTTTTTCGGTATAAATGTTGATTGGGCCAAAAATTTAAATATTTAGTAAAAAATAGATTTTTGATAAGAAAGTCAATTCATTCCATTTTATTTATTTGTAATTGACAAATATTTTTAATTATTATAAAAAAATAAGAAAATATAAATTTTACATAAAAACATAACAAAATTCATTCATGTTTGAATTCTGAAACATCACAATTTTCCAACCAATCTTTAAACAAGGTTGCAGTCATCAAAGCCTTTTTATTAGCACGCCAGTGCACACTGGTCCCAAATCCATTTTTATGGCATAAAGTCGAAAAATAAAGATACAAACTTGTAATTTTGAACATTTGCTAGACATAACATACTTCAAAAATAAAAAATAAAATTGGGCCGATCGGACCACGCCCACTATCACCTCCCATATAAACTCAATATATAACCAACATAATTATCACCCTGTATTAGTACAAAACAAAATTTTATGAAAGCTTAAAATAATGAAACTTATTTCACTTTGACGAACAATGTTTTTCTGAGCATTATTATAAAAGCAAAATATAGCATACAAATATTCTAGTTAACATTGCAATTTAAATAATTATTTCAGGAAATAATATAAAATGTCTACATGTGTACAGAAAAGTGAATGACGTTATATACCATTTTAAAGGTAATTGCAATACCTGAGATGGTGATGGGTCTCATTCACAAATCTGATTCAGATATATGATCAAATATATGTACTATGGCTATTCGAAATTGTGCTAAAATAAAGTGGCAATTGTAGGAGTTTGCCGAAAAGCTGACGAGGCATTATTTCTCCCATAAACTACACATTCAGACGAACACTTCCAAATTTACACTTTGAGTCAAGTTGAGTCCTACATATAACGTTTGGTCCACGGCAATTATAGGTTATGCTCACTTCGAATCACAAAATTACAACACTTGAAAAAATTGATAAGACTACAGTAATCACAAAATTTAAAATATAATTTTTCAACTACTTACGCCGGTATTCAATTTCAATTATATAGAAACTTCTTTATTTTCTTTTTACTCCTTCATTTTAAGTATTTTGTATAACTGCTTTAAATTCGAATTCATCCCAATTTTTTCACTTGAAAACTTTAAATGCCTCTCAGGCTTGCTGTGTTGCCACCAAGTTTTCTCCAATACATTTTCTTGATAGCTTGGAGTGTTGCCATTAAGAAATATATACATATTTAACAATTTCCAATTTAATTTTTTTTTTTTGAATTTCTGCCAAAAAATATGGATTTGGGACCATAGTGCAGTGTACAGGAAGATCATATTTTTTAACATTTTTCATTGCTCTAGGATTTTCAGATTTGTAAATCAGAAAGGTCCTAAATTTAAAATCTCCTTCTGCGTTTCCTCCCAAAAGAAGTGTAAGTCGATCCTTGGCAGCTTTAAATCCAGGACAAGATTTCTTAGTTTTTGACCGATATGTTCTTGATGGTAACCTTTTCCAAAAAGACCTGCTTCCTCTGTTACCCTCCATTTTCGATTATGGCTTTCAGTTGAAGCTTAAACTTTTCTGATGCTAATGTATCTGCACTAGCTGATTCTCCTTTTAGAGCCACATTATGCAGATTCGCGCATGTTCTAAAGCGGTTAACCAACCGTCGCTAGCTTCAAACTCTTCTGAATTTTCATTGCTTCCAGATGCAGAATTTTCTTTAAGGATTATATAGGGTCCGCAAAATAACTTTTTTTTTTGAAAATGCTATAAAAAACTACTGAATATTTTCTCAAATTTCTTTTTTTATTTGAAAGTGCAATCCTTCCGGTTAATAATGGAAAATAAATACATTCAAATGGCTGCCTCGGGCAACCCACAAATAATAGTCCCACGGTTGAATAGTTGAGAAAAAACGTTAGATGGCGGACCCCATACCAATGTCTTCTATGATTTACTTTTTCCGCTCTAGAAACCACATATTTCAACAAATAACTTTTTTTTGAAAATGCTATAAAAAAACTACTGAATATTTTCTCAAATTTATTTTTTTATTTAAAAGTACAACCCTCCGGTTAATAATGGAAAATACATTCATTCAAATGGCTGCCCCGGACACCCCACAAATAATAGTCTAACGGTTGAATAGTTAAAAAAAACGTTAGATGGCGGACCCTATATATGGAAAGTGCTTTGCTTTTAATCACCTCCATGCTCTGTGGCATTCTTCGCTTATTTTGTTTTTGTATCCATATAGAAAGAACGGACTCCATTTAAACCATTAATAAATTTCTTACTTTTATAACTTGTTTACATTGGAACGGTGTCGCAATTTCAGAAAATCGGGTTATTTTAGAACTGTCTCTGTTGCAAATTGTTTTTACTGTAGTTGGTGGTAACCAAAGTGTTCTTCCTATGTTAGCAGCTTTTTCTCCCGATTTAAAACGTTTTAATACATCCAATTTTTGTTCAAAACTAATGGTTTTTCTTTTATTTTTCCTCATTTTTCTTTTCTTAAGGTATTTTATTGACTCAACCACAGAACTTCTTATTGAGAACCAAATTCTTACTTCCGCAACATAACACGCTTAGAATAACTAACCTAGCAGAATAGCATGGGAATCCCCATTTTACACGCAGATTGACAAAATCACATGTGCAATCGTATGTTGCGGATTGAATCGGATTGAAGCAAATTTTTAAAAAGCGACGCAAATCGGAATCAAAACGACGCAAAGCAAATTGAGCTCAATTTTAAAAAGCAACGCAAATCGAAACGACGCGAATAGGATCGACGCAACACGGGGCTCTAGTGTACTGAAATACTTGATCGCTTTTGATATACTAAACTTGTTTAGAAGTTAATTTAAATTACTTTTATCAATTTAGTCACTGTGCTTATAAAGGGTGATTTTTTAACTATTATCTTTTTGGCAACACTGGTTTAAACAGCTGACGCACGTTTCGTGTTTTTTTTTTCACTGTCAAACATCTTCTGTTTGGTCTATAATTTAACCATGAATCGTCCTACAAACGAACAACGCTTGCAAATTATTGAATTGTATTATCAAAATGCGTGCTCTGTTAAGAAAGTTCATCGCGCGCATCCATCAGTTTAATCGACCCACTGAAGCGGCTTTTCGGGCTATTGTGACTAAATTTCGCAACAAATTTACATTGTTGGACATTAAACCACCAACACGCTTACGTAGAGTGTGAACGGAAGAAAATATCGCAGCTTTATCGGCCAGTGTTAATGATGACCATCAATTGTCGATTCGTTGGCGTTCGCAGCAATTGGGCCTCTGTTACTCAAAAACGTGGAAATGTCAAAATTGGGCTAAGCGGATGGAGGCGCAGTCATGGAATAATCTTCAAACATTAAATTATATGTCAGTACTATCGATTCAAATAAAGATTTCATGCATTTTTCTGAATTGTATGTGTTTTTTTTTAACTTTCCTATAGCTTTTAAAAAAGCACCCTTTATTTATACTATACTTTTACTTACCACGATTTGTGATATGAATACTCCACTCAAACGTATGCTCATATGGACGTGTACAAACCGCAATACACTGCACAACCGATTTCCCTGCTCAAGCATCATCACATAAACCTTGTCAATGCCCGAGCATTAAATTGTTATCTGATTTTCAATCAAATTCGTTCAATCGTGCGAATTGTGGATTAATTCGCAATCATAAAACCAAAATGCTCAGCTTACAGTGTATTTATAATCGTTTTAGTTTGAAATCATGAAGTGAAAGTACTACGTTGCACGAGGGCTATCAGGATATAAATATATTCACTTTACAGCATTTCGTTTGCATTGGAATTACTAGCAGAGCATTTCATAAAACTGGAATTAAGTGCCAGAAAAACGAGTGAAATGTATTTACATACATAAATAAAATGTTTGCACAATTTTGCGATCAATTCCATTTGGGAATGCACTGTGTGAAATGTGCAATGGTAATATTTTAAAGATCTTAGTTTACACTATATAAAAGTGCAATAGTACATTTCTAATATCTAATTTTGTTTTTAATCGATAAGCACTTATTGTAATCCTTCTACAGGAAAAAGAAGATCAATCGTTTATACACTGGGTATTTTAAGAACATAACTACATAAAATTTAAACGGTATATCACATTTAAGTTCATAGCCCGATAATATATATGAAATGAATAGAAAATAAATCGTACAATTGTAGAACATATAAAATAATTAAAAATATATACTAGTTTTTCGCAAAGCGCAAGGAAATGAAAAGTGGCGTAGAAGTTCTGAAACATTTCTTAGAACATACGAAATTCATACAAATTCTTCATGCATATTAGGATGTCCCAAAATAATAAAATTTATTTTTTTCTGTGTATGAATAGAAATATATGATATTTTTTTCATAGTTTTGTAGTAACTATTTACTCAGGTACGATATCATTTGGTTTTTTATACACTCCACGAGAGTATTATGGCTTTGTGCATTTGTTTGTAACACCCAAAAGGAAGCAGGATAGACCCATTGTTAAGTATACCGATCGACTTAGAATCACTTTCTGAGTCGATTTAGCAATGTCCGTCTGTCCGTCTGTCTGTCTGTCTGTCCGTCTGTCTGTCCATCTATTGTTGTAATCAAACTACAGGTCGCAATTATAGTCCGATCTTAACAAAAATTGGCACAAGTAAGTTTTGTGGATCAAGGACGAACGCTATTTAATTTGAGACAAATCGGTTCAGATTTAGATATAGCCCCCATACAAATGTCGCTCCCGATTTGACATTTTCCGCTCTAGAAACCACATATTACACTCGATTTTCTTTAAATTTGGTACAACATCTTATAATCCAACTATAAACACCTATGCAAAAATTGGGTAAGATCGGTTCAGATTTAGATATAGCCCCCATACAAATGTCGCTCCCGATTTGACATTTTCCGCTCTAGAAACCACATATTACACTCGATTTTCTTTAAATTTGGTACAACATCTTATAATCCAACTATAAACACCTATGCAAAAATTGGGTAAGATCGGTTCAGATTTATATATAGCCCCCATACAAATGTAGCTCTCGATTTGACTTTTGCCGCTTTAGAAACCACATATTGTACTCGATTTTCTTTAAATTTGGCACAACATCTTATAATCCAACTATAAACACCTATGCAAAAATTGGGTAAGATCGGTTCAGATTTAGATATAGCTCCCATACAAATGTCGCTCCCGATTTGACATTTTCCGCTCTAGAAACGACATATTGCACCCGATTTTCTTTAAAATTGACACAACATCTTATAATCCGACTACAAACACCTATGCAAAACTTGGGTAAGATCGGTTCAGATTTAGATATAGCCCGCATACAAATGTCGCTCCCGATTTGACATTTTCCGCTCTAGAAACCACATATTGCACCCGATTTTCTTTAAAATTGACACAACATCTTATAATCCAACTAGAAACACCTATGCAAAAATTGGGTAAGATCGGTTCAGATTTAGATATAGCTCCCATACAAATGTCGCTCCCGATTTGACATTTTCCGCTCTAGAAACCATATATTGTACCCGATTTTCTTTAAAATTGACACAACATCTTATAATCCAAGTAGAAACACCTATGCAAAAATTGGGTAAGATCGGTTCAGATTTAGATATAGCTCCCATACAAATGTCGCTCCCGATTTGACATTTTCCGCTCTAGAAACCACATATTGTACCCGATTTTCTTTAAAATTGACGCAACATCTTATAATCCAACTAGAAACACCTATGCAAAAATTGGGTAAGATCGGTTCAGATTTAGATATAGCCCCCAAACAAATGTAGCTCCCGATTTGTCTTTTGCCGCTTTAGAAACCACATATTGTACTCGATTTTCTTTAAATTTGGCACGACAGCTTATAATCCAAGTAAAAAACCTATGGTGAAAGTGGCTAAGATCGGTTCAAATGTTGTTCCCAAATGTTTAACCAATTTTGGCCAAACTATACATATTATATTTCACCTATTTCGTTCCAGATTTCAATATACCCCCATACAAATGTTCTTTACGATTTAACATTTTTTTGTCAAACACACACATTTACATTTACACATTTTCACCGAATTAAATTGTATTCGGATAGAAAGTGGAGTGTATCATAGAGTCGGCCCCGCCCGACTTTAGCCTTTCCTTACTTGTTTTTCTTAGACCAAAAACAAAGTTTTTATTTGGTTCACTGCTAGCAAAGGGGATAAGGGGATGTCGTTGAATCCAATCTACTCATTGGAGGATGACAGCAACCTATGTCAATCATACTCATTCGATCATAGACCAAGTCTTCAAGAAATTGATGGCAAAAGGCGACAAATCGATGGGTCACCTAGCCAGGATTTACTGGCCATTTCCGAATTGGGTCAAGTGCTCCAACTGTGTCGTCGATTTTAATGAACGGTGTGGATATGAAGCAATCAGATACTCTTAATGATCTAGGCATAATCATGCAATGCGATGCTCGATGGACAAAACATGTATTTGATGTGTCGAAAGAAACATTCAAGTCGCTTTTTAAAGTGGCGTACTTCACTTCCTCCGATTTTCTCAGTATCTACACTACCTATATCAGACCAAAGATGAAATATGACACCCATATATGGTCGGGTGATCCACGACCTTCTACTTGCCCGTGTGCAGAGGAGGGCGATGGCGTTGATAGGTGACGCTAGTATATAAAATTCTATTGTTTCCCTTGAACATCGTCGTAATGTGGGTTGTATGTCCTTGTTCTATCGATAATTTCATTGCGTTTGTTCGTCGGATATTCGGATGCTTATACCGCCCGTGAGAATGTTCGGTAGAGATACTCGACTTTCCAGGAACTTTCACCCTTTTGTTGTCGATTGGACATCCGACCGCACTATACATTACAAAATGAATTCGTTTTTCCCTCGTACCATCCGTATGTGGAATCGACTTCTGGCAAATATCTTTCTCGCCAATTACGATATTCAGAAATTCAAAACAGATGTCAGCAGACACTACTCCCTCTTTCCTCCTCCCAGTACATTATCTTCCTTCCTTCAACGCAATGCACTACATTTATAGGAGAGTGTTGGTTCAGTGAAGAAAAATTGACCCATAAAGGTTAAGATCTTCCACAAAAATTATTTTTATAAATTATCTCAGATATTAACTCACACAATTTTTTTCACTTACTTTGCTCCTTTCGACCAAAAAATGAAAAGTTTGGCCCACTGTAAAAAAGAAACTCTTACCAGCTGGTCTATAAGATTATTTTACAAAAATGATCTACTCAGCATGCCCTTTCAGAATTATAGAGTCGATACTCTGTTCCAAATATACCAAAATACAAAAAGACTCAACTAACATTTTGTGCCAATCGAGATTTTTGGTTATTTTAATAAATAAAATATCGATTTGCAAAAAATGTTAGTTGAGTCTTTATATACTTTGGTAACGATATATTGATATATATCTAGAAAATATCTAATTTTATATATAATTTTATATATAAGACTATAAGATTATTTTACAAAAATTATCTACTCAACATGCCCTTTCAGAATTATAGATTCGATACTCTGTTCCGAATATACCAACATATAAAAAAGACTCAACTAACATTTTTTTGCAAATCGAGATTTTTGGTTATTTTAACAAAACACAACAACTTCGGTCATAATAAACAAAAATATTGATTTGCAAAAAATTTTAGTTGAGTCTTTTTATATTTTGGTAACGATATATTGATATTTATCAAGAAAATATCTAATTTTAGATAATAAATACATATTAGTATTTCTACAGATATATCAGTAACTTCTTCGAAACACACTCTGAAATTTAGAGTAAAATTAGAATATAGATGTAACATGTACTAATAAAAAATCGAAAATAAAATAGTGTCCATAATAATTTTAATGTTGATCAAATCGGCACGGGTTATCGTTATCCGATGGAAATAATATTTGTTATTTCAGCTATTGCGGTCAAATAGAAGAAATAAAGTGTATAATTTTCAAAAAAAAAAAGATGTCCTCTCTTATAAATTTAGCAGCTGTAATTTTTGTATACCATGTTTAGTCGTTGTTGGAATAATTATACACATTCCTGTTGTTCCACTTTGGAACATATGGTTATTACAAATAATTTCGATTCAAATATATTACATGCTACTATTTTAATTTCATTCCAGGAGTTATTCGAAATTGCAACTACCCTGTATAACTTTCTCATCCATTTGTGGATGGGCCTTCCATTTGTTGTACTGCCCTGTCGGTTCCACGATTTCAGTTCTTCTTGATATATGTGAGGTCTTGCACACGGAATTTATAAGACCGAAGGATCATCACTATATCCAATTTTGCTATCTAGGTAGCTATATCACTGTTTCTTGAAAAGCTTGGCCATACTCGCGTTTTATACACATCGATTTGGTTTTGCCAATATTTATTTTTAAACCAGATTTCTCTGCTTCCCGATCCAAGAGTCGAAGTTTTCATGATATGTTGCTGAAGATGTTTGTGAGAAGACAGATATCAACCACATGGTCTAAATGTTCCAGACGCCTGTAAAATCCACACTGGATACCGCTGGTAGGATATCTCGAAACATCATTCATTACAACATCGAGAACAATGATGAACAATACACTGAATGAATTATCTTCATAATATTTATGATTTTGTCTTAACCTCAGTGTAAATTTTCATTAAAAGGTCGCCAAAGAAACATTTCATACAATGTATGAAACATGTATAAATCTATGAAAAGTGTTATAGATTTTATGAAACATTTCTTAGAAACTATGAAATGCAGTTCTTCATTCGATGAACTTTTGTCATACAACTTCATTATTTTTCATAATATGATTTATGAAAATTTTAATAGATTTTATGAAGAAACTTCATTAATTTTATGAAAAAGTTTAATAAATAGTAAAAATGTATACTGAAGTTTCCAATATAAACAAAAACACAAAAAACGGTTCATACTTATGTCAGAGTTAACAGAGTACAAATGAGAATTGTTAGCCTGTCTGCCTGAATCTGCCTGTCGCTCTGTCCATATATTCTTGTATTCAAATAGAAGGAATCATATAGTCTGCTCCGCCCGACTTTAGCCTTTCCTTACTTGAACTGTACTACTTTGAGGATAACAAAAAATATATATCTGGTTAACCTGTTTCTACCTTCCTATCATTCATGATGTCGTTTCATTTGAAACACATTGAAATATTCATCGGAATCCCCACAAAACGTCTCAGTTTTTCTCTCTAAAATGATAATATTTCTTTGCAAAGCAAAAACAGTACGCCCTAATCAACACTCACACACGCGAAGTAATGTTAATGTATACTGCAATTTAAAATAGTTCTCATATTCTGATAATCATATTTTTCGATGACTTACACATTTTCGTCTTTAGACATAAGTACATAATGCACCCTCATCACCTCAAAGGCAGGTTATTACAATTAGAAAATGATAAAAGTTGAAGAAATTCAACACCGTCAACACACATCAGTTTATGTAGGTTTGTGTCAAGTCATCAAAACAAACATTATCGGAAAGCTACGATTTTTTAATACTTGTATTCGAGGTGGGTATGATAAAATCAATGGCTCACAAATGCTCATAAGCATGACCGACAACTGAATGAAAAACCGGATCGTTCAAAAATATATGACACTGATTCAATATGTTTGAATACAGGCCTCCCATTTAATACGTTTAAATTATTCAAATATATTCCATTGTTATGACGATTGTTGTTTTAAAACGATACCCGCTAAAATTTTAAAAATCGCTTTCAACTGCCCAATTTAATCTAAGTCAAATCGGTAACAATGTTTAGTCCAATTTATCCATCAAAAAAGCTACTTAGAGGGAATTCGTGAAAGTAATGTTTTGGAGATATTTTTCAAAAGATTTCAACAAAAATTTTAATAGATACAGGGTTTCATTTGGCTTGTAATATTGATAGTAAAAAACTAATATAATCATTAATATATAAACTATACTGACTTACATTTGTGAAGATGCTATGCAAAACCTGATTTTAAAATTTATTCAAAACAGAGCTGTATTTTTCCAACGTAAGTGTACTTTTAACTAGACAGCGAATTTTACAATAACAAAAATGCTAACATAAAATTGGTTATATAGATTATTTAAATATTTGTATCATGAAACTCATTTGTGCGAAGTCAACATTCAATTATAGCCATCCCTTGAAAATCTGATTTTGCATAAAAATCCGCTGTCTACTTTTAACAAATATACTAATTATATTTATATGAGTTGTTTTTCTACCTATATTTATATTCGACGATGGTAGTGAACATACGCTAGACTAAGTAATATTTGTATTTGTGTTGTCTTATAAAAAAGCAAAAACTAGGATTTTTTTTGTAAAAATCTGTTAAAATATGTAGTCTCTAGAGCGGAAAAAGTCAAATCGAGCGCGAAATTTGTATGGAGCTATATATAAATCTGAACCGCTGTGGCCGATTTTCACAATAGCTGTTTCTGTTTGAAATGTAAGGTGTTATGCCAAAATTGAAGAAAATCGGTTAAAATATGTGGTTTCTACAGCGGAAAAATTAAAATCTGGAGCGAAATTTGTGTGGTCGGTATATAATTATAATTATGAATCAATCTGACTCAAATTCACCACAGTTATTTCTAGTGAAAATATAAGTCCAGATTTTATGAAAATCGGTTGAAATTGGTGGTTTCTGGACCGGAACAAATTATGAGATGTATGAGAGCTATATATAAAACTGAACGGATCCGACCTACTTTTGTAACAGATATTTCTAGTTGAAATATAAGGTGTTTAGCTAAATATGAAGAAATTTTATTAAAATATGTTGTTTCTAGAGCGGAAAAAGTTAAATGTGAAGACACATTCGTATGATCTGAACCGTTTTTCTTCGAATTAAATATACTTCAAATATGTACATTAGGCTAGGTCGCGGTCATACAAATGGAAAAAGACCTCACTTATAATCCTATATTCATCATTTAGGCATCATTCGACAGATATTGATTCCTTCTATTTATTTTTCATAACACCTTTACAAAGTGTTCCCAAGAAATATGAGTTTGTAGCTGTCACTTTGAAAACCCACAAAAAATTAATTTAAACGTCCAATAATACTACCAATGGCTATTCTAAGACAATAATTAAAATTTGTATTTAAAGTGCTTCCAAGGGTCTATTGATTAATACAATTCAATTGAGTAAAAATCTGAAAAAGAGAAGGAATTTTGTATGTTTCCTAACCATAGGCTAATATGATCTGGTTCAATTTGTGAAAACGAGAAGAATATTTTTATCGCGGCTATATCCAAACATGGAATGAAGTGTCTCACTTTCACAATAGGTTCTTCCAGTTCAAGTAAAATTGTGTCAAGTGAAATTTGTGGAGCTATATATAAATCTGCACAGATCTGACCTATAGATATTTTGCCACATTTGAAGAAAATCTGTAAAAATATGTGGTTTCTAGACCAGAAAAAGTCAAATCGAGAGCGAAATTTGAGTGGGAGCTATATGCAAATCTGAACCGATCTGACCTATTTTCACCATAGTTTAAATATAAGATGTTTTGCCAAATCTGAAGACAATCTGATACAATATGTGGTTTCTAGAGAGGAAAGAGAAAAATCTGAGGAGACATTTGTATGGGAGCTATATATAAATCTGAACCGATCTAACACATTTTCAACACAGGAGTTTATATTTTTCAAATATAAGATGTTTTGTCAATTTTGAAGAAAATCTGTTAAAATATGTGGTATCTAGAGTGAAAAGAGTCAAATCGGGAGTGTAATTCGTATGGGGGCCATATCTAAATCTAAACCGATTTTCTTCATATTAAATAGCGTTCGTCCCTCTCCCGATAAACTTCGTTGTGCAAAGTTTCATTTGGTTCTACTTGCAATTGCGACCTGTATCGTGATTACAAGAATATATGGACGGACGGACAGACAGACAGACAAACGGACATTGCTAAATCGACTTAGAAAGTGATTATAACTCGTTCAGTATAATTAACAATGGGTCTTACTCGCTTCCTTTTGGGTGTTACAAACAAATGCACAAAGACATAATACTCTCGTGGAGTGTATAAATATTGGGTCTTTCTTCATAATTTTTGGGCATTTCATATTTGTCATTTGGGACATTTTTATACACTCCACGTTAGTATTATGTATTTGTGCATTTGTTTGTAACACCCAAAAGGAAACGTGTTAGACCCTTCGTTTATTATACAGATCGGATAGAATCACTTTCTGAGTCGATTTAGCAATGTCCTTCTGTCTGTCTGTCCATCTATTGTTGTAATCAAATTACAGGTCGCAATTATAGTCCGATCTAAACAAAAATTGGCGCCAGTAAGTTTTGAGGATCAAGGACGAACGCAATTTAATTTGAGGCAAATCGGTTCAGATTTAGATATGGGCAAATCTAAGGTATAGTACGATTCCATGTCACTCAAGCTTCTAACCGCTTTAAGAGCAATATATAATATTTCTGAGAGTGTCATAATTTTCAAAACGACGAGTTTAACCTCGCCAACATCCTAAAGTTTTAAAATTATGCTGTTAATGTAGTCTACTGAGCTAAGGTCTACCCTAATTTACCCTATTTTTGCTTGTAACTTTCGGGAGTTGTTCAACTCTTTTGGCTATAACTTTTTCAGCATAAGAGAAAATCATTCTGATCTTTTTGTGGATGATAGTAATGATGTTGCGGAATCTTCTATATGTTGAAAAGGGCGTGTGACATCACTGAGGAATAAATGGTAGCTCTTTAAAATCTGTCACTCTGTTTTTGCATAAAACGAAAATGTATACAATTTTCTTTTTTGCGCTTTCAGCGTGAACGTAATTGCAATTTTTTTAATATTGGATTATAAACGACAGAGATACTAACAAAAGGCGACCGGACGATTTGGTGTGCCTTCAGCGACAAGGAGATTATGACAGTACGAACATCATCAGGTCGATGCGTGCAGATCATGAAATTTCATATTTTTTGAAGAGCACATCCGCAGTTTGAAAAATAACTGGTGGCAACCCTGTGTGATCGGTGAATATGGGTACTACTAATAATGTGTGTAAGTGCTAAATAGATCGAATTATTATTTTGGTACCGAGAGCCATTTTAGGTTAAATTTTGTTGATTTTCATAGGGTTTTCAGGCTTAACTTGCAATAGAACCAAAAGGGGCAATCCGATTATAACTTCTTCAGCACTTTAAAAAAATGATGCACGCGAACATATTATTTATATTTAATGTATTTTTAACAAGTTGACGCTAAAATAAAACGTGACGCTAAACTTGCAATAAAACCAAAAGGGACAATCCGATTATAACTTCTTCAGCACTTGAAAAAAATGATGCACGCTAGCACATTATTTATATTTAATGTATTTTTAACAAGTTGGCGCTAAAATAAAACGTGTGTCTCTAATTTGAAATTTTTAATTTTTCAAAATTGAAATCGGACTATTTTGTAGATTTTCCCATATAGCTCCCATAAAAACTTCGCTCCCGATTTGACATTTTCCACTCTAGAAACCACGTATAGTACCCGATTTTCTTTAAATTTGGCACAACATGTTATAATCCAACTATAAACACCTTTGCGGAAAGTAGGTAAGATCGGTTCAGATTTAGATATAGCCCCCATACAAATGTCGCTCCCCATTTGTCTTTTGCCGCTCTAGAAAACACATATTGTATCCGAATTTCTTCAAATTTGACTTAACACCTTATGATCTTACTAGAAACATGTATGCTGAAAGTGGGTAAGATCGGTTCAGATTTAGATATAGACCCCATACAAATATTGCTCCCGATTTGCCTTTTGCCGCACTAGAAAACACATATTGTACCCGATTTTCTTTAAATTTGGCACAACATGTTATAATCCAACTATAAACACCCATGCAGAATGTGGGTAAGATCGGTTCAGATAGCCCCCATACAAATGTCGCTCCCGATTTGACTTTTGCCGCTCTATAAAACAATACATTGTATACAAAATCCTTCCAGTTTTCAATTTTTATCGAATTCAATTGTATTCGGATAGAAAGTGGAGTGTATCATATAGTCGGCCCCGACCGACTTAAGCCTTTCCTTACTTGTTCATTTTGAAATTTCACCCATATATTTCTTAAATGCAAGGCAGAAATCTTGTACTCTGCCGAAGGCCGGCATTGAAGGCCATAGAATAAAGTCATTAAGCCTGGTCGAAGGCCGACAATGCAAAAAACCTTTACTCTTGATAATATATTTTTGGGTGATTTTTCTTAGTGCAAGTACACGACAAGTAGGGGACCGCTCCCTTTTTCATGGCTTTGTTATTGAAGGGGGTGATATGTCTTGGATATGTCCGGTGTCTGTTTAAAACCAGTCTCACAGTACATAACTTGGACCATACCTCAAAAGAAATGTCCTAGTATCGGTCTCAAAGGATATGACCTGGAACCGAACTCAGAGGATATGACCTGGACTCAGTTTCAAAGGACATGTCTTGGACCGCACCACAAGAGAAAAGTCCGAAAATTTTTGTATAGACCCGATCTCAAAGAACGTGAATTGAAACACTCTCTGAGAAATGAGAAGTGAATAGACAATTTATTCACACTTTGGAACGAGTTCGGTGATATATCTATATCGACCCATCCCAGAATAGGTTCGTTTATAGCAATTGCCACCGATTTCCCGTAGGGAAATTATTCAAAAATTGGTTAAAATGTTTCATTACCCAATCACTTGGGTGATTTTTCATTTTTTTTTGGGCGTAATTTCATTTTCCATTTTGGGTCCTTTTTAATTTCGCCAATTTTTCATTTATTTTTTTGGGTGATTTTCCATGTCGCCAAAAAATGGATTATGGATTTTTTATTAAAATCGTAAGGCCTTCTCACAATTCTCATTGATGTAATATGGAATTCCACACATTGTGTTGTTTACCGCAGCTTGTTATTCGCTTAGTTTCTTAGCTAACTAATTTATTTTCTATAGTTTTTCCCATAGCCAAATAGTACCTCTTGCATGCTATCAACTTTAGTTTTAGCCGAAATATTTATATTTAAATATTTTTTTATTTTTCGCATAATCAGCAAATACAGATGCCACGTTTCAATTGAGAACCCAATTCCAAAAATTTACGGGATTATTGAATGTTTATAGTTTTCAGTTTTATTAAATATATTATGTTTGTATAACTAACAGTCGGCACTAACTTCAGACATATTTGGCTAATGACGACTACTGAAAGCATTTTATGCGCACATTAAATATTCCAATTCTGGGAACTCTCCCTTTGAAATCTTCTTTATCTGCGGTTTGTTTTGACCATGTTACAGCTGATGTTGTTGCTATCGACTAACTAACTTGCTAGCTGTTAGATTTCGTTTTTAACATACGAATATGTATGTGTGTTTGTGTCATTGATCGTCGCTGTTTTGCAGAGATCACTTTCCCTTGATCAAACATCAACAGTAAAACGTTTGACCCCCTCCCTTCCTCTTAGTCTAACACTCACTCTCGCACTTGCGGAGCGTGTCTCCGCACAGGTGGACAAGACGGTCAAAATCAATGCTATCAAGAGTTCAATGTTTGGTCCACTGCCGGCAGTCTGGCAGTAGTTCAAATACCGTGGCTATGTTAAGATCGCCACAATCGGGTTAAGAGAGCACAGCGCGTGCGTGCAAAGGTTTAGACCGTAGCGTGTTTCGTCCGTCCGCCCGTTCGTCCATACAAAAGAGAGAGAGACGCGAAACGTATCGAAAAGATAAAGTGCTGACAGCAAAACTATTTTGACACTTGACGGTGAAAAATGTTTGAGAACTTCTTATTGAAGAGAACGTCATCATCATCATCAGCGGCAGCAGCAGCCACGGTAGCAGCAACGGTTGCGTCGACAGAATCAGATACAAGAGCTGTTACATGCCACCGGGCATTTTGTTTAAGCATCATCATCTTCATCAACATAACGACAACGACAGACATCCACAGCAAGCGATCAGATCGCTTGTACGCGCATCGTATTTACTTGTGCTGAAAGACCTTTCTTTCGTTCTCAAGCTATCCGTGTCTTTCTTCCGTGGCCTTTCTTAGTGTCCGAGCGACGACGGTGAAGAGTGTTACTTCCGCGCGAGATTCGTTCAAGTTAAAACGCCTAGTTTTGTGAGTGCTGTGCGGCGAGAGTTCAACTGATCGAAAACAGAGTAGAATGCATTTCTTGCGTTTGCGTTATCTGCTCAGCTGGACTGTGCTACTGCTGCTGCTGGCGACGGTCACGCTGAGTACAGCATTCGGTCACAAGTTCAAAGTGATGAAGAATAGTTTCCGATATCTACAAGAGAACATGCTAAGCACCAGTTTGAAACGGGCTCAGCTTAATTATGGCATTGTTTTCGAATGTCGTTCAACGTAAGTGTGTGTGTGTTACAAAACAAACCGAGTTTTTATATAACTAGTGAGATTTCCTGCAAATATTTAAAAATAATACGAATTTCCAAAAAAAAAAAAATAATTTTCCTACGCGAATATTATGAAAAGCAATGAATTGCAGTGCGAAATAAAGTTTTTGTAGTAGTGATAAAAAAAGTAAAAACGATAACATTGAGAAATGATTGATATCATTAATCAATATTAATTTAAAAAAATAATAATCTTTGCATGAATTTTTTGGTCTTAGGTCCCACTAGGTTTTGTCCAAAATCGTCAATTTGAATATACCATCACTCTACAGAGTCGGAGGGAGGGAGAGTCTGGGACAGAACAAATAAAAAAGGCGTTAAGTTCGGCCGGTCCGAACTGTCGATAGATGTTTCGTAGAATATTACAGGAAAATATAATTTTTTAATATAGCCAAACCAAAACAAATACAGGTATTGAAAAAATAATTTTATAAATAAATATAATATTTTTATTATTTCAAATATTATGAATATTGAAACCTGGGACGATGTGACACACTTTCACCATATATGTTTATTGGTGAAATATAATATGTAAAGTTTGGCCAAAATCGGTTAAACATTCGGGAGCAACATTTGTATGAGGGCTATATCTAAATCAGAACCGATCTTACCCACTTTTACCATAGTTTTTTTAGTTTGATTATAAGATGTTGTGCCAAGTTTAAAGAAAAACGGGTACAATATGTGAAGACCTCTTTGGATTATAAGATGTTGTACCAAATTTAAAGAAATCGGGTACAATATGTGGTTTCTAGAGCGGAAAATGTCAAATCGGGAGCGACATTTGTATGGGGGCTATATGTAAATCAGAACCGATCTTACCCACTTTCACCATAGGTTTTTTAAGTTAGATTATAAAATGTTGTGCCAATTTTAAAGAAAATCGGGAACATTATGTGGTTTCTAGAGCGGAAAATGTCAAATCGGGAGCGACATTTGTATGGGGGCTATATCTAAATCTGATCCGATCTTACTCAATTTCTACATAGGTGTTTCTAGTTGGATTATAAGATGTTGTGCCAATTTTAAAGAAAAACGGGTACAATATGTGGATTTTAGAGCGGAAAAAGCCAAATCGGGAGCGACATTTGTATGGGGGCTATATCTAAATCTGACCCGATCTTACCCAATTTCTGCATAGGTGTTTATAGTTGGATTATAAGATCTTGCGCCAAATTTAAAGAAAATCGGGTAAAATATATGGTTTCTAGAGCGGAAAATGTCAAATCGGGAGCGACATTTGTATGGGGGCTATATCTAAATCTGAACCGATCTTACCCACTTTCACCATAGGTTTTTTAAATTAGATTATAAGATGTTGTGCCAATTTTAAAGAAAATCGGGAACATTATGTGGTTTCTAGAGCGGAAAATGTCAAATCGGGAGCGACATTTGTATGGGCGCTATATCTAAATCGTATCCGATCTTACTCAATTTCTGCATAGGTGTTTCTAGTTGGATTATAAGATGTTGTGCCAATTTTAGAGAAAAACGGGTACAATATGTGGATTTTGGAGCGGAAAAAGTCAAATCGGGAGCGACATTTGTATGGGGGCTATATCTAAATCTGACCCGATCTTACCCAATTTCTGCATAGGTGTTTATAGTTGGATTATAAGATGTTGTGCCAAATTTAAAGAAAATCGGGTAAAATATGTGGTTTCTAGAGCGGAAAATGTCAAATCGGGAGCGACATTTGTATGGGGGCAATATCTAAATCTGAACCGATTTCCTCCAAATTCATTATTCATGGTCCTTGGGCAGAAAAAATAACTTGTGCAAAGTTTCGTGACAATCGGACAACAATTGCGGCCTGTAGAGTGCGAACAAGCTTAGACGGACAGACAGACGGACGGACAGACAGACAGACATCGTTAAATCGACTCAGCTGGTGATTCTAAGCAGATCGGTATACTTAAAGGTGGGTCTAGCTCGATTATTTCTTGATGTTACAAACATTTGGCGCGAAACTAACTTATAATACCCTAGTCCACGAAGTGGTGTAGGGTATAACAAAAAATATTTTAATGCACTTGGTCAATGTACGAGGAACGAATTTAAAACAAAAGCCACCTTTTTAGCTAACACGTGGGACAATGTTCCGGACATTGCTATTAAAAACTGTTTGAAAGTTCTTACAATGATCAATGGACTAGTGAGGATTATGTACAGAACAGTCAGCACAACACATTCATCGATATTAAATTTACTGAGTAAATTTTCCACAGGAGAAATCGACAAATGGATCAACGAAAGCTTTCAATATGTTATTGAGGAAACTAAAGCCTTAAATACCTCTTATAACTAAAATAAGTATATTGTCAAAGTACTTGACATAAGTATTGAGTGGGCCTCTATTAGGACGATATTACTAATTTAAATCTTAATAATTTGGGTCTTGGTAAGAGCAACAATCTCAGTTAATGCAACTGCCTTGATTTCATATCGGTTGCGCAAATCGAGCTTTTACTGTATTTCCATTCCATTTTAATTCAAAAAGTACAAATTTTACCCAATAGCAAGTAAGTACAACAGATATATTGACAAATATGCTTAAATACTCTAAAATATTACGGGTTAATATGTGTATTTTTAGTCCTTTTGAGGGAAAATGTTTTCCCTTTGGGCCGATTTCGCTTCAATCCCAACCGATCTACGACTATAAGACGTATATGTGCAAAATTTGGACGTCCTAGTTCCTTTCGTTTAAATGCTAGCGTGCTTTCACATGGCTAGAATATATATACTTTATAGGGTCTCAGGACAATATTTTTCAAGGTGTTACAAACGGAATGACAAAGTTAGTATACCCCCATCCTGGAGGTGGAGGGTATATAAAAGTTACTTTCGACGAAAATTGGAATTTTAGTAAAAACAAGTAAAAAGGCGTTAAGTTCGGCCGGGCCGAATCTTATATACCCTCCACCACGGATTGCATTCCATAGTATAGGGTGTTTTTTATTGAGGTATAGAACTTCGAATTGAAATAAAACACAAGAAAATCGTTTTAATGTCCATCAATTTGACTTTATTGGAAGGATAATTTTATGCCATTAATGTTTAAATATGATTTCAGGCATGTGGCCGCCGCGGCTGGCTCGAATATAGCCAATTCTACAGGTCCAATTTTCAACCACTTTCTCCAATTGCTGTGCAGCTCCAATTGCTGTGCACGATGGCGAATCGATTCATTCGGGTCCTTTTCAACACTTTGCTCTACAGTGGCAATTGTTTCTTCGGTGCGCACTGTTCGACGTCTCTGCGGATGCGTATTATCACATAGAGTAAACGTAGTGCGAAAACGATCCATGGTTAACCGAATTAATTGCTCTGATGGACGATTATGTCGACCATAAAATGGACGAAGCTTGCGGTGAACTTCGCGAACTGAACCATTACTTTCGAAATAAATTTGCACGATTTGCAAGCGTTGTTCTTTTGTCAACCTGTTCATGATGAAATGGTAAACCAAACTAAATATTAATCACTTGACAGCTGACAAAATGGCCGCCAGTTAAAAAAGTGATGCCAACTTAAAGTTCTATACCCCAATAAAAAACACCCTTTATTACCGGTAGGTTAGAGGCTGTCGACATTACAATGAAGTGAAGTAACGTATTTTGAAAATTGTGATATTTTTCTAAAGGTTTCGCGTCCATATTGGAATGAACACATCTAATTTCATGATTCTAAGTACATCCGTTAGCTTTTTACCACTTTTATATATTTTTTTAATTTTTGACCCTAAAAGAAATACTCATATTGTGTGTGTTTACGAAGACAGACGAGTGTAACCATTGAATTTCATTATTCTAGCTTCATTCTTAGCTTGTTACCAATTTTATCCCGATTTGATCCTAAAGGTACGAATATCGAAAGATATCTTTATTTTTCATGTCTACGCAGTCACAGCAATGTACACACCGAATTTCACTATTATAACTGCAATCGTTTGATTGCATCCATTTTTATCCCTTTCGCCCCATTTTTCCCCTAAAAGTTCAAATTTAGAAAAAAAAGTATTTTATGTTTCGCGTCTAGACAGTCAGATAAATGCATACATCGAATTTCATGATTTTAACTACAGCGGTTTAGTTGGTACCATTTTTATCCCCCTTTTCCAATTGTATCCCTTAAAAGTACAAATTTCGAAAAATCTTACGTGTTTACGAATTATAGGGATGTACACACCGAATTACTTGTTTCTAGCTGTCGTATCATTGGTACCATTTTTATCCCTAAAATTATATGTTCACCGACTTGTTCTCGCTATCATGAAATATCTCTTTGGAACTCGTGATTCATTTGAAAAAGAAAATATTCTATTATAATATAATGTCAGCCCTTGAAACCTATCGGAATGCTCTTCATTCAAAATATGATAATTTTCCTTATTCTCTAAAAGCAATTTTAATTATTATTATTTTTAATTTTCCTTATTCTTCGTAAAGCAAGTGAATAATTTGTAGACACTGCTACAGGCTACGTGTTTCCATGATGGCATTCCAAACAATTTTTATATAGGCTTGCTTATTTCCAAATAAGTACAAATTAACCTAAAAATTCACCGAATACTTTTTAATCTTACGAGATTAGCGATTATCTCGAACGCCACAGATCTGTGATTTTCACAAATATCCACTTAAGTCAATACTTTCAGGAGAACGAAAAAATAAATTTTTTAAGATTGAGATGAATGATTTTTTAGTTTATTTTTTTTTATTGACATATTATCTACAACAATATAGCAAATGGCATTAATTATTTGTGAAAACCACAGATATATATTTGGCTACTCACTTAGGCAGTGAGTATAATGACTTTTGGTTCGTGACAACCGTCCTCAGTAGGCTTTCCAGCATTTTTCTGATGTAACAATCAATCTCTTAATGTCGGTGAGTTAATTTTATGAATCAAACTGTCTGTTTTCCGTGATATTGTTTTTTGTTTGTTTTAATTTGGTTTGCCAAACATTGTGAGTTTAACTCGGATTTTCTCCTGACTTAAGATCAGTTTGCATTTGATTTGCAAATTTGTTTGCAATTCATAAACCACTTGATTGGTGATTTGTGTTTGCGAAATTCATATTATCTATGTTCGATATTTACAATTCAGATCTGCTAAAATTAGCTTTTTGTATTTTTAGAGCGATCTTTATAAACCGTCTTGCGACGAACGCGATCTAAACTAGTCGATCAGAAGTGGTGCGCGACCCACGATAATATATTTTTAGCACATTATCATCATTTCACTTTCATCATCAAATCTGATCATCACCATTATCACCTCTTCTACAACTAAAATTTAAATTTGCAATTTTTATTTAGCGAAATTTTGATTAAAGGAAATTCGTAAATTCAAAATTTCTGATTTTTATTTAAGAAATTTCAAATATTCATGAGAAATAATTGACAGTTTCGTATGCAAAATTTGTGATTGTATATTAATAAATTTGCAATTTTTATTTAGCCAAAGTCAATCTCCGCCATAAAATATTCCGATTAAATATATCACTGACTTAGCCCCGTTTATATTAATGTTTATTCACAGTCTTAATTCATGTGGTTTGGCTCGGACAAGATTTTAATTTCTAGTGGGTATTTTCTCAATACTATTCCCATCGTGAATTCTTTTCAAGAAAACCCCGTTTAATAGATTTTTTGAGCGCGTCCAGTTTATGGACAATGATAAAAACGAAATATTTTGGGAGAACCCGTGAAACAAAGGAATCTTTCATTTTAGTCGTGAACATCGACAATATTTACTTCGAAGCCACTCTAATGAAAAATTTTGAGGTTTCTGAAATAAGGAAATGTTTTGGAAAAACATGCGTAATTAACCTATGGCCACCCCACTCTGAATTTTTGATATTTTGTAGAGAATAACATAAGCTAAAATACAAAACAAAATAAGAAAAATTAAAGATATGGTATTCAGGACATTCAAGGATTAAAACTATTTTTAATTTTTGGAATCCTTGAACCACAAGGATATTTATAGTTTCATACAGACTCGGAATGAGGGGGTGTAAATCTTTCAGATGATAGCAATATCGTTAAAATCTGATGACGCTATCGAAAGTTATAATATCGATAAAGAAGCCATCTCTTCAAAAAAACCACCGAGACAACCAACTTTGGACCACTGTAGAACGTAAACCACACACTACTTTGAGCTACGGTAAACGGTATATTACCGGCAACCACTAGTAGAATGTATGTGCCTAATTTCATCAAAATCGATGAGGGTCGAAATCCATGTTGGGTCGTTTTCTGTTGGAATTACCTTATACTCTCCACCATTGGATGGAGTGTATATTCATATATTCATTATGTTTGCGAATATTCATCGGAGAATAAAAATGTATATAGATATGTTCTGGATCGTGATAAAATTCTAAGGTAATGCTCGCCACACACAAGAGATTCAAAATTACCAGATATTATTTTACTAATATTCCAATTTTTGTCGAAGTTACCTTTAATATTTGTACTATCATATTGGCTGTATAACTCGATGATGTTTTTATGTTGAAACTAAATGTATAGGTAATGCTAGCTCACCATAGCCTACATTAGTCGCACACTATTACCGGATGATTCGGTGTCCACAGCTCACTAATGTCCCAAAATAGTATGCTTGCCTCAGATACATCAAAACCAATTATATTTTTCACAACAATTAGACGTTTTAAGCAAAACTGAAAATTCAATATTCTTTCAACCGTCTTACTTAATTTTATTAAATAAATTAATCAGGCTTTAGGTAAAACATTTATCAGCTGCTTCTTAAAATTGTTTGCTGTAGCCCTTACAGTGAAACTTGCGTAGAATATTAACACCGTCCCACTAAAATTTGACGTATTTCTGGCATTTAACATGAGTTATGGTCTATTCATAGACTTATAGTCGAATTATATTCGAAATATTTTTTGGTAGGAAATTTTAACTAGTTAATCAGCTGTTTTAGAGTTTTTTTACCCTTTTGCACAAAAGGCAACAATAATATCATTATATTGAGGACTGGAAGGTTGAAATGTTCTTTGCAGTGTAATAGCGCTGCATACATCCTTTATTTAAAATGTAAGGGTCACAAGGTTTCCTAAGCCATTTCATAATAAGAATGAGCGAAGTGTAATACTGTAAAATGGCCCCCATATTGTAAAATAGACCCCATACGTAAACTTTCAAAAAACGTTTCATTTTGTTCCACAGTGTTGTGTTAAATATTAAACCATCTTTAATTTCGAATGCTATCACGTTTATAATTGTTGTAGAGGAAGTAAAATGAACTCCATTATGAAGCGTCTTACTGACATTGCCAATGAAAAAATATTTTTAAATCGACAAAGAACTTTTTTGATTATTAAAAAATTACAGGGAACTAAAAAAATTAAAATAAGTAAGGAAACGTCAGTCGGCTAAATTATAATAACTTAAATTTTACGTAGGGCCGAAAGATTTGTGTGGAAGGTTCATGGCATTTGGTCCTAGCATCCACAGTTATAAAACAATTGCAAAAACATTTTCTTTCCCAGTATAGAAGCTATGAAGGATTTAATTTTACCTAGTATATAGACAATTGTGTCGGAGGCACAAGAAGGAGAGCGTCTAATCCGTAACTATTTTTTGGTTTAAACTGATTATAAAAACATTTTCAAATATCAAATTTCAAATGACTACCCGCATGGAAGTTATATCGGTTTTATTTTAACCAATGCTTGCCACTTTGTGTGGGAGGTACCAGAAGGGGTGTGGCAATATCGCCCATATTACACACGAATGCAACATATATAAAAGCATTGCCAAATATCAAATTTCATAGTATTCCGATCATTATTATAGAAGTTATAACAGCATTAATTTTAAGTAGGTTAGGGTGATTAGTGTGGGAGGTACAAGAAGGGGAGTGTCAATAACCGCCATATTTTGCACGCTCAAAGTGATTATAAAAACTATATCAAATACCAAAATATAGCCGATTCCGAATATCCGTGTGGAAGTTACATTGGTTTTATTTTAACATAGGAATATGGGTCATTTGTGTGGGAGGTACCAAAAGGGGAGTGGCAATTTCGCCTATCATCGCACTTAAACTAAGTTTGCGAAAAATATTACCATGTGTAAATATGAATTGAATCCTTAACTCCTTTCGAGAGTTATCGTGTACACCAGTCAGCCAGACGGACGGACGGACATGGCTCAAACATCTTAAAATGTTGTGAAACGGATTTGGTCCAAACATACTTAGGGTCTTAAGTCACTCCTTCAATGCGTTACACTTTCTTTATGTCCCAAATGATATATTACCTCCTACACTGTAGAGTGAGGTTATACAAAGTATATCGTTTTAAGATTTCATTATTTTCTATAAAACTAGAAGCAATTGACTTGATTGATATCCGCACAATATTTTATTTTCATCTCCTACCACAGAAAAGTTACGAATTTTTTAAAATTACGTTATATTTGCTGAAAATCTGGAAATGCAATAAAAATATTATTTTTTTACTTATTCAAAAGTACCAATCTGCAAACTGTCATTCAAATCGGATTATAATTTTCCTTATATAGGGTGTTTTTTATTGAGGTATAGAACTTCGAATTGAAATAAAACACAAGAAAATCGTTTTAATGTCCATCAATTTGGCTTTATTGGAAGGATAATTTTATGCCATTAATGTTTAAATATGATTTCGGGCATGTGGCCGCCGCGGCTGGCTCGAATATAGCCAATTCTACAGGTCCAATTTTCAACCACTTTCTCCAATTGCTGTGCAGCTCCAATTGCTGTGCACGGTGGCGAATCGATTCATTCGGGTCCTCTTCAACACTTTGCTCTACAGCGGCAATTGTTTCTTCGGTGCGCACTGTTCGACGTCTCTGCGGATGTGTATTATCACATAGAGTAAACGTAGTGCGAAAACGATCCATGGTTAACCGAATTAATTGCTCTGATGGACGATTATGTCGACCATAAAATGGTGAACTTCGCGAACTGAACCATTACTTTCGAAATAAATTTGCACGATTTGCAAGCGTTGTTCATTTGTCAACCTGTTCATGATGAAATGGCAAACCAAACTAAATATTAATCACTTGACAGCTGACAAAATGTCCGCCAGTTAAAAAAGTGATGCCAACTTAAAGTTCTATACCCCAATAAAAAACACCCTATATAATGCGGCCCTTATACGTGAAATCGACAACATCTAATCTGCCTGTAATACTGTGGAATGGAATCCGTGTTGGTGTTGTATAGAGTGATTTTTTTGAGGTTAGGATTTTCATGCATTAGTATTTGACAGATCACGTGGGATTTCAGACATGGTGTCAAAGAGAAAGATGCTCAGTATGCTTTGACATTTCATCATGAATCGTCTTACAAACGAACAACGCTTGCAAATTATTGAATTTTATTATCAAAATGCGTGCTCTGTTAAGAAAGTTCATTGCGCGCTTCCATTTTATGGTCAGTTTAATCGACCCACTGAAGCGGCTATTCGGGCTATTGTGACTAAATTTCGCACCAAATTTACATTGTTGGACATTAAACCACCAACACGCTTACGTAGAGTGCGAACTGAAGAAAATATCGCAGCTGTATCGGCCAGTGTTAATGATGACCACCAATTTTCGATTCGTCGCCGTTCGCACCAATTGGGTCTCTGTTACTCAAAAACGTGGAAATGCCAAAATTGGACTAAGCGGATGGACCACCTAAGACGCAGCCGCGGTCAACATTTAAATGAAATTATCTTCAAAAAGTAAATGTCATGGACCAATCTAACGTTTCAAATAAAGAACCGATGAGATTTTGCAAATTTTATGCGTTTTTTTTTTTTAAAAAGTTATCAAGCTCTTAAAAAATCACCCTTTATAAGAGTCGACCCGGCCGAACTTAAGGTCTTTTTTACTTGTCGTTTTTATAAATCCATCTGAAAGGGCATGTTGTGTAGACCATTTTTATACAATAAACTTATAGTCCAGAGTTATGGTACGAGTTTCTTCTTACAGAGGGGTCAAAGTTTTCATTTTTTGGTCGAAGGAAAGAATGTTGTGAGTTAATGTGTGAGAGAATCCATATTATCAGATTTTTATGGAGATCATTTTTGATGGGTCAATGTGAAAATCATAAAAAGTCCTTTTAAAAAGGTCATTTAAGGATTAAAATTAAAAAAAAATTTGCCGGACAATTTCAGTGACGGTCACCAAAGATAGCAAAATTACATGCCAATTTATACAAAACAATCACTAGGGTTAAATTACGTCTAGATCGATATTTATCTACAGAAAATGTTGGTATTTCGGTAGAGCACGGTCAACAAAAAATACAAATTGGATATTTTTGCAAAATTTTAATTTTTGCGGGAGATATAACTATTTGATGATTTTGTATGCGTTAAATTTTTATTTTGTAGTTTTCTCACAATCTATCCAACGGATTCGGTTGAATTTTTGCATGTTTATTATCATCCAATGTCGCTAGTAACATATGTGTAGTCAGTCGCGAAAAACGCTACAATTGTTGCAAAAATCCAAAATTCGCAGTTGCAATTCCATTTATTTCAACTTTCTCTATCTGGGGTTCTGGAACTATTCTGTCGCAAATATTTATTCAGGAATCACAAAACAATATCTTGGTATTCTCTGTACGATAGGAAGTTATGCGATGCACAATTTTTATACCCTCCACCTCCAGGATGGGGGTAAACTAACTTTGTCATTCCGTTTGTAACACCTTGAAATATCGACCTATAAAGTATATATATTCTTGATCGTCATAAAAAAGACGATCTAGCCATGTCCGTCCGTCCGTCTGTTGAAAGCACGCTAGCATCTAAACGGAAGGAGCTAGGATATCCAAATTTACCATAAATGCATATTATAGTTGTAGATCGGTTGGGATTAAAATTGGGCGAAATCGGTCCAAAGGGAAAATTTTTTCCCTCACAAGGACTAAAAATACCCATAATAACCCTTAATATTTTGGAGTATTTATGCATGTTTTATAGCAAAAAGGTGAAATTGGCCGAAAAGCGATAAAAATGGTACATATTACTCGACAACGGCTAGAAACACGAAATCTGGTGTGTACATTCCTCTAATTTACCAGATACATAATATAAAATTATGTTTTCCAAATTCGTACTTTTAAGCGAAAAAATGGGAAGAGAGTGATAAAAATGGTACAAACCAAACGACTGCACCTATAATAATGAAATTCGGTGTATACATTCCTCTGATTGCGTAGACACGTAAAATAAACGGATTATTCGAAATTCGTACTTTTTGGGGTTAAAATGGAAAAAGGGGATAACAATAGTACCAACCAAATGACCGCAGCTAGAGTCATGAAATTCGGAATATACATTCCTCTGACTGCGTCGACACGAAAAATGAAAGGTTTTTCCAAATTCATACGTTCAAGGGATACAATGGGTACAGAGGGATAAAAATAGTACCAACTAAACGACTACAGCTAGAATGATGAAATTCGATGTGTAAATCCCTCTCATTGCGTAGACACGTAAATTAAAGAGAATTTAAGGGGGTAAAATAGGAAAAAGGGGATAAAAATGGTACCAACCAAAAGATTTTTCCAAATTAGTACTTTTACGGCAAAATGTGGTTGTATCATGAAATTAGGTTAATATTCACTATGTACGTGAGATAATGGATTTTCAAAATTTGTACTTTTGGAATTAAAATAGAAAAGAAATACAACCAACTGTAACACCTAATATCTACCAGTATTTATGGTATTTAAGCTTTTTTGAAAATATATATAAGAATATTTATTTTTTGAATTGACTTGGAGTATTATTTCGATATATATAGTGTAAAGGTATAGGTAGCCTTGTCTTGTAAGCGTGGTTTGAAATAATAAAAATATTATATTTATTTATAAAGTTATTTTTTTAATTATTTGTATTTGTTTGGCTATATTGAAAAATATATATTTTCCTGTAATATTACATCACTTTTACGAAAATCGACAGCCTCTGTGGAATGCAATCCATGGTGGAGGGTATATAAAGTTCGGAACGGCAGAACTTAACCCCTTTTGTACTTATTTTTAAATCAAACTGTCGAGCGAAAGACTGAAAGATAGGCAATACATATGCCATCTCTCAAAATATTAAAAAAATGTCTAGAATCTCCGGCTCAGCAAAAAATTGCTACTGATCCAGACACTTGGAAATTCCTTCGTCTTCTACGAAATGCTGAGTTTCTGCTGATGATTCCCACTTTAAGCTTAACTTTCGTTCGCAAGTTCAAAGTGAAGCAGGCTAGTTGCCCACATTTTCAAGAAGACAGCTTGATTATGTTAATCTTGATTTAGTATTCGAATGCCGTACGTAGTACGTTCATCTGTATCTGTGTCAGAATATTTAGCATAACCATGCGTTGGCTTTCGATTTCTGTGAACTACGTTTACAAATATTTAGAACAATTTTAGAACTCGTGTTAGTTGCCGCTGATGATGTTTAAAGACAGTGCGTGTTGTTTGATTATTATCTTAAGAGATATGCTAATTGTCTTGACTCATTCGTGTATTCTGTGCGGTGTTGTATTCCACAAATGATTATGGTAATAAAGCGTTTAGCAACCGTAGCCATAGGTATGTGATTTTTTTTAGTTCATGGCTCGGAAGTAATAACAATTAAGAGAAAACTATATCTTACAGTGATGTCTGCAATCTTTGGGAAATTTCCAAATATATATTTCGTGTAATGGCCCTATGCTTCACATTGGAATGGCGGGAATAAATATATTCATGTATTTAAAAAATGGGCACAAATCATAAATCAATGTGGTCTATTTAAAATGCGAAAAAGTGTTTTTGGACTTAGTTTCGTGAAATTGTTATTAACATTACAAAAGATGCTGGTGCCTGACGGTATGTAATAAGAAAGAGAAAATATTAAATTTTACGATTTTACATTATAATATTGCTAATAGAGCTATAAACATCTACCGAAGTGCTGTTATATGATTAACATCACAACATGTACAGTTTTTTATGGTTAGCGGCCAGCCCAGTTGGGCTAACGAAAGTAGAGCCTACTGACTCAAAAAAATGTTGAGATTGAATGTGAAAGAATTTATAACTAAAAAGCAAGAAAAAACTGTGTCATATTGGGTTCGGTCGGCTTTTATATATCCTCCGCTATAAAGTGGATTTCACAATACTATCTGTATATTAGATAGCGTCGATATTACGTGCAGAATTGTGATATTTGTATAATATACCTAACCGCGGTAGAACAATGACCATTATGTATACAGATTCACTACCGCACGGTGGTTCCAAATCGATTTGTATACCCTCCACTAGGGTATTATGTCTTTGTGAATTTTTTTGTAACACCCAAAACGAAACGAGATAGACCCATCGTTTATTTCACAGATCGGCTTAGAATCACTTTTTGTGTCGATTTAGCAATGTCCGTCTGTCTGTCCAACTATTGTTGTAGTCAAAGTACAGGTCGCAAGGCCAAGGACGAACGATATTAAATTTGAGCCAGATCGGTTCAGATTTAGATATAGCTCCCATACAAATTTCGCTCCCGATTTGACTTTGTCTGCTCTATCAACCACATATTTCACACGACTTGCTTCAAATTTGGCACATTACCTTATAATTGAACTGGAAACATCTTCGGCACAATACCTTATAATTCAAGGTGAAAGTGGGTAAGATCGGCTCAGATTTAGATATAGCTCCCATACTAATCTTGCTCTCAATTTGACTTTTTCTTCTGTTTGTCGTACCCACACAAAAATCATTCCCAATATCACTTTTTGCCCCGAAGTAATTGGGAAGAAAGTGGAGGGTATCATGTAGTAGGCCTCGACCGATTTTAACCTTTCCTTAAATTTTTTGGAATCAATTATAAAGGGTGATTTTTTAAAAAGCTATAGGTAAGTTTTTCAAAAAAAAAAATAATAAAATTCAGAAAAATTCATGAAATCTTTATTTGAATCGATAGTACGGTACATTAATTTCATGTTTGAAGATTATTTCATGCAAATGTTGACCTTGACTGCGCCTCAAATGGTCCATCCGCTTAGTCCAATTTTGGCATTTCCACGTTTTTGAGTAACACAGGCCCATTTGCTGCGAACGGTGACGAATCGACAATTGATGGTCACCATTAACACTGGCCTATACAGCTGCGATATTTTTTTCAGTTCGCACTCTACGTAAGCGTGTTGGTGGTTTAATGTCCAACAATGTAAATTTGGTGCGAAATTTAGTCACAATAGCCCGAATAGCCGCTTCAGTGGGTCGATTAAACTGACCATAAAATAGAAGCGCGCGATGAACTTTCTTAACAGAGCACGCATTTTGATAATAAAATTCAATAATTTGCAAGCGTTGTTCGTTTGTAAGACGATTCATGGTTAAATTATAGACCAAACTGAAGATGTTTGACAGTGAAACAAAACACGAAACGTGCGTCAGCTGTTTAAACCAGTGTTGCCAAAAATAAAATAGCTAAAAAATCACCCTTTATATGAATTCTGAAGGGAAGAAATATCTCGACAAAATTGCACGTTCCCAGCGAAGAGCTGTTGCCCATATGATTTGGGAATATGATTTTCCATATGACCAGGCAGACTCACACACCAAAGTTGGACACCTTAGAGCCGTTCATCTTTAAAATGATTGTCAAAATTATGTACAGATTGCATAGAAAATTTGTGCAATGATGGTGCTCGTAAATACCTTCAAAAAGTGTATGTATATCAATTAGTATAATAACTATTTAAGTTTTTTTAGATGCAAATTTAATTTAATTTTCGTATAATTTACGATTTTTTTAGTTTTTCGTTTGAATTTTTTTTTGGTCTGTAATCAATATTTGATTTGAACTGGAATATTGTCCTGGCTCAAGACCATTTTGCATCTATATTTAATAGAATGCAAATTTATTTACAAACGGCATGGTGACATTTATTACTTGGCTGCAGACTACCACGATCATGATTTCGACCATGTCAAAAGTTTTTTTCAAGTGGCTGCGCAGCAATTTTTCAACATCAAACCCGGCCTCTATAAGGAAATAATTCACACAAACGAACGAGAAGCACAACTCACTTGCCGAATTTGCGTTTAAAAAATAGCACAAAGTAATAAAGTACACATGCCATCTTATAAGCATCTCATTGAGTTGCATATGTAAGTATGTGTATATGCAGGTATAGTTACTCAGCAATACTTCTGCCATGCCAACGCTCATTTGTTTTAGTTTTTTCGTTTGAATTTTTTTGATCTGTAATCAATATTTGATTTGAACTGGGATATTGTCCAGGCTCAAGACCATTTTGCACCTATATTTAATAGAATGCAAATTTATTTACAAATGTTGCACAACATCTTATAATCGAACTAAAAAACCTGTGCAGAATTTGGGTAAGATCGGTTCAGATTTAGATATAGCCCCCATACAAATCTCGCTCACGATTCAACATTTGCCGCTCTCGAAACCCCATATTGTACTCGATTTTCTTTAAATTTGGCACAACAGCTTATAATCCAAGTAAAAAACCTATGATGAAAGTGGTTAAGATCGGTTCAGATTTAGATATAGCGCAAATACAAATGTTGCTCCCAAATGTTTAACCGATTTTGGTCAAACTATACATATTATATTTCACCTATTTCGTTCCAGATTTCAATATACCCCCATACAAATGTCCTTTCCGATTTAACATCTTTTGTCAAACACATACAGGATACAAAAATCCTTCCCGTTTTCACCGAATTAAATTGTATTCGGATAGAAAGTGGAGTGTATCATAGAGTCGGCCCGGCCGACTTTAGCCTTTCCTTACTTGTTTTACGTTGCATTATTGTCCAATTTTTTCTGAATTAATAGACCCTCGAAAGCACTTTAAATATAAATTTTGATTCTTGTCTTAGAGTAACATATTGTTCGAGTTATTAGACGTTTATAGCATTTGTTTCGTTTCATAGTGACAAATGAAAACTTATTCGTATTTGGTGTCAGTATTTTATAAAAAGTACTGCATTAAATACCTTTCGAATGATGCCTATATGATGAACATCGAAAATAAATTTTCGTCACAGCGTTAATTTTTGTAAACATAGTTTGAACATTTTGGCTCTGAAAAACAAGCTTCTGTATAAAATTATTTCACAAATATATGAAGTCAGTAACGCCATTTATCGTCCGACATTCATCATTTAGGCATCATTCGACAGGTATTGATTCCTTCTATTTTTCACAACACCTTTTATAAAATGTTACCAAGAAATATGAGTTTGTAGCTGTAACTTTGAAAACCCACAAAAAATCAAAGTAAACGTCCAATAATACGGCCAATGAGTTATCCTAAGACAAGAATAAAAATTATTTTATGAAAAAAATATTCTATTAATTCAGAAAAAAATCGACAAAAATGCAAAATAAAAAAATTACACGGGAAAAACATGATTTTTAGAGGTGTTTTCAGGAACGTTTAGCTCACAGATGGCTTGACCCAGTAACGAAATATTTTGCAGATCATCAGTAAACAATCCAATCTTCATTTCTTCAAAATCAGCCAGAATTTCAGTGGAAAATTGTCAAAATGATAATTTTTTATTTGTTTATTAACGCAAGGTATAAAACAATGAACACTTTCTATTTTTTGCACGAATCTTTCTATTAGTTTTTTTAGATTTTTATAAGCAATATATTGAAAAGTGGGCTGTCCAACAAATTAAGACTTTTTGATTGGAACAGAAAAGCGACCATATAATTATGAAAGGGCATATTGAGTAAACCATTTTTGCAGAATGAACTTATAGTCCAGCTGAACTGAGTTTCTTTTTACAGTGGATCAAATTTATAATTTGTTGGTCAAAGGGTGTGTTAATGTGTGAGAGAATTCTTATTGTCGGAAATTTATTGTGGAATTTTGCGAGCATAATTTTTGTGGAAGATATTAACCTTCCACCTCCTCTCTTTATGGGCCAATTTGACCCATTTTTCGAGAAAATCAAAAAAGTCCTTTCAAAAGGGAAACTTAAGGTTTAAAATATTTGCAGGAAAAATTTAATGGGGATCACCAAAGACACCAAAGTTGTATTTAGTAGTGAAAGGTTAACAGAAATACATATTTAATATTTTTCAAAATTGTCATATTCGCGGGAGATAAGGCTAAAATGACTTTGTATGCATGAAATTTTTGTTTTGTAATATTCTCGTGATCTATCCAACGGATCCGGTGGATTTCTTATATGTGTATTGAAAACCAATGTCGCTTAGAGCCGTAAAGTGCCGCGAAAAAACTTCAATTGTTGCAAGAGTCTAAAATTCACTGTTGCATTTGCATTTATTGTTACTTTCTTTATCTTGGTTTCTGAAACAATTGTGTCACAAATATTCCCTATTTTGTCAGTAATCATATGCCAAAAAATATTTAGTATTCTCGATATGATAGAATGTTTCGCGCGCTTTTCTTATGTCACTTTTGAAAATTTTTGGCTTTTCCGCCAACATTTATTCTAACCGCCTGAGTTATGATACCCAATCTAATTTCGATTTTATATTACTTCTTGCAGATCGGATGTTAATCTAGGAGATGAATCACATTTCATACTACAACTGGGTGACTTGAGAGGATTTCATCGCTTAGACCGCCGAAAGAAATTGGCCCTATTCTTACACGGATGGAACGATGAAGGCAGCAAAGAATGGGTACACGAAATGTTGTTTAGTATGTCTGCAAGCAATCGCTAATAATGGGCCAAAACATATAAAACATTTCTTTCCTTCTTAGCCTGGACCAGATTTCAGCCAGACTACAGCGTTTGTGTGGTCGATTGGGGACATCTATCGCAGAGTGATTACAAATCGGCGTCCATGTCCATCTTTGATGTGGGCCTGACCGTGGCAGCCATTGTTGTATTTCTGGAACAGTTGTGGCCCAACTACATCACCAGGCGAAATGTAACTATAGCAGGCTATAGCTTGGGAGCCCATGCAGCTGGCTATGCGGGAGCGGCACTCGATGGAGAAGTCGAGCAGATCATTGGCTTAGATCCGGCAGGACCCTTGTTCACATTGCCAGCAGTGGTATCAACCAAATATCGTCTCGATCAATCGGATGCTCAGTTCGTACAAGTTTTGCATACATCGGGCGGTACACTGGGGGCGGGCGTAAAGTCGGGCCATGCTGACTTCTATCCCAATGGCGGTACAGCTCCGCAGAGGAATTGCAATTCATTTCTACAACTGCAGGACCTACAAAACACCAGTAATTATAGAGCTAAACAACTTCCAGAGATTGTAAATTGAAGATGTATTTTTTTTGCAGATCCCATCGCTTGCAGTCACTCCACGGCTGCCATATTCTTTAAGCAATCCATGGATCCTGCGTATCCTTTTGTGGGTTACAACTGTGATAGTTATTGGAGCTATTCTCGCGGCCAGTGTTCCAACAATCGTCACGGTCGCTTCGGCATACATTCGCATCGTATGTCTAGAGGAGATTTCTACTTTGACACGCTGTCACAAAAGCCGTTTGTCGAATCGACGCGCAGGCGGCGATTGCCGACATTGTCAAATTGGTCGTCATGGATTCATAAAAAGCATTTTGGATGAAGAGTTCAAAATTTAAAATTTTGTTTAAGAGTATGTGTATATATGAGTTTGTTAAAATGCTATCGAAATAGCGTAAGGATCTGATTAGGGATTCCAATTTGCACAAGTTATCGCATTTCCGGCAAGTGGAAATATTTTTTCTCCCAATCCAGCGGCATAGAATAATAATGCTGTACTCCATTTACTGCTATTGGAAAAATTTTACTCTAAATCATCAGAGCAACTTATAATAGATCTTGAGTAATTTCTTAAAATTCTAAAAAGGAAAAGTTAGATGAACTCAGGGACAAAACTTAGTTTTTAAGGTAACACATAAGTATTAATAACATTATTTTAAAAATATTTTCTTAAAATTGCTTCAAATTTTAAATTATTTTGTCATACCAATCCCAAAAAATAAACAAATTATTTATTATTATTTATTTTAATTAATACTTTTTCATCGGTTTTACTATATCTTCAGAAAAGAAAATATATCAAGCGTAAAGAATATAAAATTTGGGTATAACTCTTTGTGCGAAAAATGTTTTTTATAACAATTTAGCTGAACACCCGCCAACTTTGACAGTCGAAAAAAAAACACGATAAAATTAAAATCATATTAAATTCATATTTATTTTTGTCTTGACCAATTATAATAAAGGTACTTCCCTGAGATACTAAAGAAATGGATATGTTCCATTGAGAACGTTGAAGAGCAGAACGTTAGTTTATGGCCAACTAGTAAATCAAAAAAAAAAATTTTTTTCAAATCCATGCTTTATGCAAGCAGAATTCTATTGGGCATAGAAATTCTTTTTTAGTTATCTTTTGTAGAAGGAAAAATTACTGCAAAATTTCAGTTTTTTATCTGCCATAGAACGGCATATACTCGAAAATGGGTTTTAACTTCGTATGGGAGGTGCCACGCCCACATTTCCATTACCGCCCATTTTTGTCACAACTACGCACATTAATGCTAGATGCACTTACACAAAATTACAGTAGGTGTAATTTTGGTTTTAACTTCATATGGGAGGTGCCACGCCAACTTTTGCATTACCGCCATTTTAGGCGCAACTACGCACATAGATGCTAGATGCACTTACACAAAATTTGAGCACTATACGTGTCATAGAACTGACACTATTCGATAATATGTTTTAACTTCGTATGGGAGGTGGTACGCCCACTATTCCAATACCGCCCATTTTTGGCAGAACTACGCACATTGATGGTAGATGCACTTACACAAAATTTCAGCACTCTAGGTGTCATAGAACTGATAATATTCAATAATAGGTTTTAACTTCGTATGGGAGGTGCCACGCCCACTTTTCCAATACCGCCCATTTTTGGCACAACTATGCGAATTGATGCTAGATGCACATACACAAAATTTCAGCACTCTAGGTGTCATAGAACTGACAATATTCAATAATAGGTTTTAACTTCGTATGGGAGGTGCCACGCCCACTTTTCCAATACCGCCCCTTTTTGGCACAACTATGCGAATTGATGCTAGATGCACTTACACAAAATTACAGCACTCTAGGTGTCATAGAACTGACAATATTCGATAATAGGTTTTAACTTCGTATGGGAGGTGCCACGCCCACTTTTCCAATACCGCCCCTTTTTGGCACAACTATGCACATTGATGGTATATGCACTTACACAAAATTTCAGCACTCTAGGTGTCATAGAACTGACAATATTCAATAATAGGTTTTAACTTCGTAAGGGAGATGCCACGCCCACTTTTCCAATACCGCCCATTTTTGGCACAACTATGCGAATTGATGCTAGATGCACTTACACAAAATTTCAGCATTCTAGGTGTCATAGAACTGACAATATTCAATAATAGGTTTTAACTTCGTATGGGAGGTGCCACGCCCCTTTGTCCAATTGGTCAAAATTTTCCATTTCCTTGTATTGTCATCGAAAATGATTAAGTGTGCAAAATTTGAGCAAAATTGGTTGAGAAAAAAGCTTTCAAAAATTGATTTCAAATTTTGTGGCACACAAACATATATAGAAAGTAACCTTATATAAAGCATGGAATAAAGGAAAAATGTCAAACATCCAATTGATTTTCGGTTGAGTGTGATTTTCTTCCTTTCCAATACCAAAACAAAAAACTTCCTTCGTAAAAAGAAATTACCCAGGAAAATATTTTGGAACCTGTCCCAAACATTATTTGTTCTAGAACAGGTTCAAAGAACCGATAAAGTGAAACCTGTTATAGAACTTGTTCTTTAGAATACCTTATTGTTTACATATTGATTGATTCCGTGGAATGCAAACATATCATTAAATGTGTATCTAAAGAAATTTAGCAAAATCTTCGTGAAAAATCAATGTGTTCCCATTTGATCTTTTTAGTTAATCTAAAGAAAACCACAATATTCCCCAAATATGTTGTTTGTATGTATAGTTGGTCTGTTATGTTGTATGTCTTGTCATTTATTTTGGTTGAAGATCAAAGGATGTGCTGAAGTCTTCAGCAAAACCCAAAATTGGCAAAAAGGCAAAGTGAGACCTTTATTGTTGCAGCTAAAAGTTGACTGCGCAGTTTCGATGTGCGCTACCCCATCTAGCAATTTTGGGTTTTGCTGAAGACTTCAGCACAACCTTTGGTCTTAAACCAAAATGAATGACAAGACATACAACATAACAAACCAACTATACATACAAACAACAACAATACACACGGGGTACAGTGAAGACGGGACATACCGTACAACAACAACCTTTGCATTGTTGCGAGCGACGCACAGAGGGTTGAAATCGCCAAAAATGGAGATTAATTCGGGGAAGCCTTCGGGTCAGGTTATGTTTATATTTTTTCAATATTTATACCATAATCAGTAAAAGAAAAAACAATTTGAGTACAATTTAGTGGAAAAAATGGTTTTCCTGGAAAATGAATTAATAATCCGTCCGTGTATATAATCTTGTTATCGAAGTACATGTCGCAATTATTATCCAATCCCAATGGAACTTGGTACAGCTAATTTTTTCACATCAACGATGGACGCTATTAAATTTGAAGCAAATCAGTTCAGATTTAGATATATCTTCCATACAAATGTCACTCCCGATTTGACTTTTTTCGCTCTAGATACCACATATTTTAACCGATATTGTTCAAATTTGGCACAACACGTTATATTTCACCTAGAAACATTTATGGTGAAAGTGGGTCTCATCGGTTTAAATTTAGGTATAGCTCCCATACAAATGTCGATCCAGATTTGACTTTTCCGCTCTAGCAACAAAATTGTTTACCCAATTTTGTTCGCATTTGGCACATAACGTTATATTGTACCTAGAAACTGCTGTAGTTAAATTCGGTGACATTGGTCCATTGTTTGGTAAAGCCCCCATACAAATGTCCCACCAGATTTGATGACATTGGCTCATTAAGGACATTGTTTCGAATGTGTCCGGCATTAAACTGTTACAGAAATTTTAATTCATCTAGAATTGGTAGTAAATTACTTGAAATAGGGTAGAAGATGCAGGGTATCATATAGCCGGCATTACCCGACTGTACTCTTTCCGTACTTATTATACCCTAAACCACTTCGATTTTATATAGGGATGTTTATAAGATTAAGATTTATTGTGCGACTTGGAGCCTCATTCTGCTTCTGTGAATGATTTTCATTAGAAATAATTGTTTCATTTAAGTGTTAAGTAACTAAAAAGAATAATTTTTCATTACAAAATATTAAATATTAAGTTTTCGTCATAATCTAAATCCCAGTTGTACAATAAAATTGAATGTATAAGCACCCATAAAGAGTGACTACTTTCACAATTTATTTAATAAAATAAATTGGCGGACAAACGCGCAACATGTAATTGCGGAATATTGAGGTTAACACATTGTAATTTAATTAGAAATTCACCATCTGGCGGTATATTACAGAATTCACATTTAAAACTCCACATATATTTTAAAAATACCTTAAATTTAGACATAATTTCAACAATTTTTTAAAAATATTTCTGAAACACTTTCGTTAAAACATTTTTTTGTAATATCACTCTAAAATATCTGAACTTGAAGATTCTATAATCAAAGTGCTACTTTTTACAATGGAGAAAAAGATATTAACCTTTGAAGTATGTCAATTTGCAATTTTCAGAACTGTTCGCGTAAAACTCAAAACATGCATGAATTTAAGGCAGTGCAACTGTAAAAGTAAGCAACACATGTCATTAAAATTTTGGGTAGTGATTTAGAATTTTATATTCTTTAATCGTATAATAAAAAAATTTCAAAAAAATAAATTTTGATTTTTGAATTAATCTCCATTTTTGGGTATTTCAACCCTCTGTGCGACGCGACCACATGCACAACATTGAATTGGCAAAGTGAGATTTTTAATGTGTCGACTTAGTTCGGTGGAATATTATGTTTATCAGCGCTTCTCATTGGAAATATGTGACCGCTGGTACTAATACCCTGATTTAAGTCAAAGACATACATTCGTTGCGAAAGTTCTGACGAGATGGGGTAGCGCCCATCGAAACTGCACAGTCAACTTTTAGCTGCAACAATAAAGGTCTCACTTTGCTTTTTTGCTAATTTTGGGTTTTGCTGCAGACTTCAGCACAACCTTTAGTCTTAAACCAAAATAAATGACAAGACATTCCCCAAATATCTCACATATCCACACCTAAAATGAAATCTTAAATTGTTTTATCCTACCCACTACCACAAAATATCCCATAAAATATTTCGGTTGTAACTCTTACCTTCGCGTAGCGAAATCGATTTTACATAACCTCTAAAAATCATGTTTTCGTCACTAGCAGAAAACCTTTTACAAAAAGGGGTATTTCCACGTTAACCGCTTCTTCTCAATCCTTATTTCGCCAGACTTGGATTCTCTGTGACAGCAATTGACTGGAACTCAATCTCTTGTTTCATGTAACGTACGCATAATAATATCGACTGTACGCGTATTTTCCATATCAGTCGAATCGAAGTTGAATTAACAATAATTTAAAATATAGTTATATATATAGTTAAACAATCCCAATAAAATTCACCCATGAAACAGCAGATTCCACAACTGGTTCCAAAGAACAGGTATCTGTTCTAGTTTTACGTAAAAGAACCTGTTGGTTTTGGGACAAACTAACAAAAATAATCAATGCTAGAACTAGAAGTAGACAAGTTCTGTGGCAGTGCAAGTTGTTCACCAACCGGTTCTTTGCAATCGAAAATTTTGCTGGGTACTTAATCGAATAGCTGAATTCGTATATACTGCATTCAAAACACGTAGAAAATCAATCAAATTGTTCACTAATCAAACAACACAAAAACCATAAAATTGATACAGTTTCCGATTTCTGGACTAAAGTTTTGAAGAAATGATATTTATTTATTTTTTGTCCTTTCTTTACTATTGTGCTAAGTAATTCCAAAGAAAACTTGTAATTTTACAAAATTCAAATCAAAATTACCCTTTACAGCTAAATTAACTCACAACAACTTAGAAGTCTCGGTGTCGAATATACCCTAAACAGGTTTCAATTTCGTATGTGAAGGATCATGGCCACTTTCCGCCCATCTCCGTCTTGAATATATATATATACTCACTCAACATATCAGCACTCTAGGTGTCATAGAGCTAACTATATTTGATAATTTTATATTCGTATGGGAAGTACCACGCCCACACACAGCTACCCATATTGATGCTAGATGCACTCACACAAAATTTCAGTATCCGTCATAGAACTGAATATATTCGAAAATGGATTTTAACTTCGTATGGGAGATGCCACGCCGACTTTTCCACTTACGCCCATTTTTTGGCACAACTACGCACATTAATGCTAACTCACACAAAATTTCAGCATTCTTGGTGTCATAGAACCAACAATATTCTATAATAGGTTTTAACTTCGTATGGGAGGTTCCACGCCCATTTTTCTAATACCGCCCATTTTTGGCAAAACTCTGAACTTGTGACGTTGTGGAGGTTTCATTACACAAATTTGGCAATATGCAGAAATATAAGCCTACCGATTTTAAGTCGACTAGCCGCCGACGCATGTTTCATCGGTTTACATCGACTTCAACGCCGATATTTTTTAGGAAACCCACTTAAAATTACAAAAGAAAATATGACTGTCGACTTTGATAACCTACTACTCTGATCTATCTGGATATTTCTTTGAATTTGGTATATGATGACATCTATAGTAAGTTGAATGATTGTATTTTTATTTGAAAAACACATTTATATAAGTCAATTCCAGTATACGTGGTTGTATTAAGTCACTCTTGTGTAGGACTCAAAGCCACAAATCTCGCAACGATGATTTTCGTTGGAACACACATGTATATATAGGCCATGAAGTTGCACTCTTCTCTGACTACAATACCATTTGCACTTTTCGGACACTTTTGGAGCATACACCTTATTATTGTGCTTCTTCAGTGTGTCAAAAGTCAAGTCAAGGTACTACCTACCTTTACCATTATTTGGAAGGATTATGACATTCAAGGTCTCTGGTCAAATATGCCTCACATAAAAAGCTGTAATTGCAAAAAAAAAATATTAAATTCATACATATTACAAAGAAAAAGTATTACCCCAATACACATTGTTCCTTCTCTTTTTCCAAAATTGGCAAATAAATTTCGTAATAGTGGTCATCAGTAGCGGTGGTTTTGGGTAGCGCCGCCGCCGTCGATAATTCTGGCATTTATCGTTTTGAGCGTTTTGATCGTGAGACCTAACGCCATTTGTACTTTTATGGAAAAACGGGGAGAAAGTGGATAAAATTGGTACCAATCAAACCGCAGCACTTATAATAATAACAAGTAAGTAAGCTTCAGTCGGCTAAACCAACTTATATATACCTTCACTCTCAGATAACATATAGGCAGAAGATATAAGGAATTAAATTTTACTTACGGCAGGATAATTTGTGTGGAAGGTACTAGGAGGTTTGTGTCACATGGTCCCAGCTTCCACATGGATGTTATGTCGGTTTTATTGTAACCAAAGTTTATAACTATAAAAATATTATCAAATACTAAAATATAGCTGATTCCGAATATCCGCGTGGAAGTTACATTAGTTTTAATTTAACATAGGAATATGGGTCAGTTGTGTGGGAGGTACAAGAAAGTGAGTGGCAATTTCGTCCATTTTCGAACTTAAGCTAAGTTTGGGTAAAATATTGTCATGTGCAAAGTTTTAATTGATTCCATAACTCCTTTCGAGAGTGTATCGTGTACACCAGCCAGCCAGACAGACGGATGGACGGACGGACATGATTCAAATATCTTAAAAAGTCGTGAAAGGGATTTGGTCTAAACATACTTAGGATCTTAAGTCACTCCTTCTGTCGCAAATGATATAGGGTGTTTTTTATTGAGGTATAGAACTTCGAATTGAAATAAAACACAAGAAAATCGTTTTAATGTCCATCAATTTGGCTTTGTTGGAAGGATAATTTTATGCCATTAATGTTTAAATATGATTTCGGTTAAGTGGCAGCCGCGGCTGGCTCGAATATAGCCAATTCTACAGGTCCAATTTTCAACCACTTTCTCCAATTGCTGTGCAGCTCCAATTGCTGTGCACGGTGGCGAATAGATTCATTCGGGTCCTCTTCAACACTTTGCTCTACAGCGGCAATTGTTTCTTCGGTGCGCACTGTTCGACGTCTCTGCGGATGCGTATTATCACATAGAGTAAACGTAGTGCGAAAACGATCCATGGTTAACCGAATTAATTGCTCTGATGGACGATTATGTCGACCATAAAATGGTGAACATCGCGAACTGAACCATTACTTTCGAAATAAATTTGCACGATTTGCAAGCTTTGTTCTTTTGTCAACCTGTTCATGATGAAATGGCAAACCAAACTAAATATTAATCACTTGACTTCTTTCGAGAGTGTATCGTGTACACCAGCCAGCCAGACAGACGGATGGACGGACGGACATGATTCAAATATCTTAAAAAGTCGTGAAAGGGATTTGGTCTAAACATACTTAGGATCTTAAGTCACTCCTTCTGTCGCAAATGATATAGGGTGTTTTTTATTGAGGTATAGAACTTCGAATTGAAATAAAACACAAGAAAATCGTTTTAATGTCCATCAATTTGGCTTTGTTGGAAGGATAATTTTATGCCATTAATGTTTAAATATGATTTCGGTTAAGTGGCAGCCGCGGCTGGCTCGAATATAGCCAATTCTACAGGTCCAATTTTCAACCACTTTCTCCAATTGCTGTGCAGCTCCAATTGCTGTGCACGGTGGCGAATAGATTCATTCGGGTCCTCTTCAACACTTTGCTCTACAGCGGCAATTGTTTCTTCGGTGCGCACTGTTCGACGTCTCTGCGGATGCGTATTATCACATAGAGTAAACGTAGTGCGAAAACGATCCATGGTTAACCGAATTAATTGCTCTGATGGACGATTATGTCGACCATAAAATGGTGAACATCGCGAACTGAACCATTACTTTCGAAATAAATTTGCACGATTTGCAAGCTTTGTTCTTTTGTCAACCTGTTCATGATGAAATGGCAAACCAAACTAAATATTAATCACTTGACTCCTTTCGAGAGTGTATCGTGTACACCAGCCAGCCAGACAGACGGATGGACGGACGGACATGATTCAAATATCTTAAAAAGTCGTGAAAGGGATTTGGTCTAAACATACTTAGGATCTTAAGTCACTCCTTCTGTCGCAAATGATATAGGGTGTTTTTTATTGAGGTATAGAACTTCGAATTGAAATAAAACACAAGAAAATCGTTTTAATGTCCATCAATTTGGCTTTGTTGGAAGGATAATTTTATGCCATTAATGTTTAAATATGATTTCGGTTAAGTGGCAGCCGCGGCTGGCTCGAATATAGCCAATTCTACAGGTCCAATTTTCAACCACTTTCTCCAATTGCTGTGCAGCTCCAATTGCTGTGCACGGTGGCGAATAGATTCATTCGGGTCCTCTTCAACACTTTGCTCTACAGCGGCAATTGTTTCTTCGGTGCGCACTGTTCGACGTCTCTGCGGATGCGTATTATCACATAGAGTAAACGTAGTGCGAAAACGATCCATGGTTAACCGAATTAATTGCTCTGATGGACGATTATGTCGACCATAAAATGGTGAACATCGCGAACTGAACCATTACTTTCGAAATAAATTTGCACGATTTGCAAGCTTTGTTCTTTTGTCAACCTGTTCATGATGAAATGGCAAACCAAACTAAATATTAATCACTTGACTCCTTTCGAGAGTGTATCGTGTACACCAGCCAGCCAGACAGACGGATGGACGGACGGACATGATTCAAATATCTTAAAAAGTCGTGAAAGGGATTTGGTCTAAACATACTTAGGATCTTAAGTCACTCCTTCTGTCGCAAATGATATAGGGTGTTTTTTATTGAGGTATAGAACTTCGAATTGAAATAAAACACAAGAAAATCGTTTTAATGTCCATCAATTTGGCTTTGTTGGAAGGATAATTTTATGCCATTAATGTTTAAATATGATTTCGGTTAAGTGGCAGCCGCGGCTGGCTCGAATATAGCCAATTCTACAGGTCCAATTTTCAACCACTTTCTCCAATTGCTGTGCAGCTCCAATTGCTGTGCACGGTGGCGAATAGATTCATTCGGGTCCTCTTCAACACTTTGCTCTACAGCGGCAATTGTTTCTTCGGTGCGCACTGTTCGACGTCTCTGCGGATGCGTATTATCACATAGAGTAAACGTAGTGCGAAAACGATCCATGGTTAACCGAATTAATTGCTCTGATGGACGATTATGTCGACCATAAAATGGTGAACATCGCGAACTGAACCATTACTTTCGAAATAAATTTGCACGATTTGCAAGCTTTGTTCTTTTGTCAACCTGTTCATGATGAAATGGCAAACCAAACTAAATATTAATCACTTGACTCCTTTCGAGAGTGTATCGTGTACACCAGCCAGCCAGACAGACGGATGGACGGACGGACATGATTCAAATATCTTAAAAAGTCGTGAAAGGGATTTGGTCTAAACATACTTAGGATCTTAAGTCACTCCTTCTGTCGCAAATGATATAGGGTGTTTTTTATTGAGGTATAGAACTTCGAATTGAAATAAAACACAAGAAAATCGTTTTAATGTCCATCAATTTGGCTTTGTTGGAAGGATAATTTTATGCCATTAATGTTTAAATATGATTTCGGTTAAGTGGCAGCCGCGGCTGGCTCGAATATAGCCAATTCTACAGGTCCAATTTTCAACCACTTTCTCCAATTGCTGTGCAGCTCCAATTGCTGTGCACGGTGGCGAATAGATTCATTCGGGTCCTCTTCAACACTTTGCTCTACAGCGGCAATTGTTTCTTCGGTGCGCACTGTTCGACGTCTCTGCGGATGCGTATTATCACATAGAGTAAACGTAGTGCGAAAACGATCCATGGTTAACCGAATTAATTGCTCTGATGGACGATTATGTCGACCATAAAATGGTGAACATCGCGAACTGAACCATTACTTTCGAAATAAATTTGCACGATTTGCAAGCTTTGTTCTTTTGTCAACCTGTTCATGATGAAATGGCAAACCAAACTAAATATTAATCACTTGACAGCTGACAAAATGGCCGCCAGTTAAAAAAGTGATGCCAACTTAATGTTCTATACCCCAATAAAAAACACCCTTTATATATACCCTCCTACTCTGTAGAGTGAGGGTATAAAAATCAAAGTATATTTCGCTCTGGGTACGTAGACTCGTAATATATTGCGATCATTCGATACTTGTACTTTTAGGGTCAAACTGGGCAAAAAGATAAAATTCGTAACGATCAAATGGCTGCAACTAGAATCGTAAAATTTGGCGTGTACTTCCTCTGTGTAGACGAGCAGGAACAAAGGACTTTTTTGGAATTTTTTACTTTTTGGGAAAACTGAGAGAAACGGGATTACATCTAAAGACTCATGAAATTGTATTTATACATTTCTCTGACTTCGTAGTTGCGCAAAATAGAAGGCTTTATCCAAACTAAACAAAATTATAATAATGAAACATTACAATTTATTTGACAAATATTGCTATTAGTAAATATATCATAATTATACCCTCACTTAGAGAGTATGAGGGTATATATCATTTGGGACAGAAAAAAAGTGTAACGCATTGAAGGAGTGACTTAAAACCCCAATTGTGTTTGGACCAAATCCGTTTCATGACTTCTTAAGATGTTTGAGCCATGTTCGTCCGTCCGTCTGGCTGGCTGGTGTACACTATAACTCTCGAAAGGAGCTAAGGAATCAATTCAAACTTTTCACATGGTAATATTTTTCCCAAACTTAATTTAAGTTGGAAGATGGGCGAAATTACTCCGCCCCTTCTGGCACCTACCACACAAATGACCATAGTCCTATATTAAATTAAAACTAATGTAACTTCCACACGGATATTCGAAATCAGCTATATTTTAGTATTTTATAATAGTTTTATAGTTACTTTGAGTGTACTAAGTAAGGCGGTTTTTGCCAGGCCCTTTCTAGTACCTCCCACACAAATCACCCTAAACTATAAAAAATTAATGCTGTTATAACTTCTATACAAATGATCGGAATACTCTGATATTTAGCAATACTTTTGTAGAAGATACATTCGCATGGAATATTGGCGATGTTGCCACACCCCTTCTGGTACCTCCCACACAAAGTGCAAAGCATATACTTTGGTTACAATTAGGGTACTTTTTATTTCCCGGGAAACGGGAATTATTTTTTCGATTTCCCGGGATCCCGGGACAGGACAGGAAATCGTCATCATATTGTTTGCTATATAAAAACTTATTTTTTCCTTACACCGAATAAAAAATTCGCAATTTAATAAAGTAAATTATTATATTTCGCATAAAAAAATATAGAAATCAAGTTTTAAATGATTTATAAAAAATAACCCTCATCTGATTTGTAGAGAAATTCTCCTGGTTCAAAAGAATAAATGGCAATACGGACTAAAATATGAGATAACACAATCCGTCACTTCACTCTTCATTCATCCTACCTTCTTTTCTCCTATATTACTTACGGGAATCAACTTTTTGAAATATAACTAGTAAATCAAAAAAAAAAAAAATGTTTTCAAATCCATGCTTTATGCAAGCAGAATTCTATTGGGCCTAGAAATTCTTTTTTAGTTATCTTTTGTAGAAGGAAAAATTACTGCAAAGTTTCAGTTTTTTATCTGCCATAGAACGGCATATATTCGAAAATGGGTTTTAACTTCGTATGGGAGGTGCCACGCCCACATTTCCATTACCGCCCATTTTTGTCACAACTACGCACATTAATGCTAGATGCACTTACACAAAATTACAGTAGGTGTAATTTTGGTTTTAACTTCATATGGGAGGTGCCACGCCCACTTTTGCATTACCGCCCATTTTAGGCGCAACTACGCACATTGATGCTAGATGCACTTACACAAAATTTGAGCACTATACGTGTCATAGAACTGACACTATTCGATAATATGTTTTAACTTCGTATGGGAGGTGGTACGCCCACTATTCCAATACCGCCCATTTTTGGCAGAACTACGCACATTGATGGTAGATGCACTTACACAAAATTTCAGCACTCTAGGTGTCATAGAACTGACAATATTCAATAATAGGTTTTAACTTCGTATGGGAGGTGCCACGCCCACTTTTCCAATACCGCCCATTTTTGGCACAACTATGCACATTGATGCTAGATGCACTTACACAAAATTACAGCACTCTAGGTGTCATAGAACTGACTATATTCAATAATAGGTTTTAACTTCGTATGGGAGGTGCCACGCCCACTTTTCCAATACCGCCCATTTTTGGCACAACTATGCACATTGATGCTAGATGCACTTACACAAAATTTCAGCACTCTAGGTGTCATAGAACTGACAATATTCAATAATAGGTTTTAACTTCGTATTAGAGGTGCCACGCCCACTTTTCCAATACCGCCCCTTTTTGGCACAACTATGCGAATTGATGCTAGATGCACTTACACAAAATTTCAGCACTCTAGGTGTCATAGAACTGACAATATTCAATAATAGGTTTTAACTTCGTATGGGAGATGCCACGCCCACTTTTCCAATACCGCCCATTTTTAGCACAGCTATGCGAATTGATGCTAGATGCACTTACACAAAATTTCAGCACTCTAGGTGTCATAGAACTGACAATATTCAATAATAGGTTTTAACTTCGTATGGGAGGTGCCACGCCCACTTTTCCAATACCGCCCATTTTTGGCACAACTATGCACATTGATGCTAGATGCACTTACACAAAATTACAGCACTCTAGGTGTCATAGAACTGACTATATTCAATAATAGGTTTTAACTTCGTATGGGAGGTGCCACGCCCACTTTTCCAATACCGCCCATTTTTGGCACAACTATGCACATTGATGCTAGATGCACTTACACAAAATTTCAGCACTCTAGGTGTCATAGAACTGACAATATTCAATAATAGGTTTTAACTTCGTATTAGAGGTGCCACGCCCACTTTTCCAATACCGCCCCTTTTTGGCACAACTATGCGAATTGATGCTAGATGCACTTACACAAAATTTCAGCACTCTAGGTGTCATAGAACTGACAATATTCAATAATAGGTTTTAACTTCGTATGGGAGATGCCACGCCCACTTTTCCAATACCGCCCATTTTTAGCACAGCTATGCGAATTGATGCTAGATGCACTTACACAAAATTTCAGCACTCTAGGTGTCATAGAACTGACAATATTCAATAATAGGTTTTAACTTCGTATGGGAGGTGCCACGCCCACTTTTCCAATACCGCCCATTTTTGGCACAACTATGCACATTGATGCTAGATGCACTTACACAAAATTACAGCACTCTAGGTGTCATAGAACTGACTATATTCAATAATAGGTTTTAACTTCGTATGGGAGGTGCCACGCCCACTTTTCCAATACCGCCCATTTTTGGCACAACTATGCACATTGATGCTAGATGCACTTACACAAAATTTCAGCACTCTAGGTGTCATAGAACTGACAATATTCAATAATAGGTTTTAACTTCGTATTAGAGGTGCCACGCCCACTTTTCCAATACCGCCCCTTTTTGGCACAACTATGCGAATTGATGCTAGATGCACTTACACAAAATTTCAGCACTCTAGGTGTCATAGAACTGACAATATTCAATAATAGGTTTTAACTTCGTATGGGAGGTTCCACGCCCACTTTTCCAATACCGCCCATTTTTGGCACAACTATGCACATTGATGCTAGATGCACTTACACAAAATTACAGCACTCTAGGTGTCATAGAACTGACTATATTCAATAATAGGTTTTAACTTCGTATGGGAGGTGTCACGCCCACTTTTCCAATACCGCCCCTTTTTGGCACAACTATGCACATTGATGGTATATGCACTTACACAAAATTTCAGCACTCTAGGTGTCATAGAACTGACAATATTCAATAATAGGTTTTAACTTCGTATGGGAGATGCCACGCCCACTTTTCCAATACCGCCCATTTTTGGCACAACTATGCGAATTGATGCTAGATGCACTTACACAAAATTTCAGCATTCTAGGTGTCATAGAACTGACAATATTCAATAATAGGTTTTAACTTCGTATGGGAGATGCCACGCCCACTTTTCCAATACCGCCCATTTTTGGCACAACTATGCACATTGATGCTAGATGCACTTATACAAAATTACAGCACTCTAGGTGTCATAGAACTGACAATATTCGATAATAGGTTTTAACTTCGTATGGGAGGTGCCACGCCCACTTTTCCAATACCGCCCCTTTTTGGTACAACTATGCACATTGATGGTATATGCACTTACACAAAATTTCAGCACTCTAGGTGTCATAGAACTGACAATATTCAATAATAGGTTTTAACTTCGTATGGGAGATGCCACGCCCACTTTTCCAATACCGCCCATTTTTAGCACAACTATGCGAATTGATGCTAGATGCACTTACACAAAATTTCAGCATTCTAGGTGTCATAGAACTGACAATATTCAATAATAGGTTTTAACTTCGTATGGGAGGTGCCACGCCCCTTTGTCCAATTGGTCAAATTTTTCCATTTCCGTGCAAAATTTGAGCAAAATTGGTTGAGAAAAAAGCTTTCAAAAATTGATTTCAAATTTTGTGGCACACAAACATATATAGAAAGTAACCTTATATAAAGCATGGAAAAAATAAAACAGACAACGCATTTATAGACTCATCAGATATTCTATTTCTAATTTTATTGGAGAAAGTGGGCGCGATAGAGAATGATCGTCAATAAATCTTAAGTTATCAGTTCATTTTCCTGTAGCTTCGAAAACCTAAATTTATATTTTGAGGCAGCAGTATTGTCATTTTTACAATATATAGTTGATACAATCAAATATATTTTTTAATTTATTAGTAAAATTGTATATAACCCCTGTAATACTTCTGCGCAGATACTATCATATCACGAGAACAGCTTATCGAACTTTATTCATAAAGATATAAAAGATTAGTTTAGAACTGGGATATTCTCACGGTTCAAGACCATTTAGCATATATATTTTGTAGAATGCAAATATATTTACAAATGGCATGGTGACATTTATTACTTGGCTGCATACTACCACTATCATGATTTCTACCCCGTGAAAAACTTAGTCAAATGGCTTCGCAGCTAAACATACCCGACCTCTTAAAGTAAATGAATCTCACAAAGAAATGAGATATAGATATCTAATAAAAAGTGATCTTTGTTAATTTATTTTACAATTTTATATCGAAAATGTGCGAGAAATGCGTAAAACTTTCTGCTGAATTCCCGCGGGAATCTCGTACAAATTGCCGGGACACGGGAAACAGAAAATATGAAAATTCCCGGGATTTTTCCCGCGGGAAATCCCGATATGCAAACCCTAGTTACAATAAAACCGGTATAACATCCATACGGGTAGTCAAAATCAGTTGCAATTTGATATTTAAAAATGTTTTTATAATTACTTTAAAATTAAAAAATATTTACGCTTTAGCCACGCCCCTTCTTATACCTCCCTCAAAATTGTCTCTACCCTTGGTACAATAAAATGCTTTATAACTCCTTTACCGGTGCCTGAAATCCATATAAATTTAAGTCCTTCCATGCACATGTTATCTTAGAGTGAGGGCATATATAAGTCGGTTTAGCCGACTGACGTTTTCTTACTTGTTTTCCTAATGTGATGTCGGCAGGCTCTAATCTGCCGGTATTATGGAATGCCACAACAGATAAGGCCCGGCCGAAAGTTGATGCAAGTTATTCATTTTGCTGGTCTAGCCACTCATACTTTCAAGATAAATTTGTGTTTCAGCATGTCGGTTATGCAATTTCCAAAATGTTTAGCTGGACTTTCAATGGAGAAAGATAATACCGAACATATATTGGTATACTGGGTAGGGTATTTTATCAAATAACTTGAATAACACAATATTTCAAGGACGTTCGTAGGATATAAATGGTTGTAGTTAGAATCGAAATAATTTCTGAATCATAAAATAATAATTTCCAATCCACTCTAATATTCGTTTGCATGTGTTCACATATATAGATGTAGGTGTGCATCAGTGCGTGCGTGTGTCTGTTTAATAGTATTTTAATTTGAAATGTTCATTTAAAATTCACTTTATTTCGGTCGGATGATGTGGCCGGGCTTGGCTGATGTGTGTCTGATGAAAGCCTTCTACAAATGCACATACTGAGAAACTTGCACTCACACATACATAGCGAATGCCAAGTTCTTTACGTATTTTTGGTGTTTAAAGCCATGATACACTTGTACGTACCCATGCAGTTATGCATAGAGTACCACATGAACGACGGGCGTTAATAATTCTGCAGTGGGGTGTCCCTTACCACAATTTGTGTACCCTGCCATAGGATTAACCTTGAAATATTCATGGGAGTATGTTAAATATGGATCGTCATACAATAATATTATGCCTCATTTGATACTGTGGCTATACCTACTCTCCCCATAACCCAATTATATGGGATGGAAAAATCGTATTTTCTGAAGAAACGCATTTTCATCTTGGCGGCTATTTTAACAGACCAAATAGCCACATTTGGGGTACAGAAAACCTGCACATGATCGTCGAGAAGCAAATGCATTCTCAGAGAGAGGATTTTGGAGCGGATGACGGTCCATGCCATATCATTCGTTATCTGCCATCTCGGTCAATGTCAATTGCCTACCTCGGAGCTCATATTAGACGTGACTATCCTCCCGATATGTTGATTAATCGAGAACTGAATGATTCACTGAATCCTTGTAACTCAAATCTACATCCAGTTTGTGATGTTATCTGCAACTGTTCTTGGCCCACTCTAATGTACATAGAATATGTAAATACATGTTCATACTTATGACTGCAAATATGTACATATATGCATGCATGCATGTATGTATTTATTGTGTGCATTTGTGTGAGTGAGAAACCACATTTACAACGTTTCATATGCGAACATTTGTTACATCAATAATGGCGTAATTATGTTGCATTTATATCTGTCCGTCCGTCTGTCTGTCTGCCTATCCATCCGTCTACGATGCATTATTACAGCGTTCAGCATGTCTATCCTCCACCGCTACTTCCCACTAC